>JANPWX010000108.1:2927617-2991097 GCA_024734555.1 Trochalopteron elliotii | reverse complement strand
ACATATGAGTGCCTTAGAAAAATATTAAAATATTAAAGAAACAGAAAACCATTAAAAAGTTAGAAGTTGTGCCCTACCAGATATTTTTTTGGCACAATGTTTTAGTACACTGATGAGTACTTGCAAGTGGCAGCAGTTGGATTTTGATCTATGCTGGATTAAAAAATAAATAATCCAGGCTGTGTCTTTTGAAATCCTAGAAGAATGAATGTGAACTATTCCCCTTATTATGTAACAAGATGCAATAAATAACCTGAAGTAGATAAAAATGCTTATCACAAAATAAAATGCTTTTAAGAGGTATGTTAGTATTTTTGACTCCTACTGATTTAAAAGTCTATTTGACTTGCTGACTGTTTAGGAATATGAATCAAGACTCTAACATAGACTAATTACTAGGGAACACTATCTTTTACTGAGTGTACTAAAATATCACAATGCCAGTAACATATGAAGGTAAATCCTACATCTGCAATGGCAGTTTCCAAACACACTGGTACACTTGTCAATCAAAAAAGACTGTACAGTCTCCAATTCTAAAGCAATTGAGAAATAATTCCAGATTACAGCTTTTACCCAGTTACTCTGTGCATGGGGAAATCCCTGGGGTTACAAGGTTCCTTTTATAAGCACGTATAGAACAAATAGCACTATATTAAGATGTAGTACAAATACGTGGCTCATTGTTTCATGGTTCATGGATACTTTACTGATGGAAAACAGGCTGCTTTTGTGTTTCATTAACCTTTTCATTATCTTGAGCATAAGTCAATGCTGCTCCTCTAAGAATGAAGGGATAGAAAACTGTGAGGGGGAAAAAAATTAAAGTCAATGATCTCTACAATTTAGTCACATATCCGTATCAAATTCAGGACTGATGGAGGATTCAGGATTCAGGATGAACAAACTCTGGTCATATATGTTACATTACACAGGTATTAATCAAAATATTTATACCTTGCAAATGTATGAGCTGATATGCATAGATTTTCTTGTGAGGAAGAATATATCAAGAATGTACTAGGGATTGTAAAATGATAATATTAGAAGTGTGCTACTCATCATTCTGAAAATGTCTAAATTATCATCAATAAAAGGTTAAGCAGGATCCCTAACACTCTTTTGCTTTTGAAAAGAGTATGATATTGAATGCCTTTAAGAGCTAAATTCAATGCTGTGATCCAGGGAGAATCTGGAAACCCTCCAATCCCACTCCTCAAAAGGTAGTAAGACACAATACTTGGAAGCAATGACATTTTAATGCACAGAAAAGCTTCTATTGACCCTAAAGTGATTCCTGATTGCCCTGGCGTACAAGCAAACCTAAATCCGTATTTTGGGATATAAGCAGAAAATGCTTCTCTGACAGAATCAAAAAGCAAAATCAAAACGTGCTTGTTCTGCATCCTATCAAGAGATTCCAAATAAATCCACCCAGATCATAATGACAGAAAATAAGTTATGTGTATCTCTCTAGTCTGCCACAGTTTTGTTCCAGATGGATGGAGGGAGGAAAGAGAGGAGGAGACTTTATTAATCATCATTCTCTATATAGCTTTAGCTATCTTCTTAGAGAGCTCATTTCAGAAGGCTTTTATACTGGAGATCTGTGTATCACAAAAGTTATGTAACAAAAATTCATCAAGACTAGGCAGCCACACCCAAATCTGGATAGATTTATATGTATTAATTCTTCCCCAAACTGATCTAAAAATTCTAACTATTATATCAGCCTAAAATGAGTTTCTAGAAGAAGAATTTCTCTACAGCTGGGTTGGAGACAATTCGTAACAGAGTGTGATGGCTTAATTATGAAAAGATGGGCATCAGGGAATTGCACGAGAATCATTCAGGTGGAACTCCACAGCTGAAAATTCCAATGTGCCTTTTCAGAAAGCACTGCCATAGCCAGTATCTGAGTAAGCTGCCACTACACAGATGCAGCTCTGCTTAGGGTGAGTGGAACCAGGGGACAGAGAAGTTCTGTGACCAGTCACCACCACCACTCCACCAGGCAGTGCTGCAATAATGCTGTGGGTGCATGAGAGCAAAAAGCAACATATACATGCAGGGTGGAGAATAAAGAGCAGAAAGTGGTGTTGAATATTTCAAGTAAAAAGGTATTGGATGGTGAGCCATTAACCTTTTTTTTTTTTTTTTCTTTTCAATTGCCAGCTATATGAACAGACTAGATTTTGTCCTATATAACATCTATAAAACAGCAGAGAGAAAAGTGAGATTTGGTGCATGGGAGGTGTTGAAAGGTGTCTCTAACCTGGATTAGGATGATGCAGCACACCCTAGGGAATAGCCCTTCTCCTGCTTGGGATCCTGTCACAGAGATACCAGTCATCTGTGTAGGCAACAGTTAAGGAAGAGCTCTCAGAATTTTTTCCAGTTTTCTGTAGAGGTTGGTTACTACAGTTTTCAGGGATTTGCTGGGTTGTTTGACTTCCCATTTCTCCAGGGCACATTCTGTTCCTGATAGCCATGTTTCAATTAGGAACAAATGGAAACAAAACTGTTTCTTATTCCTTAACCTTTTCACCCATAATTTTGCCCTCAAGACTTTATTCAGACCTTTGAGACACCTGCTCCATCTAACTACTTCTCTACAGAACAGCATGTGAAGGGACTTGAGATGGGAATTAATTCTGCCGATACAAAGTCACCAGGGAATATGCCAGTGCAGATTAGTCTTTGCCTCATGGGATGAGAAGATGTCAGAAAGAAAATAGCAAAAATATATCAGGAAATCTAATGTGTCTGATGCTTTACACAACACATTACAGGAATGAAAGATACTAAGCTTTGATAGAGTCACAAAGCAAAGAAAAATTCATGTCACTTTAAAGAGAGATTTACATGGAAACCCATATGCATTTGTGGATAATGAGACACTACTGCAGCTTTGTCTTCTGTACTGATTTCTCCTTCACATTAAAAAATTTATACAGAATACAGACACGTTTAAACAACTTTAAGACTGTAAATATCACCTGTGATGTGCAGGAAAAGTGTAGGTTAGTGGTGACAATTTTAACTTCAGATTGTCTATTTTGGCCTAGATCTCAAGAGAAAAAATCTATTTGAAGCCTTTTCAGTGCACAGAGAATAGCTGAAACAAGGACCATTTTTAACTTCTGTTTTAATTTTGCTCACTTGCCTGCTTTGTCTCAGATTTTTGCCTCTAGTCTTCATTACCAAGTTTGATAATGGCTTCTAGCCCACCACTTCCCAAGTCTATAAAAAGAGTCATAATGAAAATTATCACAAATACAAAAGAATTTTTAAACAGCTATTTAAACAAACAGACATGTAACCAGTTTTTTTTCGTGATACATTTTTGTTAGGACAAAATGTGTGTTGGACTCCTCCAGGCTTAGAGACTAAATTACCTCCTTTTTCACCAGCCTAAATAAAATCACACAATTATAGAATTACAGAATATGCTGAGTTGGATGGCACCCACAAGGATCATCAAGTCCAAATCCTGGCCCTGCACATCACCATCCCCAAGAATCACACCATGTGCCTGAGAGCACTGGCCAAATGCTCGTTGAACTCTCTCAGGCTGGTGCTGTGACCACAGATTTAAGATTTCAGTATTCTAACACTTCCCTGGGGAGAAATGTTATCTCCTTCACATTTACACTGTTTGCATGAACTACTAAGCAAACACTTTTTAGTTACTACTATTTTAAGGTAAGAAAGCGTCAGTTTTCCTTGTTCATGAAAGATCCAAATATGAGGTCTTCAATCCACATTACTTATCAATGATCTGTAAAACTGGAATTTAAAAATCAGTATGAAAGCCAAACCAGAAAATTTAGGGATGTATCAAAAAAGGCAGAAAAAAATCATGAGAAAAGAAGAAAAGCTCCTTATGCTTTCATATCTCAGAATTTCTTATGGTTGTGTTTTTCATTTGTGTCTCTGATGATAAGAAAATTGTATTATCAGACATACGGATTTGAACTGTGTGCATTGATCACCTGATCTGGATGTAGCAGGGGACAGATGAGAAACTCCAAGACTGAAACGTCTGGGGGCTCCTCACAGTCCCAGCCACGAGGGAGAGAAAGGGCCACAAAGCCATGTGCAGCAAACCTGCCTACTGACACCCCCCAAGCCCAAAGTGCCTGCATGCCTATTCTTCTTCAGTGGCTTGTGCTACTGCCAGTACCTGGCACTGAATCATCAGTGGTCCTGCTGAGAAAGCATGAAAGTTGATAAAAAAGGGCTACAAAAAGTGTTTTGTGAGAAGATGTCCCAGTGTGTTATGATCCAACACCCAGCCTAGAGCAGATGCCTCCCCAGCGTGGCTGGAGTGCTGCTGCTCACGCCAGCAGTGCCGATACCTCACAGCAGGCAGCACAGGCAGGCAGCAGAGCAGTCTGACACGCCAAGGCTCAACAGATTTGTTATTTCTTACATCTGAAGGGTAAGAAAGACAACTAATAAACACTGTATAATGGTCTCCAGCGGCAAACTGTGAAAAGATTTATTGATTTTTAGCCTTTTATTCCATCTTCTGAAGCAAGCTCTGTTTTGACATGTACAATACAGTATGGTATGGGAAACTCTAAACATATGGAAAAAATACATAATTTCAGCAAGTTCTGGAGAGCCAATGATTTGGTTTACAGGAAATTCCTATGACATGGCTTAACGACCAAGTTTTAACATTCTTGAAGATAATACAAAAAATGTGAAGTTAGCTGAGCCTGAAACAGGAGCGAAGGACACTGTGAGGGAATGGTAAGTGGGACCTAGGGAAGGAAGTTTCCCAATTAGGCAGGGCCTTGCTATAAGCTGATTTTTGGTACCATTTGTTCTGAATGAGCAATGACGAGGAGAGGTCAACTGGCTTGGGCTTCACAAGTTAAATCTGCTCCTTTAGCTGCAATGCTAATTGTAGTTGAACTGGTCACTGGGAAAATGTACTTTTTCTATTCACATTTCTCTACTTACACTCAGTCCTTTCCAAAACTATGCAACAGAAAGACAAAACACTAACAGAGATGAACTCAAGCTTATCCATATCCAGGTTTAAGTACAGCCCTGAACTCAACTCAGTTCAACCCGAAAGATGATCACTAGGATAGAGATTTAGTGACTAAAAAAAAATCCTATTGCCGAATTCAAATACTTGAGGCAGCATGTCTCACTAAGAGCTGTGAAGAAGAACGTTTGACTTAGATTTCAACCACTTATCATGCACAAGAGTGTGATTGTGAAATTCAGTGAATGCTTCTAGACATATCTCTGTAGATATGCAACTGTGCTATGAAGTCTCAGCATATCAGATCCTCTACCAAATGCAGGAGTTCTCTGTAATTTTTTTTGATATAAAGATTAATGGTTAAGAAGAACTTTTTACAAGGCATTTATAAACTAAAATATGAAATTTTACATAAAGACCTCAATGTGGGGATTTTTATTAATTTCAAAATTTGTGCACAGAAATACTAACATTTTCTTATCAATTATAAACCTAAATACACTACAGAGATTTGCACACCATTAAGTCAATGAAGTTCAGTCTTGTTTTCTCATTTAAGGTGCTGTATGTGGAATCAAAACTCTTACAAAGACACTACTCTTCTTACTGTTTGGAGGAGCCCTTTGCAGAAGGATACGTAGTGTATCAGTGTAGCTTTGTACCAAAACTACAGGAACTTTTAATAAACATACTGGTGAAACCATTTCTTGTTTTCCTGTATCTGCAATTCTTAATTAAAAAATACAATTATTTCTAATGGTGCATGAAACCTGGGAAATAAGGGTGGGCTTGAATTATATTTTGAATGAAATACAGGAGGAAGTAAGATGCCATAAGAGAATTTGCATCTGGTCTATTTTGCCAAGGAAGGTCTTAATATCAAATGGGAAGTCAGAGGAAAGAACTGTATCACAAAGGCTCAGACATGGAGGTCAAATGCCATGATGTCAGTAGTATTAGAAATTGCTTAAATTTAGGTCAATTTTGATCACTTGAATGAGAACCAACCTCCTTTCTCTTCCAGCCCAAAATCATCTCCCAGATTAATTCCTTCTGTAGTCTGCTCACAAGGAGTAATGGAATGTCTCGTCCAAACAGAATTTTTGAAAGAAGCATATACCACTGTGCAGTACAGAAGAGGTGAGTGAATCCTACATCACAACACCTGAGGCTGTGTGGAGACCTCCCACTTTGCTATGCTCCACTATGACAGCTCTGCAATCTGGAGTCTCACAGGTCTGGAATCTCAGACCACGAGGATTCTATTTACAGCACTTGCTAAACAATGAAAGTGGTAACACCAATGCTAGAATTGACCAGTTCATGTTTGCAAAGCACACTGGAGAAGGAAAGTAACAGTTTTGTTTTGAATTCTGAAGGGCATCCAGTTCATTAAAAGCCATAGTTGATGACAAAAATAGATGCTTTGAAAACCCACAAATCCATGGATTTGTAGAGATTTGAACAAAACATCAAACAGAAAGAAAAGAACTGCTTTCAACGGGGTTGGTTAGCAGGGATTTTTAAAATTTCTTCTTTTCACTTCTTCAAATCTTGAAATTTAGTAGTTCATAAAATTAATAATCAAAACATTACAAATAGAATTTGATTTAAATGTTAGCAATGGGACAGGCAGATACTTTTCCAGAAAACAAGCAAACACGGAAACTTTCCTACATAGAAAAAAGTGGAAAAGGTACTATCTATTACCTTAGTAAAGCCAAATCTGTTCACAAAGTCTGCAAATCAATTTTATCAAACTTGCCAGTCTTCCTCCTGAAAAGGCTCTTGGTTACTCATCCCAGTCAAAACTTGAGAGCAAAAAAAAAGGAAATTAAAAAGGTACCCAATCTACTATGGTAATATGTGAAAACAGGAGATTTAAATCAGATACCAAGGTATGAAGATAATGCAAAACAATTGACTTGGGTGTCCTCAAACACACCAAACAATTAAGGTAATCAGTTTTACACCTTTGTATTCTTCTAAACCATGTAAAATCAGTTGTGTCACTACTGTCTAACAGTTACTGTTATTAACTGTCACATTAATCTGTTGCTTTACCTTGAGTTAAGTCCATTCTGTCTGAAATATTAAAGCATTAATGAAAAAATACCCTTAAGGATACTGTCTTTGTTACATAAAACACAGATGCATCTTTGATAGGTGCTGAGAAGAAATATAGTCAAGAAAAAAATCCATCTATTTCTATTTACTATATACCCACTTACGCATCATTGCACTATGTACTGTATCTCAGTTTTACAGGCAACAAACACATTGGCTGTTCAACTCAAGCACAACAAATAATTTTTACAGCATTGATTTGCAAATTTTGCTCACTGAATTGCATTTCTTCAGCCATTTGAAAATTATGCGATTGTTACCAGTAATAATGGTTTCCTTTACCACCCCAACACCCTCATTAAAGCACAAACAAATCATGAAACTGCCCCAATTCTATAAAATAAATCTGTCCTTTATCAGAAAGGAAGTACTGCTGAGTCCCTTTAAAGTTAGCTGCAGCTAAAAATTATAAACCGAGAGGCAGGACTTTTCTTTATGAAACACTCACTATAGTGCATAGATTTCTGTGTGCATGAAGAGTAAAAATTGATTTTTCATATGTACAAAATGCCAAATGATCTTTATTAGATTCATAATAATTACTATGCTGTTGCTTGTTCTGAGCTAATGACTTCCTCTTCTTTTTATTGCTTAAGTCATGTCCTCACAAATTGTTATGCATATTATATACACCTTCTGTTGTTCCAATTGTTTTTGCTATTTAAGAGAGAATATTTCACACCAAAAAGGGAGAACATATTTTAAGATTATATATATTATAAAAATGATAATAAATAAAATATATATTTTTATTGCACTACATCTTTTTATTTGTCTATGTGAAAAAAAATTATAAGGAAAGTTCCACATCTTCTATCCATGCTTTATGTTTCTAGCAAAAAAAAACCAAAACCAAACCAAACCAAAACAAACAAAAAAACCAGGTTCAGAAAGAATTATACAAATCAGTAATTAAGAACTGAAAAAAACTTAACTTTTCATATTTCACATGTGTCAAGTCTCCCTTATGGACAAGTAGCTCTAGTTAAAAAGAAATTAAAATACAATCACAGCCACTGTCAGTGCTACATCAGGACCACTCTTCAGTCATGTTTTGAGCTAAAACTGCAGCACCCTTAGAAATAAATTACTGTGTTTCCCTTGCATGGCTGCATGTACAAAACCAGGTGTGTCACTCTTAAAATCATGCTAATTAAAACACAGAAATTTTGAAAATACTAGTAGGATTTCCTAGAGCTAGTGCAGAAAGCTCTAAGTATGTGATATGTGCCATCTATCTTGAAGCACCACTGTCAACCCTGGCAGCAGTATAATGATTCTTTGGAAGGGGGAGTAAAAAGCAAAATGGGCTGTTTGCAGCCTCTGTGGCTGGTTACAGACAGTGGTCACTTGTGTACCTGCCCTCTCAGAAAGAGCTTGGGCAACAAGGATCCACAACCTGAGACCACAAGGCCTGGGAATGCACCACAGCCGGTATCCCACGGGACAGCACAGAGGAACAGCAACCTGTCTGCACATCCCCCTGTGGCTCCTGTGCTGTATTACCTCCTGGGATCAAGGTCTCAGCAAGACAGGTGCTCTGCAAACATGATCACAGATTCTTTACAGGTTGGTTAGGTTGACCCCCGTGCCCACACCTAGGCCCCACATGTCAGCTTGTGTCTTGCAAGAGTAAACAGCACTGGCACATCCTTATAAGAGGCAGAAATCCCCCTGACATCCATCCCTGTCTCCTGGGACTGCTCTGACAAGGAGAAACACCAGGATCAGAAAGCCCAGGAAACAGCCAAGGTGGCATCACTTTGACACAGGGGATCTTAAATTATACACTAATACAGCTCTTGGCTAATTACAATAGAATAAATAAAAGAGAGATGTTTCCTTTCAAGAGCAAAAAGCACAGGAAGCTGTTGCTCAGTTGAGAAACTGAATTTTTAGAAACTCACCTCTTGAAGCTGCAATTTAAAGTTTTATATTGAATTCTGTACCTACAAAGTATGACAAATATCTTTGCACCATCAAGGAGTGGTATCTAACACGATGCCAGCTCTTGGTTATTACCAAAGATACAGAATACTGCTGTTGCTGAGATTACAATTTGGGGAACACAAAAAAAGAGAAACTTCACAGAGGTACAGCAGACGTGGATGTGGTCTTGAAAAATCTTTAAATACTGCCTTTACTCTGTCTACTTCATGCTGTGTAGTCAGTAAGCACACAACAGACAGCAGAATCACAGCAGTATAAACCTGGCTGCAATCCCATTGAATAAGGATTCACAGACAAGGGTCATATTGGAACAAATTTCATCTAGCCCTGTAACACAAGACACCAGCCAAAATTATATTACCGTAGAAAGAGAAAAAAAGAAAAAAAACACCCAAACCTACAAAAACAAAACAGAAACCTTATGTACAGAGAAAATCATTATGACTACTTTCTTTAAAAAAGGAAAAAAAAAAAAAAAAAAGCCCAAACCTGTAAATCATATTCAGGTATGTTCCTAGTGTGCTGGTGGCCTATATAAAACAAAATGCTTGTGCCCATTGCATCCCTTCCTTTTTTTATAAGAGCAATAACAACAACATTTGCATGTAGTACAAGAGAGATGGAGTAGGGCGGAGGCAGATCTCTTTCAGTGAAAAAGAACGATATTTTAACATTAATACATTTCTTTACGGAAGTCTTAGAAGATACTGGGCACTATCTTAGTTTCTGACTTGCACAAACTAGATGATTAGTTCTGGGTAAAGCATAAATGGGCTATTATAATTTGGTTCTAGAGTTTTAATTTTGGAATTTTTATGTTTTCAGTTAAATGTTTGAATTAGTTTGCTATACACAATGGAGAAAGGGTTTGGGAATTTAGCAAGCTGAAGTACACAGACAGCTACAACCTCTATATAATTTGTTTCTTTCATGGTGACTACAATTACAGTACACTGCTCTACTGAAAAGAAACACCTCAAAACCTTCAAAACAATCTGTAGTTTATGGCTTAATTAAAACCTTAAATTTACCACTTAACACAATGAACATGCAGTCCTTATGAACTGACTTTACAAGCCTATCAAGAAAGCACTGCCACCATGACACTGAGTAATTCTGTGTGACAAGAATTGCACTTCAGCATATAAGGAATCTGTATTCCAAATAAAAATGTAAGTGACACCAGATTTATCACTCAACGAAAACTCACAGTTTAGAAAGGACTACCTGCCCTAGGACAGTCATTCAAATTAAGTATAATTCAGACAGTTTAATTACCTGGACAATATCCTCTTAATAATTAAGCACTAATTCAGTTTAGTTATCTTCAGTAACTTATCTCCTAATCTATGCCTGTATGGAGAACAATTGGCTCAGTAGTAATTCTACATCCCAAAAATACTGTGGTCTAGAACTTTCCCTACAGCAAAAAAAATCAAGGTAAACTTATGTTCTAAAATCAAGTTGCAGAAAGCCACCACACTCTATTTAAGTATTGTTTCAGTCATAAATTCTTGAACCTGGTCCATGAAAACTACTGAATATTATTTTATTTTGAAGGAAGTAAGGTTAGAGATGACCGTCTTCACTGCCAGTCTCTATTAGTCAGAGGATGCAGACTTGTCTTCCAATGGTAATAGTTATATTCCATGCCAAAGCCTACATAATTTCACTTCCTGAAGCTTCTATATTTGCACACTACTAAAGCAATCTAAAAACATCAAGCAAACTCATAGCATTGGATTACCTCAATTATTTTCTAACCTACTTGTGGTAATGGAAGAAAATTGGTGCAATAGGTTTATGTGGCTCCAAAACGTTTGACTGCCCATGAACTTTGACTATTTATCTTTTATGGCACACATCCAAAATTCAAGCACCTCCTTTACACAATACTATTTTGTTCTGAAATGTTTTGGTCAATGTAAAAAAAAAGATCAAAGACTCATGCTTTTTTTTTTGTGTTGTGGAGGCTTTTTAAGTCTTGAAGCCATAACCATTTATCCGATTGCTTCCTAATCTCTGTAATATTTCTAAAGTATTCTTTACCTTCACAGCAAGCTCAAAGGTTGTACCCTACTACACAGCCATGTCATATTAAACTGCCCTCAAGAGAATTTATAGGCATTAAAACTATTTCTAGTTTTTGCTAGAAAATAAGTCAGAAGGGAATGAAGAAGTAGTGCACAAAGCAAGCTTAAACTGAAGCTTCTTAGGAAGACACATTTTAGAATGCAATAAAAAGTCACATGAGATTTCACAGGAAAAGTTCCTCAAGGAATATATACTTCAGCTATTACTGTTATACAGCATGCTAGTGGAATCTCCTGGAACTTAGTTTACTTCTTACTTGTGATAAAACTTCCCTTATTGACAATTAATGTTTTGGTGGGTTTTTTTAAGATGTGAAAAAAATGAAAGACTATGCGGCATTTAAAGTTTCATCCATGACTTCAGTGAAATATTTTTTGAGTCTTAACACAGCTTATCAAAATTGTTTTCCTGTGGTTTTCTAACTTTTTTCCCTTTCAGTAGCATGAAATATTGTACTAGTGGCAGGATTATTATGCCATTTCTGAACTGTCATCTAGCCATCATGCCATTCCCTTTCTGAATGTTATTTGCTCCTTACAGTGAAAAGCAACTCAAACTAAAATGCACTCAGCACAATATAGAGCAAAGCTACTGGAAATCTTGAAGAAAAGATAAACTACCCCTAAACACAGAAGGCTAAACTAAAATATAAATTTACTCTTAAACAGCTTGCTGAACTAATCAAGTGCTGCTAATATTGTCTCTCACTCCATAAAAACATCACCTTTCAAGAATATATTAAAGTTTCTTGGACCTCACAACCAAACTAATGCCAGGAAAACTGAGCTGTAAATCACAGCAATAAATGCATTTTTTCCCCAAAGTGTTAGAAGCTGAACTACTTTTGAGTCCTTTTGTGTGCTACCTCATTTTCTGTGATAACATCATTACACCAGAAAATGGGCAACTGTTTCATCACTCCATTTAATGAAATGGGAAGTGGAACTTTCAAAAGTATTCACTCTTATCTGGGCTTTGCTTCCTGTTGAATTTAGAGGGAGTTTTATCTAAAACTAACATATTTATGTTTGGGCCATTGAAGCTGCTGAAGGAGGTTATGAGCTACCTACATTGTAGCCACAAACCTGTGCTGCTGATCCGTGAGATTCCAACCAGGTGCAGCAGCCACTCATTACTTTTTCTTTGAGCTCTGCTGGACATCAAATGAAGGGCGTTGCATGCATTGTTTTCTGAGAAATAATTTAGACTAGATAGTTTCATTTCATTTTGCTCTCTCAAGGATAAAAATGAAAGTCTAGACCTCCTTGGAAAAATGGACAGCACTGAAGTCTACTTAAAAACTACTTAGAACATTTGAGAGTAAAGATTTTTCTGTGCTTATTTTTAGCTTTGCACACTCAAATGAAAATTAATGTCTACTATGACTCTAGCTTTGGACAAGAAACTAGCAAACCAACAAGGAGGAACCACTGAGAAAAGCAAATAAAAAAGAAAGGAAGTGGACAAAATATTATTAGAAGGATATTCTATGCTCCATGCTGCTTACTGGACTTAATTTCTATTTTGAATCATTCCTACTTCCCTTCCTATATTCATTCTTCTTTTCGTATGTGATGATTCATAATAAAGCTCTAAGCTGTATTTTGTAAGCATTCGGATAAGAAATATGTGGATTGATACTAATGCTGTAACTACCTCTCTGCAGATCTTCAGAGCACTAGGTTCTGTTTTTTGACTGAATTCAACAGTTCATGTAGCAAATGACTCCTTTTAAAAAAGAATGTATAAATATTACCAATACATTGGGTTGTAATGAAAATATTTTTGGATGATAAAATTGGGGATAGGGAGGGAAGAAGAGGATCAGGGGACATGAGCCTTACAGACCATGAGGCCAAAAGAAGCCCAACGGAGTGTGTTCTACCTTTTGGAGCATGAGTTAATTTCCCTCTCTGACAGATCAGTTCACCACAAGCCCACACAGAATCAGAGAATCATAGAAAATCCTGATTTGGAAGAGACCCACAAGGATCTCTGGAGTCTAACTCCGGGCACTTCACAGGATCAGCCCCAAGAGTCACACCATGTGCCTTGGAGTCCAAACGCTTCTTCACATCCTTGTTTTCATTTGTTCTACAATTTGTCACAATTATTAACTTATTATCACAATTATTGACTCATTAGCATGAAAATGGGAATATTAGAGGAAATTAACCCAAACTCTATGGTACCAAAAATTTTTAAAAGATTCCACTTAGATTTCTTAGTGCTCTGAAGCAGACCTTCAAATACCATGAACACATGACAAAACTTTTTTCTAAGAATTTACATTAGACAAACATTTTTTTAATTGATCAATTTCCACACTAAAAATGGTTAAGCTGAAAGCACACTTAAGAAAGCAATACCATGGAAAAGATTTTTCAACATTATGTAAAGAGAAAGGGAAAAACAAAGGAAAAGCTATATTACAGTCTAATGCAACTTCTATTCATGCTATAGATAGCATTTAAGTTTACACAATAAACATGTACTCTGCAGGTAAAATTCACAAATTACCTTTCAGATCTCAACAGGAAAAAGTAAGATATATATTTATTCACATATTTTCACATGATTTACCTCCTGTAACATTTGTTTCTATGATCTTTCCATTCATAGGTCATTCTCATTTCATAGCAATCTCTGCAGCAATTTCTATTTTGTGTATATGGGGGTTTCAGGTGCACTAGTCTGCTTCCTACCTTCTCCTGGTAATTGTCTTGAAGAGGCACACAGAGTTGGGTGTTAGAAAAATGCACTTCCATTACCATCTTACATTTCCAAGCTAACAGGAAAATTTTTATTACAGTATTTTTTTTGTTAAGGTATTTTTATTTTTTATTAAGGTTTTTTACTAAGGTAGCCAGCATCCTACTACTGGCTAGGTGGTACAGTATATCTTGAAGGCACTCTCTCTGAAAGGTGGTTTTTTTTTTTTTTCCCTGGCCACTGTTACAACAGTGCTCCTTTGAACAGCAATAAAAATGATTATACATAATGGAAAATCCTTTGGGTTAAGTTTTCCAACTCCATGTGTACGTATATATATATACACAATTCTATTAGAGAAGACTGCATTTATCTTTGGCTCTTCCATTCTTATGGTTTAAAAGTTTAGCCATCCTTCACATACACTCCATTTCCTTTTGGAAAGGAAGCAATAGTCTTAAGGAACAAAAGTAGAAAATTGGATGCTCTGTTACACATGAAGTTTCCTTGGAAAAACTTTTGTTGCTGGGTTTCACATAATACTGATTTAAACCCACTCAGGAACATTGTTTGCAACCTAATACTCCATTGCACTAAGCATTTTAACTCCAGGAATATTGCAGAATGGATCTTCCCCACAATATAGGGCTGTTAATTAGGCTCTAATATTAACTTTTTTTAAAAAAGAGAACAACTTAGGAGATATTGCTGATTTCATTACCTTTTTTAGCAATTTGTTAAGCGAGATATGGACCAAAAGACAAAAAAAAAAAAAAAGAAAACACTCCTATAAGGAGTCCTATACTCCTCTTTGCTCCTCTATACTCCTGCGGTTTTTTGGCAAAAATATAAATTGGCTTTGAGTATCTTAATACTGCTTTGACTACCAGGGCATTTTTAGGACATTTTAGTGTCTTCTAGACCACTAGAAGACACTATTTTTCCACATAAATTTAGTAAAACATCCGAAGCTGTTCTTTGAAGTAAAAGGAGTGATATACTCAAAATATTT
Organism: Trochalopteron elliotii; assembly: GCA_024734555.1. Lineage (NCBI taxonomy): Eukaryota > Metazoa > Chordata > Aves > Passeriformes > Leiothrichidae > Trochalopteron > Trochalopteron elliotii. The sequence goes on along the minus strand of JANPWX010000108.1, from coordinate 2,976,197 downwards.
TCATATTCCCTGACATACAGCATTTGAAAATAGAGAAAGTGGGAAAATTACCCAAGTGATTATATGAGGATTCAAATAAGTAATGTTGAGACACATCCTTGAAGCCCAAAGTAAAATGCATATAATATGCTATGCACATGGTGAACTGCACTTAAGGAAAGCATTCAAGGACATATAACAAGCTCTCTAGGGCCAGAAGTTCTGACCAGAGAGGACAGGTCTCTTGCAATGTCACACTAACACTTCCCTATAGGTGTTACCTAATTTTTTCTGCATCTTAGAAAAAATAGTTTAATTCCAAGATAATAATTTTTGTTTCATTAGCTTTGTTGCGCAGATTAGATATAAAGCCATTTTAACATAAAGAAGTAGAAATAAAAGTGTCCTTTCAGTTTCAACCTTAAATCTTTCATTACTACATTACTTTTAAGATGAAAGAGAAACTACTAAGTACATCTCATCAAAAAGAAAGAACCCTGTTCAATTTTATTGAACTAAAACTTTTCAAATACAAAAACTTTGCAAGTTATGTCACTGAATTAAGTATAGGGGTCTGAATAAAAGTATAGCTATTTTTCTAAGCATTATTTATATTTCAAATCACCTTTGATGGCATCAAGGAGTAGGTGCCAAGTCTAAAGAAGCTTTAACAGAATATGGCCTGGAATGCTTTTCACCTCATCGCATTTCCCTTAATTGCTGCCCATGAAACATGGATTTTATATTTTTAAATTATGTGATTTTGAAATCATTATGTGTTTTTCAATGTGTATGCTAAATCTGACATCTGAAACGATTAGTTACGTATGATCTGTTCAACATTACTTTTTTTACTATTCTCCACTGCAGAAGTTGCACCTAGCAGACTAGAAGAGAGTCTTATTTAGGGAAACTTTTCCAAGACTCAGTAGAAAATACCAAAAGCTGTACCTGGTCCTGCTTTGTTTTCATCTACAGCATAGCAAGGAGATATCCATGGTCCGGACCAAAAGAGCCAGATCAGGTTGTGAAAGCTTAGTTTTATGTACATAGTGATAAGGTGGCTCAATATAAAATTCCTCTGGAAGAAATTTTACAACTTAGTCCCTGTGTTCAAGCATTCCAGTTAGTTAACAAAACAGGCTTGAGGGAAGAAATAGTTATCAGAACTAGAAAATAAAGAAGAGAAGACAAAAAGCTCATTTTTAGACAACTATTTTGAACATGACGTTTTAGGCCCTACCAAACAAACTGTATGAAAAAGACATTTTCTCACGGTTCTGCCACTGTTCACCATTTTGTTAAAATGATAAAAAGATAGGACTTTTACAGAATATATTGAAGACACATTTCTGGAGACAGTAGGTGGATGAACAATGCAATTTTGCCATGGTTTAGTGGCAGAAATCAGGGTATTCCACACTGCAGACTGCATCAGGCTTGCTGCAGAAAAAAAATCACAGTTTTGTTAAAATCATTCTACCATAAAGTTACCTCAAATCATTTGAATCTGTCAATAATTTCTGTAGACATTTCCCACGTGACAAAAGGCTTTGTGACTACATTCAAACCACATACTACGGTGCTATGATGAATTTATTATGACTTCCAAAACCAAGAATGCAATGGGAAATTCAGACACCTACTTCCAAATCCTGTCAGAGCGGGAACTGAAACACTCTAGAGAAAGATCTAGAAGCTATGTGCAGAATAGCTATGACTGTTACATATTCACCTATCTCAAATCTCTGCTTCATAATTGACACTTTATATATACTTCCGTTACCATGGTCAATTAAACTCTTCTCAATTAAACAGCTTATGAAATGATACTATTTTTTAAAAGGAAGACAAGAAAACTTACTGATATTCTTGTACAATACACATGGGGGTAACAAAGCTACATTCATTTCTGCATGTCAAATTTTTGGGGGTCACCAGGCAGAATTTGTCAACAAAATAAGTTTCTGTCACTATGATATTATGGCCATTTGTTGGCACTGCTAGGGCTCTGGTTTCACTCATGGAAGCAACAGTCTTCCCCCCTCACTGAGGCTACCCAAAAGCGTGAAAACTACTGAATTTTTTGAGAAATCTTTGACATGTTCTTTTATTAAAAATAATATTCCTAAAATATTATAATAAATGCTCCTTTATTATAAGATTATAATTTTGATAACCTGCCCTACAAAAGCCTGCCTTCCTATCAATATTTCAAGACTGATGTTTAGAATGGACTGTGATGAAGAAAAAGATGTTAATGAAAATACTTGATTATTTTTTATCGTTACTTGTTTTACCTAGTCATAGTATAGAATAAATAAATGAATCTATTTATTTGATTGACTTTTTACAGTTGAAAGTAGATATTTACTTCGGAATAAGAGAACAGCATGCCACCTTAATGAGGACTTATCCAGCAGAGCTGGCTTTCCAGGTCACTCCAATCACAGAGCCACATCAAGTTGACATTAACAGAAAGATACTAGTAACAATCTTAAGCATAGCTAGAGAACCCCCTGCTGTCTACCAGTGACGGGAACTGAGTTGGAAAACTTTAGAAAAATCATCAGGCCATGAAATGACAAATAAAATTCCTTCTTCCATCCAGAGACAAAGCAAAAACAGTATAGTACTGCTTTAACAAATAGGACTTGACAAAAAAAGAGAGAAAATAGATGCGGGCATTTTCCAACATTTCTTTTGACAAAGCAAAGAAAATGAAGAAAAGGAGGTTGCTCCAGCTTCTTAAAACAAACCCCCTACATATGAACAAACTTATTTACAGAACTTCTGAAGTCCATCTCTTTCACAAAAATATGACTTAATCTAATTATAAATATATGTGCTAACACATCCCTTTATGTATATAAAAGATAAGAGCCTTTCTAAATGAACTTGTACTTATGAAGTTCTTTTCTTCTGATTATCTAGAATTTTACTAAAAATTATGATAATATTTTAGCATTTTCTCCATTCCTAAAAATCTTGAAAAATTGGTTGAGTAATTGTTTCTGTTTTCTTCATTTTTGGATTATTTACTTTATTAAAACATAATTGCCTAGATGAATTCAGAGCATCTCTTTCAAAGTACTTTTAATTTTTATTTAATACCTTGAATGCCTAGAGTGTTACAATTCCTTTACACCATTCCTTTATTCAGCAATATCCATGTCAACAGCTAGCTCGTGGAGGTATTTTTTGACTTTTCAGATAAACAATTAATAAAAATTTTCTTTACCATTTACATGAGTAGTTTTATTGTTCAAATCTATCCATGAAGCTTCTAACTCTGTAGGCCCACACAAAAACGTGTGTATGGAAGTCATGAGGATAACAAGATCATAGTGCAATTTTTAAGACCAAGACTGCAGAACTCCATGATATATTTCTGAGTTTGCTCAAATAAAACTGAGCATGCCTCTTAACAACTAATAAAATCTGTGATCTGCCAGAAAAAAAGGTCATTTAGTGTGAATGTTGGATCTTGTCTGTCTCTAACATGGCCTATGTATCTGCACTTCCTATTAGGGTAACTCCAACAATGTCAAATGAGGCTATTTTTATCATGGCTAGTTTCTGACAACACTCACTAGTGAGACTGTTTTCATATAGTGAGACTATTTTCATGTGACTGCAAATTTTGAAGTGAACCTAATATAATCTACCTGTGGATCATCTAATCCTAATCCTTTCCTCTATCTCCTTCTTTCTCAATGTCATACTTGCACACCCAAAGCTGTGAGTTGAACAAAATAGTTTAGATGCTACCCCACTATTCCTCATATTCCGTCTACAGAGTAGTCACCTCTACATGATAATCCCTGAAAATCAAAAATCAGTTCACCTATCTTCTACTCTAACCATGTCAGTTGAAGAAAAGTGACTTTCACAGTTCTGAGCACCAGGTAGGATGCTGATGCTTGTCAAAGATGCAGTGAAATTTCTGTAAGTATTACGGGAAATAGCAATTTTCTCTTTTATTCTGTTTTCAAATGCTATTCTTCAGCCACCTTCAATGGTCAGATGAATGCTGAACGGGTGATAGAATAGCCCCAGCTGATGCTTCCTGAAGTTGTCATTTCCAATGCCTGAAAGGCCAATTCCTTCATCTCCTTTGCTGCTGGTGTCAATAGATACTTGAAAATGAAGAGACAAGGGCACACTCCTGATCTTCAAATGTCAAGAAGAAAATAGTCAACTCAATCCTCCTCATGAACAGCTAAATGTTGAAACAGAATATTAAATGTGTGTCTTCCTATGTTATCCAAACCCTTAAAAGAATTTCTCCAGAGAAAAAAGGGGTGGAGGGAGGGGAAGAGGAAAGTACAAGGTTGAAAGCAGCTTGAAATTAAAAATGCATTCGACTAAAAGCATTTGTGTACTGAATAAAATGAAAGATATCTCCCTGATATATTCTGTTCCAGAAGCTGAATGAGAATAATGCTTACACTTACGCAAATCCTGAAGTATTATTCTACTAAAGTATAGACCAATAGCTTCAGCTCCCACTGGAACAAATGGAAAAATTGTTACCAAATCTAAGTCATTTTGTGCCACTGTAAAACCAAAAGTAACTCTACAGAGATTGTGTTTCCAGATAGTTCTGTATTAATTATACTTTACTCTTTTGTCTGACTAGACTATTCTTTCATTATCACACTAATACGTATTTTTTACTTCCCTTGGCAGGGAACATCCAAACCCATCCTAGGATAAAGAAAAAAATACCAACAATAATTTTGGAATCTAGTTAATCCCAGGCAGGTCTATTTTTTAACTAAAATTTTTTAACATTTAAACCCCTACCTTTTTTTTTGCTTCCTTTTTTTTTTCTTTTTTTTCCTCACCAAGCCATACTCAAGCAGTAATACAAAACACTGGGGCTCTCAGTAGCAATAGTAGCAATCCTGGCAAATAAATTAAAAAATCTTATACTTTTACCTATTCCTAACATCATCTGAGCCACTTCTAAGAGTAGATCTTTTCATAATATTATTCTCTTTCCTGATGATCTAGGCTGTGCTAAGTTTTGGCCTGTAGCCTGAATGGCAATGTGAAAGGGTATAACTGCTCAGGGAACATCAGTCACAACATGGAAGTCACATGCTGGCCAAGAGGGACATGAAAAAGAGGACATATTTTGTTTTGTGCCTGTGGTATAAAACCCTTTCTCTATCTTTTTAAAATTCACCAGCCATTAGGCAAATCTGCAACAAGTAAACAATTCCATGGTGAATTAGACAATCACATCTCTTTTGTGGAAAACTCTGGTCGTTAGCTCTGTACATCTGTGGAGTCACAAATTACTGGTATTTCATTTTCATGTTGAAATATTGTTTTCAGTTTTGCAGACACAATCACACTAAAGATTAAGTAATACCATGTAAATATCTGGTAATACTAAAAAATCTTATCAGTCTGTTAATAAGCCTTCCGTAACATGACATGCTATTGGAAAAAGAAAGCCATGAGTGCACAGAAGGAATTAAGTCTTCAGGTTTTTGTTTCACTTACTCAGAGTACAAGGTTTTCCTGCAAATCCTGTCTATTAAGTCCAGGTGTTCATGGTTTTCCAGGTAGTGGCATCACGTCACTTTTTATTACAAAATGTCTAGTGACACATATATCAGGAGAACAGAATGTAGAGACGAGTCACATCTGAATTCAAACACAATGGGGCGACTTGTCTACTCACCCCTACTCCAACATTTTTGCTGCAGTAAAATTCAGCTTTGACTGATGTTTTTTCAACAGATTTACGATTCCTTGTAAGATACCCTTGGGGAGAGAAAGTATGTCCCCAAGGCTGTATTTGTAGTCTGCTAAAAAACAAGAATCCTTGTCAAATCAACAGGAATCAGTCAAGAGAGCTTCTCATTTGACAGTGAATAGAATATGCTGAATAAACACTGCACAGCAAACTCACTAGTTTAACCCTTCCAAGAGGGATTTCTGAAAATGCTCTGTTATGCCAATTCTGATACCTGATATAAGATCAGCAATTGTAATTAGCATCAGAGCTAGGCCAGCACTTGGTACACCTAAAAATTTCAGAGCCCTTCAATATTCGGGCAGTATTTTAGAAATTTAAAATTGGAATTTTTAATTACAGTAATCTGTGGGCAGAAAAAGTCCCACCATTGCTAGGAGTTACTCTGATGCTGTGCCTCAACTAGTGCCTGGTCAAGTAACAAGCCAAATGAACCTCATACATTCCTTTGGGATGTCTGTTTCCACCTAAAACTGCCCCTGACTGAATGACTCCAAATGAGGGAAAGAGGAGAAGGCAGGAAAGAGTCACATCCTATTCAACTCCTGGCCCTGTATGGGAACTATGATATTTGTTTAAATGGGCATAATGAGAATATAATCATGCACTCTCCATGGGAATACACCAAGGAGTACTGTTAGTGAAAGTTGCCAGCAGGTAAAGAGGAGGACTGAGGCACCTGACAAACCAACAGGGAAATCAAGACTTCATGTTAGCTAACTATGTACAAGTTGCTGGACCCTTGCTTTCCTAGTCGGTTTTGTATAGACACATAAAAATCAGTGTTAACACAGTTATTTACGTTGTAAATGAACTCTAATCAACAAATAGCTACAAATGTACCTAAAGGAAAACAAAATGTGGTCTCTAGTTCTCCTTTTTGAGGCTTAGTTTCCCAGGAATGACAAGGCTTCAGGGATAATCTCAGCCTTTCCTGGGGACATATTTGCCCACAGACTGTCATAGTTCTGCAAAGCTGCACACCAGATCGTGTCCCTGGTGACAGAAAATCCCATGGGCAAAGGTGATGGAAGCAGTCCATGTCCCCTGCAGCATGCAGATGAAAGAGAGGGGAGTATGAACACCCTCAGGCAGGTCCCAGATTAACAAACTCTGCCAACACGTGAGAGGCCAAAGTAAGGGCTCATTAGTCGGGACATGCAGAATCAGCATTTCTGTGGGCCTACCCAGATGGTCAACTTTCCATGCAGGATCTAGCCCATGGCTAAATCTGCCTTAGAAACAGAAATATCCCCAATTTTTTCACAGGGACACATGGCATATGGGAAGATTACAGGAGATAAAAATTTATCACTGACCATCATTCACTAAGCTTAGCTACCCATTTGCCCCTTCAAATGAAAAAATGAATATGCTACAACAATAAAATAAATGTGTATGATGGCAAGGTGAAACAAGAGCCTTAAAAATCAAGAATAATAGGAAACCTGTTACTAAAATGTAATGGATATTGTGTATAAATCAGTCATCAAATGCACCGATGGCTTTTGTCAGCATCTGAAATTTACACAACAGTACAAAGCCCTGTTGTATAGAGTTGTACACTACAATAACATTTTAAATATACCATCCTCCTTTTGAAGTCTAATCATAAGGACCACACATGATACAGAACTGTGTTGTAGAGATATGATGAGAATTTAATACATACATAAGCCCACGCCATCTTTTTATAGGGGTGTACCTTAGAAAGTTCCCTGAAATTATAGGATGCTTGCACAATTTTCTTTAATTACTGAGGTAAATACCATTCTTGTCTTTTGTCTTGATATTATCAGATATAAACTGACTATTCTCATAAAGGTATCTAAAATTTTTAGAGAAATGTAAAAATAAAAGTCACAAAATACGCATTTGAGTACTTCATTTCTGCAAGGTAATGTGGATTTTTTCTCACATAATGAAAGCAGATTTTTGCCTGACAAGCGATTCTTCAGGCAAACAGAAACATTTTTTTTGAAAATACACTATATATCTAAAAGCTCTCAATTAAATTCTGTTAATCTATCTTTGTATCTAGACACGTATCTTTTGGAAACAGCCCTGAATAACAGAAGATACATTAACTATGCAGTTACAGAAGTGATAGACAGCACCACGTGTGTCTAAGTGTTCTACTCTAGAGAAAGCTGGGTTTTTTCCTTACCTATTCCTCTTGACAATGCAATAGGAAGCCTTCTCTACACTGTAAGAACCCCACTTATAATGAAATGGATTTCAACTTGCCATAAAACCCTCCAAAAATTGTCTCTAATATTTTCAATATTCATTAGTCATTGATGGAAAGAAGTAGTAGGAGTTAGTTTTGGAAACGTTTTTGATAATTGTCTAAAATTTGAGAGATTCCAAGTCCTTGGTAGCATCTTTCCTTACTTGGAAGCAATGAATGAGTAAGATTAAACAGTAATGAATGGAAAATTAGAAATTGCAAACATGATCCTTTTAGCTTGGGATGTGACAATTAGAAGGGAAGTAAGAGAACAGAAGGCAAGAGTGGTATACAATAGAGCGTGAGATGCATTCAACATTTATGATTACAGACAACCCCAAATTTCTAAGACCAACAAAGCAGAGAATAAAGAAACCTCCAGAACAGTGTAGTTGTATTTATGCAACAAAACAAACATTGGCCAAAAATACAGGGATGCTACCATGAGAGACAGAATTGCCACAAGCAGAAATTTGACAGACTTGATTAAGCTGCTGGTCCATCAAGCCTGTGCTCAGCCTTTAGCTGTGATCATTGCACAACAGTTCAGAGACAAACCTTCTTCAGAGCAACTGCACTCTAAGATGCCATACATTGGGGAAAGCATTGACTCCCTGTGGCAGTCATCCTGCTTCCTGAAGCATGAGATTAGATCACCTCATTTTAGCATACCTAACCACAGTTACTATTCCTTGTCATACAATTATTGAAAAATATCCAGCTGCAGCTGCAGACTGTGATTGTCCATGCTTTGCCAAGGTTGGAAGAGCAACTTTTAATCTTGGGGCATTTATATACATTCCAGGGAGAGAGAAAACACATATAGTATGAGATTTTTTGCACATGAGAAAGGAAAATGAATAATTTAAGCAAATATGAAACTGTTTCTTACAGATAAAAATTCAACTAGATCCTGGATACTGTAGACATGAATGAAACAAACAGGACATACATATTTGGCTTAAGTGGCAAGAAACGGTGCTGCAAGTTTTAAGCACTTAAATTCCAGGAGGAAACCACAGCCATAGAGTAAGAAGTCACACTAAAATACTGTATCCTTAAATATTCAAAGTAGTATTTTTCATTAAACAATATGATTTATGAAGCATAGTTTAAATAGTAGCCATTTGTGGGTGGGAAAAACTCAGAAAGGTAGTAATCAATGTAAGCACAAGGCTTTAACAATAGTGATATCATCCTAAACATTTCTGCAATGATGATATCATTATAAGGTTTCTACAATACTGTTCTGCTCCACTGCGCTATTTATCCACTTTCTTATAGCCCTTCTTATCACAGTCTCCTCATGTTAGCCTCATTCCATTCATCTCTTCCCTTCTCACTTCTCTCCTGTCTTATCACTCTCATGTGTCTCTGCATCCTGTGTCTCTTTTTTTACCTTATCTTGTGTGTGAAAGCATTGGCTTCAGCACATTCAATCAAAAATGTACTGAAAACCAAACCCACTGAAAAAAATCACGGACTTAGTATGTATATTGTACCCATTTTCTACTACATGCTGGAGCAGGGACATCTGACACTCTTTTGTACAATATAGCAGGGCTATGCTATCAGGTGTTCCTTAAGTGCTACCATAGAATAAATAAATTCATTAGCAATTTTCTGTATTTATTTTTGGAAGGCAACCTGAGAGACAAATTATCTACCTTCAAAAACAGATATAAATAATCATAAACCATGCAGATGTTTTCCTCCTCCCTGTCAGTGTATTTCAATTGCTGGAACATGCTGAACTTGTTTACCTTTTGAGAGATGCAGCCCAGTTTACAGAGGAACACAGCCCTGAAACATGCTGTATCCCTCTCAAATTTTTTTTTTCAGTATTAAACAAAATATTAAACAAATAGGTCACTTTCTAACTGATCCTAAATTGAATAAGAAATAACTGGAAATGCAGAAATGGTATACATATGTAAGGAAGCACTTTAGTATTAAGCACTTGAAATAAGGGAGTTTGCATAAAGTCTATGTGTTTACACTCTTAAAAATATCACATAATCAGTTTTCAAAAGTCCTTACCAGCAGCTGTGGTTTTCAAATAAAAATACCTATTTTCCTCTCTCCAAAATGAGCCAGAATACTTCCAAGATACAGATAATGACAAGTGAAATAAGGTTCTATCCTTTTCTTAGTAAAGTCTGTGCTGGAAGATAAATGTGTGGGAGCAGGTTAAGACCCTAAAGCATAAGTCTGACATAAAAAAGAAAATAATGTTTTCTACTGATCACAATATTATGAGACGCTTCACTCTGATTTTTACATTTACAAAACCTGTTACCTCAAGAGCAGTGAGATGCACCCTTTTCTGATATTTAGCATACTTTAGACCACTAGAAATAAAAGTTTACATCTTTTAAATCACAGAACAAGCTCTATTTGTGACTTTTCCCCTAAACAAATATATTCCCAACTATTTCTACAATACTTTGCAAGCTGGAGAATGATCTTTGCCAAAACACAGATCAACTACTGTCGTAACAATGTTGTCCTGATGTCACTGTTAACTCCTTTTTGATTATTCTTGTAAAACAATTAAAATTTTAAAACATCACATTTCCTCTTTGGTTTTGTCTAGTTTTAACTCCCTTCTGCTCTGTTTATTGTAAGGTTTTACACACCTTTGAACCTTCAAAGTTATGCACATGCTAAGCTTTGCTATTCCAAAGCATGAAGTGAGGCTCTATGAAAAGCTAGACAAAATTTATTTTTCATTTGACTTTGATTTGAATATTAGAAATACAGACTACTTCAGTTCTCACTCTTTTCCAGGCTTCACTGAAGGTGCTCCTATGTTCTTCCTTGAGGCTGAATTTTGTTCTCCTCAGAGAGGTCAATTATGTGGGCTTAAAGAAGTGGCAGAAATAACGGCATTGGGAAGCTGCTGAAATGTCAGGAGAAATCCTCAAAGCCTTTTTTTTTCAGGTGAGAGTTTCTGGAGTGATAGAACAAATACACTTCTCAGCAATAGATATTGATGTTTTCTCTCTTTCATGAAGGCTGTGACACAGACTGATATCTTACTGCAACAGAAACGCTGCCCCAACCTACACCCTTCCAGCACCCTCAACACTGTGTACTGTGGCAGATCAAAAAAACAAGCCTCCACCTCACAAGAAGATGATTCTTTAAAGTTTGTAGTGCGACATACCTAATTCTGAAATATTTTACAAAAAGTTGGTAAAACCTTCCAGAAATGCAGCAATGTCTCTCCAGTACTTGCTACATCCTTGCAGTGAGGTTCCCACTACCCCATACCCAGAAGAGGACATCTAGAGCCAAAGTGCACGATGGTGGGAGAGGGGACCAGGGAGGTCAGACCTGCCCCTGCAGGCTCAGTCATGTTTTAAAGCATCAGTCTTACAAAGAAACCATGCAGTGAATTCCTATGACTTTGATACCTGCTGCTGGACAATATCACAGGTGAACTCTTTGGCTTAGTCCACATCTCTGGTCTCAGAAAATTGGCCGAAGAAATGGTGAAACAGGAAACGCAAAGAAGAAAACACAAGCAGGTTAAGATGCTCTGGACAGGATTTCTCCTTGTCGACATTTTGGATTTTTCCTTTTCTCTTACTCTGATACTCACCAAAGTAGTACTACTCACAGGTAGTACTGTGCCAAACTGCTCCTATGATGAAAATGGGAACCAGTAGCCCTTCCAAACACTCCCAAATATATCAAGTAATTCTGGAGAAAAATTAATTGATGTAAACCCAGAAGACTCTCATATCCTCATCACAGGAAAATAGGAATCATAAAATGGACTAACATATTATAAGTTTTACCTCTGAATTCATCCTGCTAAGACAGCAGGAAATCCTAGAAGCAAAACAAAACCTGCAGCCCCCTGGAAGTTGAACTAATGAACCACTTGCAAAGGGAGTTGATCAAAATTAACATCAAACCCAACAAAAGCTTCTGCCAAGTACTGCACTGCCATCTTCCTGCTGCAGGCAACACCTGTTCCCCATGGAGAATCCCTGCAGCTGTGCTCCCTTTTTCAATGTATGGAGCCAGTTTCATTCCTCTTGATTTTGACAAGACAAAACCTCGAAATGAAACCTCATCTTGCTCACCCTTTCAAAAGGAAGAAAGGAATAAGACATAATTTTTAACTTTAACATATAAAGTCCATAACTATGATGTCAAAAATCTTGCTAGTAACTGAGATGGCTCTTTGTGGAAAAATCCAGATTCTCCAACTATCTTTCACAGTTATTTAGTCAGTCAAAAATATTAAATTATTCACAGTTCATTAAACTATCTAAAATAAATTTCTACTCACTTTTATAATTCTCATTGCTCACTAACATACATGTAGAACTGGGAAGCTTCCAGTAGGTAAATATATCCTATTTATGACTATATATATATTGATATACAGATATAAGTATATGAAAATAAACACACCCTGAGAAACAAAGTTGGATACAGCAATCCAAAGCTTCAAAGAAGGTGAGTTTAGTGGATAGTCTTTAAGTGAGCTAACCCTTAAAAGAACAAGGAAAAAAACACAACATGAAAAGGCTCTTGTTCTCATAATTCATATGATAGAAAATAATTAATTACGGTATTACAATAATTGCTTTAAATGCATAGAATAAAATCAGGTTATGATTTGGAAAAAAATTTGGAAATTTTCTCTCAGGAATTTTGCAAAACCCTATTAAACTCCGAAGACTCTTCTTATCCTGTATTTGACAAGACTTTGATAATGTATGTTAGAGACCCTGGCTCAATCAATTCTCAAAGGACAGAATACAAATTTCAAGTACTGCAGCAGGAAAAATAGGTATGAAAAACTCTTGAGACTGATCTTCCTACACAATTTGCTGTCCTGTTTCTGTTTCAAGAAATACTGACACAACACTTCTATGAAGTTTCTGCACATTTTTCTAGTTCTAATTCTGAGAAATAGTTGAAAAAAATCTTAAACATGGCAGAATAAAGGGGAACAAAGAGCAACTCTCAAACTGATGCAAACAACCACTTAAAAAGGATTTTAAAAAAGGCAAGAAACAATGCAAATTTTCATTTGATAATCTGTATGCAAAACTAGTCTGCCACTCTACCTTTGTTTTCTTCTTAAAAACATACAGCAGCTTCACACATAATACTTTTCCTGTCAGTGCTGTTGCTTAATTAGTCAACGTGATGTGAACCTTATAATAAAAATAATTGAGTTGGGGCCTTCAGTCTCTGAAGAGAGGCATCAACATGTAGGGTATTCTCACAAGATATAGGTCTCATATACTGTGAATATGAAAGTGATTGGAAGAAGGGACACTGAGCTATTCTGTGGAGGACTATAGTGAACTTCAGTCTCAACTTGGACTAAAAATGCTACCTGGTCTACAGGGCATGCCTCCATTTTTTAAATCTCTATAAGAAATTGGTAATAAATATAAATATATGTACAATTTAACTAGCATTCCCATTATGCAGCAGTCTTTTTTAGTGATGGCAGCTGGCATACAAAACTTAGAAAATTTCTTCTCCCATTCTCTCCTAAATAGCCAAGGGAAAAACCATGTGACACGTAATACAGAACTTCTGCATTTAGGTGCAACAGATACACAGATGTGAAAAAGAGTCAAAAAGTCCATCAAGACAGCAACAGAAAGTGATTGATTAAAAATATTTTTCTACAAATGGTGATATATAATTCTGCATACACTATTTCTTCATTTAATCCTCAGGAGAAGACAGACTTCTCTCTGATGCTTTGTCATTTTCTATTCAAATGCATTAGTTTTTAAGGTGAAAACAGACAATTGCAGAGACAAAAATATATTACCAGTGTTGTCAATACATTAATATGAAACAAACAAACCTTTATTACAGCACTGATGTTTTGAAACCACTACCTTTAAATTTTTGATCAAATGTTATTATTTTTCTACTTGACAAAAGTTTAAGTTGAAAATCATTTTGAAGACATAACAAAGTATTCCACTGTTTCCTAATGTGTCAAATTTGTCATTTAAAGGGGCACTCATCTTTCATTCTCTGCACAAGGAAGAGTAAGCAGTACATTATAAAAACACTCATTTCCTTGCCTCACTTAACTTCATTTAACTTGAATCATTTTCAGAAGAATACATAAAAACAGTGCCTACCACAATTTGTACACATGTGGTCTCCCTGCAAAATTAAACTATCAGGAAACAGCACATCTTCTGAAATTTGTATTTCTTTCTGGAGGATGGAGAACTCCCTTCAGGAACAGTGCTGGACAAGAATGTACTCTTCATTGTGTCAACACATTAAAATAAATACTCTTCATGCCATGATCCAGAAATTAACTCCCCCCACAATGTGATGGAACTGGTAAGTCAGTAACTCATTTTCTCTAATAGCTCTGGGTTTTTTTCTTCAAGTTTTCTTCCTTCTGATAGCAAAGATTGCACGTTTCCTTGTGATAGAATTTTTATTTTGAACAAATGCAAAAAAAAAGTAGATGATACTGCTGGAGTTTCCAGCAGGCATTTTATGAGGAGGAATTTTCTCTTTGTCTTGACATTGGCATTCAAGATTAGTTCCATTTTTTTTTTCTAATTAGCTTTTGCAAGACAATTGTATGTTTGAAACAAACAGAATACTTTCCCTCAGGGCATCAGAAACTTAATCTTTCCAATTTCCTTTCAACAGACATTGAAAACAAAGCAGTGTATTGTAACCCAGCTGGGAATTAAGAACTATGTGACGTAAAAAATGGAAAAAGCACTATATAAATAAATTTAACATAGATGTCAATGAAAATATAGTAATGAAAAATCCTTTAAGCTACCTTGCTAATACCCGACAGAACTGCCTGTTCACATTAAAGTCTGTTTGCCTTTCAAAGGAAGTTAAGACCCTAAATTTATACAAAACTGAGGAATTTTATAGTCACAACACACTGAGTGATTAGCATCAAATCAGTTGAAATATTAGAAACAATCTGAGGTCTTTCAAGTCACTTTATCCACCACTCTTCTTTGTGACTCAAAAGACTATTTTTAAAACTTTGATCATTCTACAGAGGTAATAGTCCCTCACAGAACTCTTTATTTTCCTCATATCTGATATAAAATATCAATAACACTAAGCGTTGAGTTACAAGATTATGGTGATAAACTATAACACTGTTACTGACCTTTTAGGTGGAAGTTGCACTCATAAATTTCATCAATAAAAATAATGGTTGGAGTGATTTTTGAACTCTGATCAACACTAAGAAAATAATTGCGGGTCTTTATTTAAAAACACTGAAGAATTGAATTGAAAATTATAATCTTTGTGGCACATGGCACTTTACCACTACAGCCTGCCAGGAAAAGAGCTCTATGGTATTTTTTTTTTAGGATTGTTTACATTCAGACTTTCACACGTAGTACACAGCAATTTCTACTATGTCCCATTTATAGATAATGCTACACACAAGCATGGTGTGTGTAACACATACAGACATCACAGAACTTCTTAAAAGTGGGCAGGCGTCTCATTCCTGTGTAGATTTCAACTTCAGCTGTGCCTCCTAAACAGAGTTCAGCAAGGTACTTACTGATGTGTAGAGGAAACCTTCTCCATTTAGGGCTATATACAACCCAGTCTTTACACCCTGGATAGCGACAACTCGAAGCCCCACTGGTATAAGGTTGAATAAAGCTGTGAAGAAAAAACATGACCAGATATAAATATGCTGTAGTTAGTACAACAGTCTAATAAACAGCATTAGCAAAAAAAGAAAGAAAAATAGCTCCTGTATAATTTTTTGTGCTTTTATAATTAGACTAACTCAGAAAATCTTACTTCTTTGATTCTGGCAAGTAGCTCTTTATTTTCCTGGGGATTTTTATGGTTTTTGATTAAGAAGTAGCCTCATTAAAGACTGATGTCAAGAGATCTGTGATTTCAATTTTTTTTTTCTTTGCTTTTGTGAATGATATACTTGATACAAGCAGTAAGACGTTGATGTCATTTAATGACAGAGGCTTACCATAGTTCATAAAAGCACTGAAATATGTGCTTGACTCTAAATGTGCATCAATGTTATTGAACAGAATACAGAACCAGGGGCAATAATTAGAAAATAATTAGACAACCATCTAATAACAAATACCCTAGAAATACTATATACCTCTGTAGTAATCCAAACAGCCACAACTTTGATTACTGTTTGAAAAAAGACCAGTGTGAATAGTGGGAGTTTACCAGCCTCACCACAGAAAAACAAAAGTTGTATAAGTAGGTGGCATGAATCAATTCTTCTAAAACTATGGCATCACACACCTATATTACATTTACTGACTCATGCTAGAAAATTAGATGCAAGGCACACATCAGTCTTGGAAGAATAGACCTGGATGAGACAGAATTCATGCTAAATGTTTTTCCACTGTGCATGAGCCAAGGACTCCAGAGTCCTTGGGTGGAAACCAAAAGCACAACCTGTGTGTTCAACATATACAGTGGGGACTATGTTTCTACCAAGTCAGGTCTCAGGAATACAGTAACACCTACAGAGAGTTCCTCAAAATTTAAGAAGGACATCCATAGGTGTGAGCAAAAAGTGCACTGTTATGAGGCTATCTGTAATCAGAATGCCAGAGCTAAAGCCCAAATCAAGAGAAAAAGGATCATGTAATTGCAGTATGTAAGTACATTCCTCAAGGTGTGAAAATTCCTGTTTGGTCAAAGGACAAAAATCCACATTTTATGATGAATATGATCAAGTGTTTACAACTGAGAAAAAAAACGTAGGTAGACTACTAGAAATATAGGCATGTATAAAAAAAAAAAAAAGAGACACCTTTCCTTCGGCATTGTGACACAGAAAAAGAATGTGTAATACCAGATAATTTTAGGAATACACAAAGCCAGTATAAAGCTAGGAACTGTAGCAGAGTTCTTCCTAGAGTGGTAGAAAGAAAAATATATTTAAAAGAACTCTAGAAGAACTGAAAACAATTTGGCAGGCATACAAAGAAAATAAAAGTGATGGCAAGAATTAGCACAAATAAATAACATTTTAATTTCTGTCATTTCCAAAATTCTCCATTATGACAGGACATTACAGTGCTGGTTACTAAAAAAAATATTTGGTACAGATAAGGTTCCCTCTCTAATAAATGTAAAACAGTGAAATATGGAACACACAGAAAAGATATCCAAAGAGTATATATGGGCTAAACACTGCATGGCTTGAGGGCTTTTAGTTCAATATAATTTGGAAGTCAAAAATTAGTTTTAAAGTCATTATCCTCGTATGAAACAATGTCAAAACCAGCAAAATCACTGTCCTGGGTTGTGGAGGGGGAGTCTGTCACAACAAAACTATGTATCAGAGGGCAATTGAACTTGGATTTTTTCCTAGAAGAAAAGAAATTGCAGGAGCAAACCTGCATATGAACACTATGCTAAAGGGACTGAAGAAACAATTGAGGGGACACCAGGAAAGAAAAACAAACCATACTTATATAAAGAAAAGAGGTGAACACAAAAGACAAGTCAGCCATGCAAACTAAGTCTGCTAATGAAAACTAACTCCTAGTCATGGTGGCTCAGTCAAAAATTCTGAATTGTACATATTATTTGCCATATTACAAAAAAAATAAAGCACCAAAGCTAGAAAAAAGAATCCAACCACCATTGAACAAGAATTACAGGTCTGTAAGACAGCACTGTTTTATGCAGCCTATAAAGTTACTGAAGTGGTTTATAGTTGCTGGTGAATTCAGAAAGCATTGTGGAGGGCATGTAATGCATCTTTTACCGACACCAAACTTTAATTGGAGATTTTCAGAGCTCCTGTAATTAGTCTAAACCTTTAAAATTTTAGAGTGTGACCTGAAATGCTGCAATTCTGCACATTCAGAATATTGAACAAGTTTCACAGAATCCTTCAGACTTGAGTGAAATTAGGGAGGCCAGTCTACATTCAGCTATCGATTGACAAATGTTCAGCAACATGTTTCATACTGGGGTCAGCAAAACATGCACCAACAAGGCACAGCATGTGGTTTTAATGCACTTTGAAGCAGGCCAAAAGAAATTTGATTTCCTCCAGAACCTGACTGAGCAGTACTCTTCAC
Source organism: Trochalopteron elliotii (assembly GCA_024734555.1). NCBI lineage: Eukaryota > Metazoa > Chordata > Aves > Passeriformes > Leiothrichidae > Trochalopteron > Trochalopteron elliotii. The sequence continues at coordinate 2,958,118 of JANPWX010000108.1, read as the reverse complement.
TGAGTGAGACTTTAATGTTCAATTACACATTTCAAACATTCCTAGGATTCAATTGTGCTATACCTCACTCTAGGAAAAACCTGCTCTGAAAAAAGCAGCAAGCCTTCTAGAGTCTGCTGGCATTCCAGTTCTGCAGAGCCAAACATATGCTCTTATCTGAGAGGGTGGCTAAAAAGAGCCATGTCCCCTGCTTCCTTCTCTATTTAAGAAAATGATCTGAAACCAATGATCTGTGGAGTGGGGAGTGAGGTCCTTGAACATCTTTATGTGCCTAAAGCCAGTTCAGTGAGTCCACAGATGAACTGAGGGGGTTGCACCCTCCAACAGCCCAGGAAATATAGCAGTGCCTGGTGCTCAGTGTTCACATGCTGCATGCTAAAGCAGAAAGCCTGGCAATTCCAAATGTAAGTAAGATGTGGGAGCATCAGGGAAGACAAGGGGAATGACTGGCAAAAATGGTGCAAGCAAAACCCTTTCTCCTTGTCAGTGTTAAGACTGTGCACACTCCCTTAGTTTTGCTCTGTATTCTATCCAAACCACAGCTATAAAGCATTTGGGTTCGCCTCCTTTTCCTAAGACTGCAAGCCTACTCCCACCACAAAAAAGATCAGAAAATGGGAGTGTGGATAGTTACCAGGAACAACTGGCATGAAAAAGGGTTATTTTTTTTAGGTTTCATGGAGAAGACTTGCAGGAACTCCAAATCTGAGTTGGATTCCAATCCTCAAAAAGTTTTAGCAAAAGTTTGAGTCCACTTTTTTTTATAAGCAGTCACTCTTTTCTTGAGCAAAACACAAAACTACCATATAACTTTTTCCTTCTTTTATATTATACCAACACAGTCCATTAACTTGAAATCTGAAATGCCTGAAATCAGATATTTCCATATTATATTTGTGGAAGTCTATTTAGGTACAACTGACTTGCAGCTAAAAGGAAATTGCTATTACTGATCACTGTTTTTCTCAAGAATCTTTCTATAGACTGATTGCTTAAGAGTTATGAACTTGCAGCCTCTTCTGCACGCACACTGCCCTCGTGAGAACTAACAAAACTTTCCACAGCACCAAATCTCCAATCAGATCAAGGCAACTATTTCTTCAATTTATTTTCATCTGCAGGCCCACAGAGAAAAATGACAATTCCATCAAAACATCTTTTAGATTGGCAATGACTGCAAGGAGTTTGGTGTTTAGAGGTTTTTCCATCCATTTCTTATGGAGCAAACCCATTCTACCTGCCCAATCTTACTGAAGACATAATTAAAACTTCTTTTAAAAGTATGACTGAACATTGACCTGTCAGACTAAGATTATCCCAGTTGGAGAAACAAGCTTACCTAACTCCCAGAGGTGGTGTAAATAGATGAGTTAATGCCTGTAAAATTCTTTGAAGACAAACTTCAGTAAAAAACAGTGCAAGCATCAGGCTGCTGATATTTCAGTGCAGTAATCCAAAATTAACATTCATTAATCCAAATTTAACAGCACTGCAGGTGTTTTTTTCCTAATCTCTAGGTGCTTTATTTCTATCTAATTATCTCCTTTACCGTACAAGGGTGCTGTAAAGGTTATTTTATGAGTATCTTCAAACCAAAATATGGTAGTGGTAGGTATTTTATAAAGACATTAAAAAGTTAATACTTTCACATTAAATTTGGAAGATATAAATAGAACATTAGACGCATGCATTAAAAGATGAAAATAAAGGAATATTAAACAGTTGCAGGATTTCTTGAAGAGAAACTCTACCAGGTACCAAGCACCACAAAGGAGGTAAAGCATGTTGCAGCATAATAAAAGTTGTGTATAGCATAGCCGAGTCAAAGTTTCTTGGATAATGTTCACTTTTTCATTTATCGATGAAATTATATGTCTTATGTCTTATGAAATAAGACTACCAATGAATAATGCTCTTTTAATTAGAGAATATTATAAACATGTTATAAACACAACTGTAATTTCATAAGGGGCGCACATTGTAACATTTGAGTGTTACAATCAGATCTGCCACCTATAAAGGAAAGTATCATCATTTGTGTTGCATTTTTTCAGTGGTTGTTGGCTGAGATACGCTCTAGGTGAATTAAAACAGGCTATAGAGCTGAAAGATTCAGGGTTTCAATCTCAGAAATTAAAAGGTAGGAATTGTCTTTTTCTCAAATTAATTAGTCTTCCTACTAAACCTACCCTTCATTCATGAGACAAAACTTTGAAGATAGACCAAAGCCTAAAAATGAGCTGGTTTAGGTGAGGAGGACAGGAGGAGAATGTAATGCTTGTTACTACAAGCACATATGGAAATTGTTTCTATGTCTTTATGATTTCTGTGTAGTAGCTTGTTTTTGCTAATTAATAATGATGAGGCCAGTGAAGCAAGCTGCATTTGCACCTGTAAAACCCATGAAAATTAGAGTGAGTGTGACAGCTACACTGAGTAGGACCTCAGTAACCAAAGCTTTAACCACAGCCACTCCTGCCTTTGCTACAAGCAAGACACAAAAGCAAAGCAGAAACTGAAAGGCATTAGATAAATTAAATGAAAAAAATAGCTAAAACAAGATATCACTGGGAGTGGGGAAAAAACCAAAAAAAATACTGACTGTACATACAAGATTGTTTGGCTAACAGCCTTGATTTGGTGAAGTGATTTAAGGAAACTCAGCACCATTAACAATAGGTGCACTGATTACCATTGTTTCACGAAACACCATTATCTCGGAAAAGATATGAAAAGAAATTACAACAATGAACTGAAACCTGTTGGTCTGTTTAGGCTGGGTTCTAATATCATGGCCATCAACATGAGCAGACGAAACTACATTCAGGGATGCAATTAAACATCACGTCTTTCTTCCTTTTTCATGCAAGTGTTTGCACACAGTGATGCACTAAAAATCTTGTCATCTCTCCCTCTGCAGTCTCTAGCCTATACACAAGCTGGGACAATGAGCAGCTGATTAAAACCACTGGTACAACTCATTCTGACTTCAGATAGAAGTGAATCTTAATCTTAGTTGGAGCTACTTCTCTACAATACTGTTACTCCAAAAGTGTGTAAACTTATGTTTACTGACATACATGTAAAATGAGTACAAAATTTTTGTATTTCTCTAACTGCTTGACACAGAATACATGGCAACAGCACAAAAAGTAGCAGCATGACTAAGCTTCACACAGTTTCTTTGCTGAAGACAAAAAAGAAACTCCATCTTTTTTCTCTCCCTCGGTCCTCACTCCCTCTGGCTTCTCTGACACCCAATTACTCAGTGAACTCTCTTCAGGGACAGTGAATAGTGCAGAAGACAGGTGGAAGGCTGGCAGAGATGCACACCCTTTGGCAGTCTGCATTTCCTTTTTTTTATGAAACACACTTTGAATGGAAGTCATCCTCACTATGCAGATAAGTGTTCTATCTGTCCTACAGACAGCTGATACAAGTCCATCCCTTCACGCACTTGGCACATTAAATGGGCAGCCTGCAAGCACCACGGTCAGAAGCAGGATTTTCTCCCCAAAAAAGTTATTCACTTGCAAGCCTCAGACAGATATTATCATGCTAAAGAGCTCACAAAATAAAATATCAAAACACTAGAAATTCTATCTATGGGAAAATGGATAGAATTTGAAAGTGAAAGAGAGAAGGAAAAACAACATATGCTGCAATAAACAAAAGCAATAGGGAAAAAAAGTTTATCAGGAAATGAAAGGCAACAGAATGGAAAAGGAAAAAAAACTAAGACTGGCAGCACAAAAAAAACAAACACATATTCATGCAAGAATGAATATACCAAATAGGTAAATCTTTTCAGCTCTTAATATAGTATTGATATATATACCAAAAAGTTTCAGATGTGGACTGTAGACTTCCTGGCAAACACATTAATTTTGCATTCTTCTGTTCTAAACCACCTTTACTAAAAAATATTGGAAAATTGGAGTAGTTAATGCAAAAAAAAGAGAAAATCCCACTAGTTAAAGACAGGAAAAAAAAGTCTTTGTGAGAAAAAAAAACCAAACAAACAAAAAACCACACCTTATTAGCCAAAAAATAATGTTGGGATAAAACAAATTATCTAACAATATTTATGCAAAATATACAATACTTCTTTATGGTATTTGGTTGAGTTTGGAGAAGTTCAATATTTCAGAATATTTATAATATAGAATATTCATTCTGCATTTTGGAAAAAGAAGAATAAGGGAGATGGGCAGAGAGCTGGAAAATCAGAAATGCATAGAAGAAGGGAAAGAAAGAGTAACAAAAAAAAAAAAAAGAGGACAGTTTGTGAAGCTGACAACATCAAAAAGAGAAAAGTAAGGCACTGTGGTCTAGCTTTGAAAAGACTCCAAATCCATAGAGATTTAAGAGTTAAAAAACATCTCAGAAATAACAATAAAGCACTACAAAATTGTTGCAGTCATACCTTCTCTCTGAAGCTGAAAATAAGAGAGATGGGCAGAGGGAGAGAGACACACACTTGTACCCTGAGAGAGTTCTTAGACCTCATCTAGGCAAAGGTTCTATAACGAGGGAGAATTATCTTGTCTTGTTTAAGGTACGTACTTAATATGTGCTCCAGTACTGAAGTGGGAATGAGAGATGGACACACAGAGGGAAGAAAAGAAACAAGGATGGGGGTGGGATGGAGAGGGCATGGAAGGGGAACAAAAACACTTGGAAAACAAGCAGAGAGATAGATACACATGAAAATATATTAATCAATTTTTCTCAATTAAAAAAAAACCTCCAAAACAAACAATAAAAGATGATCATGCTATCTGCTGATGAAAGGAGTTATAAATGACATCTGTGCATCAATTAAAATAGAGACCTTACCAATGTAAGGCAGAAACCTCAAATACCTTAATTTCTGTAGCCCAATTTCAACATTTTTAGGGAAACAAAGGGATTATTTATGTATTCATAGTAAGAAGACAAATCTCGTGTATTAAAAGTGCCCAAAATAAAATTCAAGATGACACAGAAATGTTACTTAAACATGTAATGATAACTAAAATAAACAAAACACAAATCAACTGTTTCTAGAGTAAGAATAGGTTGGTTTAATTACCATTTGCAGCTGAAGTTATCAAACATATATATATGCTCATTGAACAAAAATAGGTAGCAGTATCATAAGAAAAGCATACCAAAGCAGCAACCCACATGGCCTTTCAAGGCCTCTTTTTGGAATATTTTTAAAAACTGCCACTTTTGCCATCTCTACAGTGGCAGAAAATCTCTTAACATCATTGGAATTCTGGCTGGCGTAGGATTTTTAGCCCCAAAATTTTTAGTACCTTCTGCAAAGTAATTTAGCATGTGTTTTATGAAGGTCTTTGATAGTTTAGCATACATTTATTTGCTTGTAATTTCAGATTTTTCTGGGAAATTTGGTTTCCATGTCTTGTTATTACTTTGTTATTTATTGGAAGATAAGAAATTTTTGTTAGATAAAGAGGTTTTAATAAAAAAAATCTTTTAATATAATTTTACCACAGAAGACATTCATTGGCTTAAATGTCTCCCTCCTAAGGTCCATGAGCACTCATGCCTTCCCCTTCAGAGGCAACACATTTAGGCCAATGTCCTGCACGAGCCATGCTGGTGGTCAACAGGCTTTGAAGGGACAGAGCCCTCCTCCTTGGGACAACACACATTCCGAAACCCTCCAAAGGCAGGCAAGAGCAGGGTGCCTGTGCAAACACATCCGAGCAGTGCGATCTGCGTGTGCAGTAACACATTCCCCTGGGGCAGTCACTTACTAGAATTACTGCTGTCATCCTTGGTTCCATCGAGACTTCCATCGGGGTGCATTTGCAAGTAGTAGCCTTGCCTGCAATATAACCTGGTCACTATACCCTTGAGCTGGGGATCTGAAAGACAAACATATTTTGTCACTAGCCTCAAAACTTTTTCCAAGAGTTATCCCTACTTCTGTCACTGTAGGAGGATGTTTGGTGAAGCAGCAATGCTGTCTTAAAAGTAAGTACTACAACAGGATGTGTGCTGATGGAGATGGAGAAAAATCTCTCTGCAGTGTTGTTAGGTCAGCTCTGTGTTCTATTCTCTGCCTCCAACATCCTTCATTATAATTAATACAGGTAAAACAGAGAATAAAAGAACACCCCAAAATACCCACAGTCAAAAGCTTAAACCATATTAAGCCCTGCAAAAGATTTTAGACTTCAGCATCAACTATAGCCCATAATAGAAACTAACAGAACATTTGAAAAACCCTACTAGTTTCATATATGTTAGCAACTTACTGTACTGCATGTAGGTTTTAAGGAAACTGGGAGGAAAAAGTTCTGGCCTTTCCTATCAGAAGTGGTAAACTTATCTGGTGTAATTTGTAACAGTACCATCTGAAATTCCTAGAATATTTTAACCGAGCTAGAAGCAGATCCCACTCACCTGCCCTCTCCCACCCCCCAGGGAATAATACCCATAATCAGGGCAAGACATATCCTTTCTTCAGCAGAAAGAAAAAGCCGAAAAAACTCTCAGTAAGCTAAAGCTATGGGAAATCTGGGTAGCTGGAACAATGAAGGTATTTTGTTTAATACTCTGCATTTATGAAAAGTGCCAAGAATTGGTCAGGGAGTGCCAGGTCACAAACTTTTTGATTCATGGCACAGATGTTGCCTTACCACATCACAAACTGAGCTGTTGCACAACTGGTTCAAAGAAAGAAGGCAACACATCTTTAAAAAATTCAACAGAACTACCTCTGTGTGATATCAGTATTAATATTGTTAAACATTAACTATTAGGCCCAGTTCCAGGCAGCCAGTACATAAATTTGTGAGAACATTGGCATTAAAATATCTATTTCATATCATGCTTGGCTCTGCAATAATGAATTAAATTCTTAAATACTTTGATACAGATATATAATAAAATAAACATGAGAACTTTGAAGGAAGACAGAAAGTATTTTCATACAAGCCTGTGGGCAGAATACAAAATCTGTGTATAATTGCTCTCACAATTAATCATGCTGGGTTACTTAGAGTATCCTAAGGGGGACATGAAAACAAACAGTGATAAACAAAACTGCCTCTAAATGATACATACAGAAATTTCTATGGAGGCTCAGTTCTATGAAATTATCCTGCAAACATTAAGTTTTTATTAATATCCAAATTACAAAGTCATATTAAACAATAAGCCCATCTAAATTAAAAATACAAGATAAACTGTAAAAATAATAAAAAATTGTTACTACAAATAGTAACACTGTAAGACATCTGAGGCATGGAAATAAATAATACGGACAATCAGAGATCAGCATATAAGCATATTACAACCTTAATTTTAAAAATTTATTTTAACTGAAAATTTTACTTTCTGTTAATTTTTACATTATCAAAAGTTTGTCTTTATATATGAATACTCAGAAACAAATATTTTTAAAAAATTTAAACATGTTAAACTGTAATTCTTTTGAATGAACTGTCTCCACAAACTTCATCAAGTGATCCAAAAGTATTTTCGTAATTTAAAAATGAAAAATGAGTTCCTTTTACACAGGCACTATTCCTGTCAATGTATGCTTTCAATGTGTACTTCAAATTGACAATTTTAAGCATGCTTGCTTAACACTCATTAAATAGGCATCTTTAGAGACTAAGAACTATAATAAAAATACTATTAAAACTAGATCTTTAAAAATTATTTACAGGAAAAGTATCAGCATTTTGAAAAACACTTTCCACACTCAAGGAATCATGAATAAATGATTTTTATCAACATTTTCTAGTGCAAAAAAGTTTCATAGGAAGGGAAAGTACAGTCTACTCACTGTCACCAGCTGTTTACAACTACTGCTTCAAGGGAAAAAATGTCAAACTTAGAAGTCACTTTCAAAGTTGTTCTTTATATTCATTCTATTCATTTTTCTAAATTGACAAATTAAATATACTTTCTAATAATCATTAATCCGTTTTCATCAAAAGCATTATTTAAAATTAACCCTGCTTTGCCAGCTATCCAAAATTATATCTGAATGAATGTGAAATGACACATCAATCTTGATGCAAGTCATAATAAGCAATAGTCACAAAGACTACTCCATACAGCTTCAAGGTAAATATCTCCAAGATGAAGCAGACAATCCTGTTAGGCAAGAAGTTTATCTCTTCTCCTTGCAGAAAGATAAATTACCTTTTCAGGTCCTTTTTGAGACACCTGAGCTGCAAGCAGAGAAGAGAAATCTGCTAGTCCCTGTATGTCTGCAGCATTTTATCTACCCTTTGTCTCTCAATAATATTACAGAAACAGTCTAAACTTCAGATGACTTACAAATGAGTTTCTCAAATCCTTGTTGACCACATTTTTAATTTTTTTTTCTTTCTGCTAGACATCAGGAGTAAGCAGCAACACCCAGAAACAACAGCAGAAGACTGGTGCTGCCTGTCCACAGGTGTACTGGGTGTGTCACCTTTTTTTAACTCTCACCACAGTGACAGATCAGCATTTATTCTTAACCTTTAACCCCCACACTCACTTTTATCTTCCCACATGTAAGAGAAAGATAATGGCAAGAAAATACAGCAAAAAAATAAACCAAAACCAGGATGAGAGCAGACAATCTCATCAAAGAGCTCCCGGCTCTCATGATTTTATCATAGAAATTTTGCCACTAGTTCTCTTTAAGTCCTAGCTGCCACAGTGAGGTTGTTTTGTGAACAATGTAATTTCTATTTAATTTTAAACGCCTTGATCTCAGGGGAAATGAAACTAAAAAAAGCAAACTCCACCATGCATCAAAACTTATGGAAAAGTTCAACATCTCCCAAGGATTTTTATCAATCTTTTTTTGTGCCTTGCCTTCTGAGGTTGAACAAACAGTTCAGCATGACATACCAGCAATGCCCTGCATTGGAAAAAATTATTCTGACTTAGAGGTTGTCTCTTAAAATTCAAAACCACACTGAATGGACAAAGCAACAGTTCCTCAAGCCTTGTTTTCACAGCAATCTGTATGACAGCAGCCACTTGCAGCCCACTTTTCTTGCTTTTTTCCTTGTCAGTGGTGATGGCAGGATGCATGATTGCAGTTAGCATGAATACTCTGTCAGTAGCTTTCCTGATGTCCTCAACAAAGGCAGAGCTTAATTAAGATGTCTTCTCTCTCAAATAGTGGCTACAAAAATGGCTTTGGCACTAATTCATGACAGGCTGAATGCAGCTCTTGCTCTAGCACAATTATGATGCTTAATGTTTTGAATTGTGAATATTTTCTGTTCACAGAGAGAATGGCTTTCACATGTACTTCCCCACTCCAACACTCTGCCAGGACAGATGTATTTAAAAACTCCATAGATTTAAAATAAACTAGGGGAAAAAAATTATTAAATATGATAGTTAAGACATAAAAGAACTTAAAATGCTGAAAGAACAGTGGTGAATATGCCTACTGTATATTTTAAAAATTAGTCCCTTGGCATCCACTGGAGTTTTAATTTTTAGTTTTTACCAGAGGAAGGCGCTTTTTTACTGTCATTATTTATCTTCTCCCTCTTCTGTGCAAAAGTACCAAATAAAAGCCTGCTGACAAGCAAATGCTTAATGGGAGGGTAGTCTCACATCAACTCACATTCTTATGCAGAATAAACTGCACCATCCACTCAGCTACCAGCCTGTCACAAAATTAGTTGCTCAGTGAGCCAAGTAAAAGCCAGTATTTAGAGGTACATTCTGCTCAGATAGTAGAGTATCAGACTCATGATAACAGCCCCATGTCCTTCATATTTCACTTGTCCTTTATTCTTTGCACTTCCAGTCGGCAGTTTTCACTTTTGGATATTTTAGTACTAAAAGTACCACTCATATTGGTCCTGAAAAAAACATAGAGCATTTTTTATTTAAGATTTATGGTACTCTGATAGTCACCCTGACTTGGCTGCTGTGTCTTGCTTGATGATGGTCAACATTTGTTAGGAATCTTTTCCCTCATCTATTAAACTTTATTGAAATATAATAAAACCCCATAATAGTCTGTATTCAGATTTTTTAAAAAGTCAAACCCCCAAACTCCTGCAACCACCAAATTCCTTTTGAACCTGGGAAGTAAAATACCCACCCAAAGTCCAGAGTGTCTCATCCACTCCACACACATCTCCCTATTACTTTTTAAGGCCTGAGAAGTGCAAAAGGCCCCTTTTCCTGACTTGTCACACAAGAGTACTCCAACAGTAGTGTATCTGTAAGATGTGCTGGACTGGAATTCTTCTCTTGCTGAAGCTCTCTACTTTTTATAAAAATTAACTATCCCCCGGCAGCCAGGTTAGACCCCATCCACTATACCACAGTTCAAGACATCTTCAATCCCTCACTGGCTTCTGCACAGAAACTTATTGTTGCTTTAGATTAATGTCTGGATACTTTTTAAAACTTTAAACATGTCTCTGTAGTGCTTAATATTTTAGAAACTTTCCACTAAGCAATTCAACACTGGAAGCAGGGAAAAAATTCCTCGTAAAAATTACATTTTCTTTTTTGGATTCTCATTTCAGGTATTTCAGTCCCTGCTGTAATGCTTTTCCCAGTTTTCAAAAGTCATCTTCTTCTCAAGTGTACTGCTTCTGTTCAATTGCAACAGTACTCAAACAGGTACAGTCGTTGCAGATGATCACATTACATTTTGCCATGCTTTTGCCAAGTCTTGCACTGTCATTCCAGCACATAAAAGTGCAGGGTCCTCTGAAATGTGTGTTATACAATTGTAACAGGAAGCTTCCTGAAGCAAGTATATTGCCAATGGGGAATTCAAAATGCAGAACTTTGTACTTCATTTAAAGGTGATAAAATCCTAAATAGGCATCTAAAACCATCCTTCATTATTAAAGTCTTCAGCTGTTCCAGTGATACAACTCTTGCTTTCAAAAGCTTTATACAATCCTAACTTCTTTATTAGATTGTCCTATCACCTGGTGTCTCAATGCTTGCAAGTTTCTGATCATGTTTTTAATTTCTCTTGATGTTAATAGGAAATTATTTATCAAATTTATCAAATTTATCAAATATTTATCATTTATTTTATATGCTAGTGCTCTCTCATTTTAATAATATTTAAATATCTCACAATATGCATCAGAAAACTGAACTTCAATTAAAACTTGAGAGAAAAATATTTTTAAAAGAAAGTTTTGCTCTATTCAGGGCAGAAGGGAAAAGCACATAATGTGAACTCAGAAAAGCAACAGCTTCCATTATTCCCTGTTCCCATAAGTAATAATAGTACTTGTTCTGAAATGAGGTGGCTTTCTCTTTGCTCACTTATTTTTCCGTTCTCATGATGATTACAGGGCACTCAACTTTGGTGTTTATTTTTAACTCTACTTTTTGTCCATTTATGTCTCACATCACAAGCTCATCTCCTGCAGAACCGCGCTTTGAGAGCGCGGTGAGGAGACAGAGAGTCCTCCCACGTTCCTGCGCTGTCATTGTCCTTGGCACTTCCACAGCGTTTGTGAAATTCCCCAGTAAACTATGAAAGCGGGTTGGAGTTCTGCAAAATGGTTGCTTTTCTTAAAAGCCCCTTTTTGTGCTGGCATCCTCACCTTTGTGTTGCAAATGTTTTTATGTTAACTGCAAAATGTGCTCCCTTCCATTTGTGGGCGCTGATATTTTGTCTCTGGGTCTCACAGAGCATTTCAAACTACATAAGACTTGTTTCTTGCTATATGACTTTACTTGAATAAATTTGATCATCAATAGAATTACAGAAACTTGGCTGCTAGCTGGGATAATTTATATCTGCTCAGATTTACTCGGTGATTTGATTTAATAGATTTGTTGTCTACAGTGTAACAGTTAACAGGATCCTTTACCAGACATATTATTTTTGGAGGGTAATTGTTGGAAAGAGAAAAAGATTAGGTTGTTCAGAAAATACTTTGTGCCAAAATTACAATTTTACACTTTACACAGAGCACGGTAGTTTAATTTTAGTAAATTCATTTAATAATTTGCATTTCTCTTCCTACAGGATATACTGTATAAATCAGATGGTTTTAATCTTGCAATACATGGATTTGTTGGGAAATTCCTGCCTTCCACTTTTGACCCATGTTTCTTCTACTCTACTAAAATCCAAAGATCTCCAATTTCCTAATATCTAAATGATATCTTAGTTTATATTATACACAGGAATATTGAGAAGGAGCTGGTCTCTACTTCCAAGCTTACTTGGATAGCACCAGTCACAGTTTAATATATTTAACTAAAGAGCATAATCTTCCACTAATGAAAAAGCCCCATCTCTGTAACTCTATTCACTTTCTGAATTTACTTTGAAACACTAAAAATTCTACTGCCTATATTCCATGTTAGAGAAGTCTTGCTATTACAGTTTTTATTTGTTCTTTTCATTTTACATAAGCCTAAAAAATACCCAATATATCTTACCAAACCTTATTAATGTAGATAAAATGGCATTCTACTATTATGTTTTGGAGCTGTTCCTGTACTTCCTCATCTTAGTTCTACCTGGCATATTCTTGATTCTAAATTCCAACAGCAAAACATTAACATTATACAAACAATTATACTAAATGTTTCTCTTGAAAAGAAAAAAAGCATCAAGCAATAGATCCTAGAATTAAGTAATTTCTGTGTCTTCAATTTGCAATAATCTCTACCCTGTTATCTTTCCATGAAAAGCCTTTGTCAAATGCTAAATGTAATTTTGCTCACATTCAAAAGTACCAAAGCACAACAACATGACAGCTTCTATTAGCATTTAACCTATGTATAAAATTTGACTAATGCACTGTCCTTGGAATCAATAAATAAATGGGATTTAAGAATGAGATTTCTCTGAAGATGTCACTAAATATTGAAAGCACAAAAGGATGGGCATAAACAACCTTTATATATGTAACTGAATATATTTCACACAGCACCTAACTTACCAAAGACCGATTTTGATACTTCCTTCCTAAATTATTTCTATTTTTAGAAGTCAATGTTTAAACATTGCATTTATTTTCACAAGCTTTACTACTTATCTCCTTGCATGCTGCATTACTAAGCAATGAAATATCTGAAGTCAGCTTCTTTTTCTTTCACCAACTGACTTAGAACCAAATTTCAAAGTGCCCAAAGAGTCTATTTTACAAGTGTTCAAAGCCATCAGGGTAATTGTTCAAGGAGAGAGGATAACAGGATAATTTTAACGCTAAGTATTGAATCCTACACCACATTCCATTTTCTATTGTTATATTCTGGAAGCTTCCACAATATCAAGTGGCAAGGGTCTTTAACTTGCTATTAAATTTACTTAATTCTTGACAGAATACACAAAAGTCCACAAAATGAAGTATATTCCCTCTGCTTACATATACAAAACCATCACATCTGAAATATGCTTTTCAAGAACATAGTATATTATATTTAGTCTTATTTTCTTGCCAATGGCTCAAAAAACTGAAATAAGCCATTCACATTACATTCAAGAAATTTTAGTTTACCAACTAGTCTAAAAATTGGAGAAAAACAGAACTTGCACTGCCAATGAACCGGGACAAAGAAGATTTTTTCCCAGTCAGGAAGTGATAAGTAGAAATTGCAAAATATAGAATCATAGACTCTTGTAGTTTGGAAAGACCTTTAGGATGTTAAGTCTTGCTTAACCTAGCAGTGCCATGTCTGCCACCATTTTCCTTAGTGCCACATCTACGCCTTTTAAATACTTCCAGGCATGGTTACTCCACCACTTCCTGGAGCAGCCTGTTTCAATGCTTTCACCCTTCCAGCCTTTTCTAATATCCAGCCTAAACCTTCCCTGGCACAACTTGAGGCCATTTCCTCTTGTCCTGCCCCTCATTACCCATGAGAAGAGGCTGACTCCTCACCTGGCTACAGACTCCTGTCAGGTGGTTGTAGAGAGTGAGTCCCCATGAGCCTCCCTTGCCCTAGTCCAAACAACCCCTGCTCCCTCAGCCACTCCCCATAAGATTTTTTTTTCCCATAAGATGTGTCAGAGACACATTGCAGAGCAAAGATTCAATTTTCTTTGATAGTTGAACAACTTTAAAGCTTTCCTGATTTCAGGTGCAGCAGATTTCAAATATCTCCTAATGCAGAAGTCTCTTTTTACTGGCACCACAGATGTATTACTACATTTTATAAAATTACAAAAATCAGAAGCTGTCATTTCCATATGACAGTTTGTTGAGTTGAGTAAGTTGAGATTTGTGTAGCTTTAAATATATAAATCAGAAACCCAAAAGAAACAGGAATTATTTTTTTTATCAGTGCTAACAATTTAGTGCATAAATGTACACACCTCATTAACAAAATAAAAGTGTTAATTAGTAACCAAAGATAAGTAAACCTGTTTCAAATTCTAAAAACTCATTTAAAAGAAAATAAAAGTGTTGACAAAACAATTGCATTTCTATTTGGTGTTCAATAATGTACAAAACAAAAGGATTTCTTCTTTATATCCGACAGGAAAACATTTAATGTGAAAAATTTGGATCAATAAACTGACTTACAACCTTCAAAAAAGTAAGTATTCTCCTTAGTAGAACACTATGTATTTTTACAAATTATTATTTAATCCTTATGCTTTAACAAAATCCTCATTGTCACACCATGTCATTCACCAATACTGTCTGAAGAGATTTGTTTACAAAGAAATCACAGCAAAATGAGATCTGTTAAGTACAAATTGCATTTCAGCCCTCTTCATGAAGAAGCAATATTACTGGAGATGCAGGAATCCAAAGGAATATTGATTGAGAAATGGATAATCCCACTGCGAAAGGGAAATAAATATACTTCCATATTTGTTATTAGTTATGAACATTATTGCTTCTGTATAAAGCATGATTATAGATGTTCCATCAGACAAGTGGAAATTTGTGCTGTTAGTATGAATACAATGTCTTTTTTACTTAGAAAAATATTTATTTGTCTAGGAAAGCACAAATTCACTGGCATTAATTCTTATAGAAGAGCTACAAAAGAATTTTTAATATCATTACACAAACAGTGTCATTAACAATTTTTTTAACATTTTAAACAGCATTACATTCCTCTTTCACAAAGGATTGCTGTTTTCACTGATAAACTCCAAAACCACTAACAACAACAGAAGTGAAAATGAGGCAGCATTACAAAATAAAAATATAATTGAGGGTGTTATGCTTTTTTCATTTATTTATTTTTAAGAAATTATATATCCAAGAAATGTCATGAGTTACCAGAAGCGGATTAGTAAGAACTGTTTGAACCAGAAAATAGCAAGTCATACTTGATGAACATCATTCAAGATGAACATCTTTCTTTTTTGCAGTGTAACTTTTACCTGGGAATGCACTTTAACCATGGAAGAAATAGCAGACTATTTCCTATATTTTATTCTACCATATGCACATGCGCTTGCATGTTTTCTTTGTGAGAATACAGTGAGATGGACAGACAGAAAGAGAAGCAATGCATGGCTGCTTTAGTTTCCTGAGATAATTTTTTTCCCAAATTCTCCCTGTGAGAAAGAAAAAAGTCCATTCAGCCTGCAGATTGCAAGGCTTTGTAATCAGTGGTATTAAACACAATTCAGAAATCCTAAGAGTAGCAGCTTGAAAAACTGATTTTCAAACAGAGACAAGAAAATAATCCCCTGCACTTGAAGAACACAGTCTGAATCTTTTTGAATTCTGTGTAAGGGAGCAATTTCTTCTATCATCCATATGACAAAATCAGGCCGCTTTACTGAAGCTACTCTCTGCTTATTTTCTGAGTTTGAGGTTAACTTGGGCCACACCTTCAAGGCTTTTTTGTCTTCTCCTCATCTCTGCTATCCAAGAAAACTTGGAATACACAGAAAGAAGACAAACTATTATGAAGTTACATGACCCCAGGATTTGGGCTTTAAGGAAATCAGCAGAATTTGACACTAATGATGCAGGACAATCACAGAAAACTGTGACAGTCAACTCAAACCTCTCTGAGGGACTTCAGCACAAACAACTTTGCTTCTCTGGAACTTCTCACTTTTCAAGACTGACTCTAACAAGAATAAAAAGGCATGGCTAAAACTGGCAAATTCCATTTATTCCACCTAATGCGCCTAGAGGAAAAAAAAACCAAATGAAAAAAACCTCAAAATCAAACTGTTTATCCCACTTAGATTTCCCCAATTGCTTTGGAAGCACTATTTAGTCCAGATATTTAGCTACTAACTAGAAAATAATCAGAACTATATTTTTGGCGTCTATGAGAAAATGTGCAGAATCAGTTCAGATCAACTCGAATATTCACTAATAAGGAAAAAATCTTCCAGTTCTGAATCTTTTGATAATATAGTGGTGACACACTCAGCAGAGACTACCCAGCCACTCACTGCCACCTACAGAAAATGAAAGTATTCTATAATGTATCCCAAGATGGAAAATACTATTCTATAACATATCACAAGATTGAAAATACCTGCTAGGTTTTGGAGGAGGTCAAAGTTGGTTCATGTTTTGACAATGCCCAAAAAGACCTCAAAACCACTGATAGGACTTTCAATCTCTAAATATAAATTTTCTTACAATACAGACCAGAATATATAGCTTTTAAATATATAACCTGAAAATTAAATAAAATATAAGAGCTTTATAAGGAATCTCCCATCCTATCTAGTGAAATTTTGCAGTGATTTAGTGATCTGTTTTTTTTTTACATCCTGCTTTGCCTCCAGTGCAGCTCTCTCATTGTGGAGAACTGGCTATGCATCTACCATGCATACTTTCTTAACGTGTTCAGATTGCAAGCTTTCCTTCCACTGTTTCTCACATCCTGTCATGCACTCCCTAGTGCATGGTTGCATGTTTGTAGTAAAGGTAGGTTTCCTAACACAACATGAGTGAATGAGCCGCTGTCTGGAACTCGCCATAATTCTAGTCCAACCAGAATAGTCTGATGGGGCTGGAGCTCTTATATTTCCTGCACATTTATTACACCAATAACTCAAATGTTATTAGAAGCTGAAAGATTACAGATATTGAAAAGTAGGAAATTTGTCCCTGGGATTTCCACAGCAACTTCTGCCTGTGCCTGGTGATGCTGCAGTGACATGGGCCCAGAGCATTGAGCAGTTGCAAAAAGTGGCACGAATTTTACTCTGTGATCATGTCCTAAGTACAGCTCTCAACTGAATGTACCAGGTTTCTTTAGCTTCCCAATGCTGGGACCGAGCTGCCTGTCCTGCTTTAATTTTCTAACCCTCACATGCTCTTACTCAGGCTCTCCAATGAGCAGTCCAAGGACTGATCCTCTGTACATAAGCAGAGGTGTTCTCTGGTGCTTCACCTGTAATTTCACCTGCAGGTGAACTGCTGTGTGCCTTTGTATCGTAACACATCTCCAGAGCAGATTTACACACACTTCAGCAGCAACATAGCATAGCTGAAACACCTAGAACTTCTACTTTTTATCAGGACATAAGTTTCAGTTTCTCCAGCTCCCATGGGCAGTCAGGAAGAACAAACAAACAAACAAACAAACAAACAAACAAACAAACAAACACACAAACAAACAGGACATTACTAATTTAGAAAGTTATCTGAAATTAATCTACTTCCTTTTCCATGAAGCACAGTAGCAGGTCTTGTTTGTTTTTCAGAGTCCTTTGATATAGTTCTCTGTTTCTCAACTCAAATACAGCAGAAGTGTCCAACATAACTCTTCAGATGTGACACACAAGCCAAACTCCTTTCTCTACACAAAGTGAGGATTAGCCTTCATTATGCTTTATTAGGTTCTTCAATAAAATCTCTGGCAGCAGCCTCATCAAGTGGGTAACATTTGATGTCTGTAAGAAATAACTTCTACTTGTTTGCAAAGTGTGTGTTTACCACAGAAGGAAGAGAAGGAAAAGGGGAAAGAGAAAGTAAAAGTTCCCAGGACTCTGACTCATGCTCTTGTCAGCTTTGTGCTGCCACAAAACCCACCTACCATATTTTTCACTCTCTATTTTGCAGAAAAACACACCTGGTTATACCAAAACAAACAAAATTGTCATAAACTCAGAGTTTAAATCCTTTGTTTCCTAAAAAATTTTGTTCAATATAAAGACAGTTAAAACCGTAGTTCAACTGATTGGCAACATGAAAAAAAATTTCAAAATTGTGAAATATCTATCTCAAAATAAAAGCTTTACTCCAGACTGTTTCCAGGTTCGCACCTTTTCCTTACTAGGAGAAACATGGTTGAAGTCTGTGAAGACTTGTTGCTTTGAGTTCTACATTGCAAAGAAAAATACCTTGAAAGATAGTCATGTCCTACCAAATAATCTAGCTAAAGCAGAGGCACATAAACCTTTTCTGCCTGAGTCAATGGGACTGATTCTGAGGCTTCTGGTTCCAGTCTAGTCCTGATGAATATGAACAGACCTGAAATCTAAAGAACTTGTGATAGGTATTAGGAATATTTTTATTTGGCCTAATTTGGAAACACAAAGACACCAAGGAAGCAGAGTATTACTACCAGATTCAGATTCTCATAAGAGCAGAACCTATGCCCTCTCACTGGGAAAGGGTCGTGTATTGAGAAAGAACAAGTGTCTTCCACAGAACTTGCCTGGCTGCCTCCTGAAATCTCCAGATGTCCATCTCTAATGCAAAGAAAACCAAAGCTAGTTTTTAATTTCTGCCTAAAACTGCATCCAAAGCTGCCTCTGTCTTTCTATTTAGCATTCCTTAATTTCAGAACACAGTTAGCTTTGAATATTTTGAAATATATATTTTAAAGGTCATAGAGCTATTAATTGAAATTATTATTCAAGTTCAAAGACAAGCTTTATTTAGGTTAAAAAACCTGTAGTATCTACAAGATTTTTAATGTTCCGTGTTAATTACAACATTCTGTAGACTCTAGTGAATATGTTACTCAGACTCCAGCAGCATGAAGAAGGTGGGGATAACCCTGTGGGCAAAGCAGAGAGGGCTCAGTCAGGAGAGGAACGTGGGTCAGGCTCCACTTTGGAGGGGACTGGGCTGGTCCAGAGAGCAGAGGCATGTTCCTGTACACAATAAGCACTGGCCTCATACTGTAAAGTCCCAGTAAAAAGACTCTTCTGCCAGCAGATTTCCAGGTCATACCTTAACACAAGGGATTAGAATCACCGTCCCTTTGCAGACAACAAAAGAACTATAAAAGACAATAGACAATAAAAAAACTAAGAGGATGAACAGTTCGTCCAACACGGCAGTACAAATGTGGTTTTCTGCTTCCCAGTCCAGCACGTAGATGTCCTTGCCAGGCTCTACACAAGGACTTAATAGGACTGGAAAAGTCACAATTAACAACTGGGTAGACAGAAAGCACTATTTACAAGCATGTCAGAGGCCCCGAGTTATACATTGATTGTGTTTGTTTCTGTAAAGCAGTATTAATCCCATTGTTGAGGCAAACTGAAGGATTTTAACAGAGGAATTTAAAGTGGGGAGAAGTGAAGGGGAAAAGGCTTGCCACTCTTAATAAAATAAAAAGATGTCAGTGCAAATAGACATCATTTATTAGAAACCTCCTATCTGAGTAGCAAAATGTCATCTACTGACGAATGCAACTGGAAGGGGGAAAAAAACAAAAAGAAACCCTTGTCAACAGTTTCCAAACAATTTCAACTCAAACAATTTGCTTCTAAAATTATGTTTTGGTTAATTCATGTTAACTACTAAATATGTGTTGTTCAGAATACATAATTTCTCAGTGGAATTATCTCCTCTGAAAACTCACAAATTATTTTAATGGCAGTTTTTGTAAATCATAAATAGCTCTAAGACTTTTTGAAAAGTCCTGAGACATTTCATAGAATCATAGAATGGCATGGGTTAGAAAGGAATTTAAAGATCATGTAGTTCCAATCCCACTGCCATGGGCAGGGGACACCTTCTACTACACCAGGTTGCTCAAAACCCCATCCAACTTGGCCTTGAACACAATGCCAGGGATGTGGCATCCACAGTTTTTCTGGGCAACCTAAATTTAAAGCTGAGTAAATTGGAAAATAGTATGCAAATTACTTTACGTATTGTTGGGACAACAGCAAAAATCTAAAATGTTGAAGTTCTCAAAACCTCCTAAATAACCAAACATTACTAAATGCTTCTGGTTTATATCACAGAAATGTCTATACTCCAGGCATGATAAAAGACAATAAATTTTAGTGACAAGAGCTATAATTAAGATAATCAGAACATTTTGGATGATAGAAATGGAAGGGAGACAACCCCAGGTAAATGGTAGGAAATTTCAAAATATATTTATTGCACCATAAAATACTCCTTGTTCTTTAGAAATCTGACTTCTCCATGAGAGAAGAATCCAGTTTTCTCCTCAGCTCTGCTGAGAGCAGGATATTCCAAGATGCCACCGCAGTGCAAGGGAAGGCTCCCAAAAGTTCAGGTTCCCAGATCCATCAGGCAGCCTGCTATCTGTCCAGGCACTGGAAACTGGGAGGCTGTAAAGAGGAATACAGCTTTGTTTTGGGATCTACAGCAATATTGTGGGTCTTAGCTCTCCTCAGGCCTGCTGTGCAGCATTTCATGAACCAGAGAAAGACTACTTCTAGTGGTGACTCTATGACTAGAGTCTTTAAGACTTCTACATCTGATGCAGTCCTCCTTGGCTCCCTTCACAGCTAGTGGACCCATCTATTTCAGGGTGTCATGAATTACTGCCTATAAATTAGTATTTTTAATTAATTGCATGTCAGTCAAAGCATGAACCTGTAAGTTACCCAAGTTTTGGTATCTCCATAGCAAGAATTTTCATTCACTTAGGTGAACCTGATCCCAAGGTCTAGAATAGACCCATGGCCACCTATTCACTGGTTGGAAAACATACTTTGCTTTTCCTGGAACTTCAGCAGAATCAAAATACCCTAGAAGAACATTCAGATTCAATGATAAATTACCACAATGAAGAATCAATGATGTAACAGATGATTGCAACGAAACTTGTCTGAGAAAGACTGTGAGTCATCTGAATCTAGCCAATATGGAAATCTTTTGAAATGCCATCCTTAAAGCAGAACTTTTGCAAAACTGGACTTAACAAGAAATTATTTCCTAGCAGGAAGAACTGGAAAAAGTGCTAAATAACTCTGTTTCTCTCCAAATAAATTAAATTTACTACCTTAAAGGTATGATTCGACACAAATATGTGTAGATTCAACATGTGATAATTGAAAAGAATGGGCAAGGAGACCAGCTTCTTTTAATGCCTTTATTAAGATCAGCCCTAGGTGGGGGCTCAAGGGGTTGCATACACTGCTACTATTCCCAATGGAGAATGCACAGAAGGAGGGGATCAGCTCTGCCACATAGCAAGTCTGGGGCTGCCTCCTCACGACAATCCTTCGGAAAAGCCTAGGAAGACAATGGTTGGCTGCAAAGTCTAGGGAGCTGCCTGTGTAGAAAGTACTTTTAAAATTATGGTTACAATACGGAACCCAGCTCTGACTGGTGTGAGGTTCCCTATGGTTCTGCCAACCCAGAGTGGGTATTTTTAGTT
Organism: Trochalopteron elliotii; assembly: GCA_024734555.1. Lineage (NCBI taxonomy): Eukaryota > Metazoa > Chordata > Aves > Passeriformes > Leiothrichidae > Trochalopteron > Trochalopteron elliotii. The sequence continues at coordinate 2,936,596 of JANPWX010000108.1, read as the reverse complement.
CTTGGTTTGGTGTTGGCTCGTTGTTCTTAGGGGTTTTATGTCCGCATGGTGTCCCATGAGCACTTGAGGCTTTTTTCGTTTGCATGTCGGGTGGTGTCATCTGTTGCCATACGCGGACGCGGCAGGGAGAGGCAGCAAGGGAAGTTCGAGGACAGGATACAGTTACAAAGAAAGGGGTCTCAGGTAATTAACACTTAACAGAGAAAACATTTAGGAAAGGTATTTCTAATTACAATAACAATAGGTCTGAGCTAAATGGTACTTAACAGAGAAAAGTCTTACTACAAACAAGGTAAACAGTATCTAACTGAGAAGGCACTTTAACTGAACTCAGAAGCTTGTATTTTATTTCTCACAATAATGATTAAAGCCCCCTTGAATGACACACCTGAAGAGGAACAGCCCCTCTATCTTTGTGACACTCATCCACAGCATTCCAGAAGTTAAATTACTTCCCATCCAACCTGACACCTCTCTTATGCAGTCCCTTGAAGAAACAAGTTTATGAGATCTCTCAACAGCAAAAAGCATATTGCATAAAGATTTAGCTCCCATTTATAGCATACAGGTAACAATAGTTATATGCCACAGGTATTAAAATAATCAACTGGTGTCTAAAATCAGCATGTGGATGTGGGAAAATGCATACAACCAACCCTGAGGGGGTTAAAGTTTATGTCTTTGTTTAAAGAAAAGTGGTTCTAAGACATTGAAGCGATTCTTTTTTGTTTTATCTGCCTACAACTACCATTGCTCCACCCCACCAACCCTCTCTGATAATGTCCTGGCATTTGTAATAAACATCAGTCACCTGTTATCTGACTACGTCAATGTATTTTGAAAAAGCTTTCCAGACAGAACTAAGCAGAAAATAATGTTCCCATTGTGATATACTTTTTCAGAACAAAGCCCAGAACAAAGGTTTCTTCAAAAAAAATTAAAAAGGAAAGGAAAATTTAAAAGGAAAGGAAAAACATTTTCAGGGTTACTCACACAGGAATAATTATCAGCTCGGTAACCAATGCAGGTTGGGGTTAAAGGCTTTTTATCTGAATCAAAGTGAGTAGAAACTCAAGACTTGAAATGTCCACATGATAGAAAAGTGTTTGAGCTGCAGAGCTGCTTTTTATGCCCAGGGGTATTAAAAAAAAAAAAAAAAAATCTCCAGCCCTAAGACTGTTTTCCAACAGAAATTTTAACAAAGCTCTCCTGTTTTAACAGAAGCTTGGCATTTGGCCAAACCTGACAGACCAGTAAAACAGTTTCAGGCAAAGTCAAAATATTAGTTCAACAACCTCTACCTGAAGGCCAGAAAAAAATGTCACTCATTTGCCTAGGAAGAAGGATCATGTGTGACAATCTCACTTTACTTGTTCACCATAAAATATCTGGTTTATTCTTTGCTCCTTTCCTTGATGATGATACACAACCCTAAAAACTGGTTCTTTTTTTTTTTAAAGCAATTATAGTTACAAGCATAAGAAAACAAAGCAAAATGCAAAACTAAACATACCGCTACAGAAGGTCACTTGAAGAAGTCACAAAATAAATTACCTGAATCTCATATTCATTAGGGCAGAGTTTCATTACTGCTACAACAACAGTAGGCAATCTCAAAATTAGCACAAACATGTGTGCACATTCTACCCCCCTAGCACAGGTGACTTACCACTGTCATCACTCCTTTGTCATTATGTGAAAGCACAAACCCTTACAAAGCTTACATTTGGCTCCTAAAAATAAAGCCTAGATAAATGAAACTAATTTCTTAAAACATATTTTTATCTCAGTTTGCTAAACCAACTACCATACATATCTCTGCTTCTCTAGGATGATGACTGGAGCTTTTTAACCTACACAGCCCTTGATATTAAACTTCATGTTAGTATACTTCCACATCTGAAGTTTGGCAAGTTTACTTACATTTGATAGTGCAGCTCCCCTAAGAATGCAAGCTGGAAGACCAATGCTAAGTATGAAACCTATCTGGATGTCAAACATGACCCATTTTAGTAAGCACTCAGTAAAACTTCTATCAACAAAATAATTTTAATTATATTTTAAGTCAATTATGGTTCTTTATGAGATAAATAATAGCTTAATCCTTGTTTAGGCTCAGGCAGGGGGAGGGTTGGTTTCTTTAAAGCTTTCATTCAAATAAAACCTTTAAATGAAACAGCATTTATTTCTAATAGGTCACAGCAGTTTAATGAATCCACAGGTGTATTTCCTTATATTCAAAGTGGACGTGAACATAAAGGAAGATATATATTTTGATTCATATATGTACTACTTCCAGGACTACTTCTCATGGACTTATTGTCTGGTCTCACAGTCTTGCTTGTTAGTTGCAGTGGTGAACTCAGAATAAGGAGCAATTTCTGCAGCTTCATGTTCTAAAATGAAAAACTCAGTCTTGAAAGATTTATGACTTCTGCATTTATTGAAATTAGTGAAATGGAATCGAAATCTCTGATTTTGCTTACCAAAACCTGTACAAAAGTTAGTTGTGGTCATTAGCAGATTCCAAAATTGCAGTCCCAGAACAAAGTGGTTATATTTTATTTTCCCTTTACAGAATCAAAATTAATTCCAAGTATCTGCCAATTTTAGTAATAGAAAGCTTTAAGAAAAATAAGCTCAGTGAAATATACTGGGGATACAGGGATAGCCCTGGAGTTCAGCCACAGTACAGCTTGACTTCACTGTCAACCCCACTGCACTGACTGAAATTACATTAATTGCTGTCAGTTAGTTGGTTGTCACAAAACAACTGTTACTCCCCTTGGTAGTGTTTTAATGCATGAAACTGCAGGACCATGGCAGATATGAGGCATTACAGAACCAATGACATAAAAGTTGAAGCCTGAATAATTTATGTAAGTACTCTTTGAATAAGTCTGGTATATCTGCCATAGTTTTTCAGGTGGAACAAGACATGAATAGTTCATTTGTCAGAGTCTTCCCCCATTCCATCTCCCTCCTTGGGTAATCAGGTGTTTTACCAATATGGTAAGTCAGGATGTGTCTGTCAAAACAGGCTTTGACTGGAAATACTGTTCTGACAAAACAGAAAATAAAGTATGCTCTGCAGTGAAAAATTCCACAAAGCTAAATGTCGGTTTGCTTTCCCAGATGACAGAAGAGTAATTTTCTGAACAGCTTTGTTTAATAAGTTGTTGGTATTGCTACTTCTCTGATTTTCAAGCTGAAGCTTTTCAGAAGCCAGAGCAGTTTCCAATGCACTATGTCCTTCTGTTTGGAGTTTCTTAAGGAGAAGACCACAAAAGACTGATACTGTTTTCAGGTTTTGAGTAGTCTCAAAGTGTGAACCTATGGCATCACGCCTTGCAGTGGTCTAAGCTTTGTCACAGCATAGATAACAATAACTATGGCCTCATCTACATCAGTGTCATATTCTTCTACTCAAGAGCCCTAATGCTCATGGAAGCAACATTACCACCTTACCTACTTGCCACAGCAGCTGCATAAATGCCCAGAGCATTAACACCTAGGAACCTTAACATTTAATAGCATAACTCATTCGCATGTGTGATGCATCTGCAGCTGCATCCTACTGCTAGGATAGTCAAAAGAACTTCTTCCCTTTCACTGTTTTTTTCTAATTTGATTTGATTTGAGGGCACATAGTTACCCAAGTGGCATATAAGCTTTAGGGTATCTGTTTCAATGCTCCCATTGGAACAAGATGTGAGATTCAGTGTGGATTGATTTAACCTTAATGAGTGAGCAACAGCCTCATGGCAAACCTTATTTCAGCCTTATCTTTGCAATGAGGAAGGGTGGCAACACAACCCCTGTGATTCCAAATAGCAGGACTGCACAACTGCATGTTGGGATGGTTGGAAAACAATCCTATTCTCTTTCAAAAGCATCTCTGCTGAATTTTACAGGCAAAAGTGGTGGCAAAGGGCTTTCAGAGCTACAAAAATTCATATTTCTTCTACCTCTGAAGAAATGCAAATATGAAAATTTCTATCTTGCTCTATAGTCTGAATGACCCAAATTAAGAAAATTATTAAATTTTTCCATCTTCCTCTAAACAGAAGCTTAGAAACAAGTGTATATAAACTGAAAAACTAGTACCATTTAGAATCAGCCCACTGATGACCTGCATCACAGTAGTTTAAAAACCACTGATCCAATGCCTCCCTACAAAGAGAGAAGAATAAACATAACTACTCATACCATTAAAATGTGGAAAACTCAACTGCATCCAGTGTACAGAAAGACCAAGGTCCAGTTCATCATGAAAATATTCTCTCAAAGCTCAACAAAGGATACAAAAATAATAATACTGGTATTTCAATAGTTTTCCACCAAAAATACTTTTCTGTTTCCATGGCAGTAGCCAGTAGAGTCCAAAACTGTGTAATTTTCATTTTACTTAAAAAAAAAGAAAAAAGCCTTCTCAGAGATAAAAATTCAACCCAATAACCAACTGGAGGCACTCAGGACTCACAGAGCTGTCAACATACTAAAGCCACTGTGCAAGACATTGCTGATATTATGGCAGAAGTGAAGAAACATTTTTTCACTTCCTACACAGCTATGACATATCCCTAAAAAAGAACTCAGTATGCCACAAGCTATTGGACTCAGGATGTCAGTTGTGCCATTAGTCCTCTGGTGTCACATCTGAACAGCCCTGGAAAATCAACAGCAAACACCTAAATTGTCCCTATGTAATCACATACAACTCTCTGGAAACCAGCTAGAACAAACACCATTATGCATGTAAATATTGCACAATCAAAAACTAAATTGAGTATGTAGAATAAAAATACGTAGCAAGTAGTTAAAGACTGTTTCTACATCAGATCATGTTTGTTGTGGTTTGGGTCATCCTTGATACAGTTTATTGCAACAAAAATATCTAAAAGGAAGCAAAACCTTTTTGCTGCTTCAGGCTCCAAATGTAGCTGGTATGCCCACCATAACTAGGAACTAAAGTTCTGAAGTTATCATACTACTTATACTCAAAGTTCATTCAATTCAAAGAGAGTGCTTCAAACGCCTGTTATGTCCTGGATGGATGCTAATACCAAGACAGAAATAACAAAAAACTCTAGAAATTACCTTGTCTCTACAAGTCTGTTTAATCTAAGAGTACTAAGATCTCTAGCTGGGTTGCTCAGGTGCATTTCACCTTCCCTTTCCACACCTTAACGTGATTGAAACTTCTGAAAATTTAGCCAAAATTTTCAGGGAATGTTTTTGTTAAAGCACCATCAACAATTTGCCACCAGTTCATTCCCCAAAACTACTTGTCTTCAAGCCATGTACTACTTACACCTAAACACTCAGGAAAGAGTAGAAAACAGGCTGATCTTCCTTGCATTCCTTCCTGCATTTGAAACAAATGCAAACTGTGAAAACCAAAATAACAATACCGTGTGAAGTTGGTAACGAGCTGACAAAGTTATAGTTAAGGACCTCTAAGCATAAACAATTTTTATGATGAGATTCATTGTGGTCTTCACACTTCTGCCACTGAGGCTGCTTAAACCATTTTTAGCTGTTTTTATTAAAGCTCTGAAAAGTGGAGAGTTTTAGTTACTCAGATCCTGAACTGCTGACTGTTTATCCCTGACAAATTTTGAACACAACCTGCTCATAAATGCTCATCCATTGACCTAAAAACATGCACCAGTAATTCAAACAGAACTGTTTGCCTATGGTGCCAGTTAATTTCAACCATTATGTTTGCAACGTAAACCACTGGTAAACAGGATGATGATTGATTTATTGAATTATACTGAATATGATAAGTGGCTCTGAGATGGCTATTGGCTTGAACCAATCACTTTGTCATCACAAAGAGATACAAATGACTATTCATGCCTTAGTTTAATTACAATAAGATTATTCAGGCTTAACCTGCATTGATTTCTGTAACTTTTAACTTTATGAAGACTGGATGAGTCTGTTTCTCTCTTGTTAACAGAAAAACACTTTCAAAACAAAAAAACTCAGAGTGCTGACAAATCTCTCTAAAATAGAAAACTAGAGGGTATGGCTAATGGGAATGTTTAGTTTTTCTTCCTTTTTGTGGTTTGGATTCAATTATCTTATCTCTACAGTGATATTCACTGTTTTCAAAGAAAGATGACTGCTTATTAGTAGCATTCAGGGTTTTCAAAGTGTCATAATGTATATTAATCTGAGCCATCCACTCATTTTGATTTATTTATGTGCATATATTTTTGAACAGTTTACATAGAACTTGCAACAGAATATTTGTTATACAGAGCAGTACATATTATTTTGCAAACATTCCCCAAATCATGTGCATTACATCAAAAGATCTGGTTTTAGGGTAGTAACCTCGCAGTTGTTTAGCACACACAAGCAACTTAGACAACAGAATTTAATGAATTAATTTACATCTACCGAAGTGCTAAAATGCTACAGTTCTTAGTTGTACATAAATTTCAAATTTGCTGACATCTGACTTGAGACCTGAAATTAAAAAACTTTTATCTCTTTTTCCTTAAATACTGCCTCACAAAGTCATTACTGACGCGCCATGGAAGCAGCTTTCTCATTTGTTTAGCAGAAGTCTGTGGATATATAAACTAGAATGACAGATATTTCTACTTTGTCAGAAAATTTAAATATAACTGGAAGCAATAATGAAGTTGGATTGATCAATATAATGCCTTGAAGAGTTCAGCCATATACTAATATCTGCACAAAAAAAAAAAAATTAAAAAAAACCCACACACACAAAAAAAAAAACCACACAAAAAAACCCCAAAAAACCCAAAAAACCCCAACCTGTTCTCAGAATTCAGAATGTTATTTTAAGTAAGCCCAAACTATGTTAATAAGCAGGTTAAGACCAGTTTTGATTTTCATTTTATTTTTTGTGAAAGATGTGTAAGAATATATCCACCAGTGTCTGTTGGGAGTTTGTGATAAACACAAAACTTGATTATCCAAAGTAAGAATAAAAGAAAGTAAACACAAAGTAAAATCCAAAGAAAGAATAAAACTGTTCAGAGGAAAAAAATACTTGCTTGGTAGTAAGAACTGATGATGATGATGTATATTGTTCACTATCAATAATTTTCTAATGAGCATCTTAGGAGGAACAGATTAATTTTCAAATCCTTAAAACATACACAAGCTAAGTTCAGTAACACTTGATAGAAGCAAAAAAAATTTGGTTTTTCTGCAGATTACCTATACCAGCAGAGATCAATCTCTCAAATTTTCAGCCCCAGGAATAGTTTTCTATTAAAAAATTCTAAAGTATCCTGTGCTATTTTATAATTATTCCTACTTCTTGGCACAGTCATGATCCCAGATAATTTATAAGATGATGAAAAGGAATTACTAGAGAGAGGGATTCATTATTAATTTATTGTGTGTCCTTACACAACCATATTTAGGTCTTCATCTTGTAATCATGCCTCTACTTGCCTGATGGCAAGCACGGCTAGTCCTCAGGACTGATTCCACAAGTGTACTTCCATGTACAAGCCTGACCAGACCTCTGATAAGAAAAAACTTGCTCTGGACACAAGGGGACATTTGCCAAATTTCACTGCTGCAAAGCCCTCTCTGCCATGCAAGTTTCTTTATAATGCCTTGGAAAGAGATTCCATAGTTGCTGGAATCTTATTTTAGTTGGCTTTAATAATACAGTTTAAAATGCTGTTTGGAACTAAATATTACACATTTCATGTGCATTTGCTTTGATTACATAGAAGGAACTGTTCTGATTAGACAGCAAGAAAAGTGAAAGAAGAAAATAGAGCAATGAAGTTTAAGAGTTCATTTATTTAATAGTTGCTGGTATACAGATTACAGTGGCAAATTTTTCAACTCATCAGAATTTCGTGTGAAGAGATACAAACCACTAACTAAGGTAGAGGAATCCAAGTCTCAGTTATATATAAACTACATAGATGAAAACGAGAGGAGCATCTGCCCAAGCTGGAATATTCACAGTGCATAAAGCTGTAAGTATGTGAACAACTAAACACTCTGTAAATGTTGAAAGATTTTGGAACAATATATAATCTATGAACTACAGAGTTACAAGGAGGAGTGGCTGGAAAAAGTTCTTACTTCACCATATTTCTGAACATACCAATTTGTTATAAGACTGTTCCACAAAACAAAACAAAGAAGAAATAATCAAGGATTAAAACAAAAACAAATGTAAACACCTATTTCTTTTCTAGCAAACAGACTGTTCTTTATGAATTACCAATAAGCTTCACACACACCATTTTAATCACAGAAGTTAAGTCTGCTGTTGTATGAAAAAATCTGCTGCAAAATTGCAAAGAAATCATATGAACCTTTACTTGGTTCATTGTAGAACATACTTTTAAAAAAGAGCATTATCATGATCTAAGAATTAAATATATGCAATGCTTTTACATAAGTAGGTATATACAAGCCATAAATTTAGTACTTATGATCACAGAAATCTGAAGTAAATAGTTACCTCTCACAAGAAACCCTCTTCCACACTACAGAAAATACTAAAATAAAAGCATAGTAAATTTGCTAAAAGAAAACCCCCAGCCATTGCTCTAGTTTTAAATGGTAAGTAACAAAGTCTCCCTCTACCACTCAGAGAGTGCAAATGCTTATCAAAACCAAACAAGAGATACCTTTAACTCATTACTGCATTAAGGGAGACCCTGGCTCCAGCTCCCACCCTTAGGCTCATAATTCCGCAAGAATCTTTACTGCAAAGAAACCTGCTGACCTTTTCTTAAGCCTGCTATATCTGCTGTGTGCTGAGTGACTTTGAAATTCAGTAATAAAAATGCCTTGAGGCTCGAAAAGTCCATTTTCATCAGGACATGAAATTTCACTCATATTCACCTGTAAAAAGAACCATTAAAATGCAGAATAATTTAAAACTAATCTCCTTCCTTCCTTCCTTCCTTCCTTCCTTCCTTCCTTCCTTCCTTCCTTCCTTCCTTCCTTCCT
>JANPWX010000108.1:2658352-2915103 GCA_024734555.1 Trochalopteron elliotii | reverse complement strand
TTTGTCATCCTCCTAGCAGGCAGCGTCGCCTGCCGGGGCTGCCCCTCAGCCCCGAGCCGCCGCCGCCCGCTTGCCCGTCGCTGCCATCGCCACGGCCGGGGCGGCTACCGCCGCCTCTTCCCGGCTCCCGCCTGATGATTGCCAAGTGCTTCAGAAATCAGCATCTGGAGAGAGCAATCTTCTGCTCCGGGGAGAGCTGTAATCACGGCTCCTCGGTCCCACCCCGCTCCAGCCTCCCCTACACACGCGCGCACACACACGCGCACACACACACACACACACAGAGGCATGCACCGCTGGAGCTTTTTTTGTCTTCCCCAAGGCGAGGGGCGGCGAGGGTGCACGCAGTGGAGGAGGGGGAACGGGGAAAGGCAGAAGAAAAAAGCACAGAGGGAGAGAGGCGGAGGGACGGGGTGATGCTGATGTGGTTTTCTGGTGGGAACCGGGAGGTTCCCGGTGGATCCGCCGCCAGCTGCCTCTACCCCCCGTTAGGTTTCCGGGTGGCTTCGTGCGGGGCTCCCTCCCCGGGGGAAGAAGGAGGGTCCTGCGCGCTGCCGGAGGGGCATGTGGCCCTCCCCGCTCTCCTCCCGCCCCGACACACCGATGATCCCTCGCAGGCACCCTCTCTCCAGCTCCCCGGCAGCGGCTCCCTGCCGGCCGCCCCCGCCGCCCCCAGCGGTGACACCGGCCCCTGTCCCCGTCCCCAGCCGGGGAAGCCGGGGGGCAGGGCAGGCGGGCGAGGCGGAACCGCGTTCCGCCAGGGCCACCCTGCCCCGCGCAGTCCCTCCGCCAGCCAGCCCGCCCGCAGCTGGGCAGGAGCCCCTCCCTGACCCCAATCCAGGAACGCACCGAGCAGGAGGTGAAGTCTGGAGGGAGACGGGGCTCTGCCGCATGGGAAGGTTTTGGAGCCATGAGGAAGAAGCACACCTACGGGGCTGAGGGGACCTTCAACTCAAATACTAAAGGGATGGGGCACCCACAAACAGCCACAGCAGGTGGATTTACTGATCACCAGCACCGTGTAAAATTATAGGCTATGTCTTGGAGCACTTAAGGAAGCACCAGCCGAGCTCACTAGACACAGAACACCTAAGAAGTATCTGGCCTGAGAAGTTCACAAGGCACTGCAAATAGTAAATGCCATGTAGAATAAGACATCCCACTTCTTTCTTTTCATCTTTTCCTGTTGCTTCGTCTCCCTGTTCAAATAATGGCCCAAAGTTTTTCGGATTTACTTTCTGCAAGCCTAATGGTTAAATTTCCTGAAGTTGTAGCTAGCCAGAGGAAAGCAGAGGAAGGAAACAAGCAGCTACACAGGAAAATATGAAGTTAGCCTATAAGGAAGGGCAGATGCTTGCACAGGCAATGATCATTTCATACCTATTTTTATACTGTTTTCACCGTACTCTAATTTCTTATTAGATGATTTAGTGGGTTTTTTTGATTTTTTGATTTTTTTTTTTAACTGGCTTGGAAGTGTAAATATCCATCAAAAAATTCAGTGCTTTGCAATACAGATTCTAGTATGTAAGAACAGGGTCTTGTTTCAGCAGAGGCTTCAGCTTCTTTGATATTGACCATTTTCCCCCTAAATCCTTTAATCTACAAAGTGCTATTTTTATACAGAGGGCAAAAGTGTATGGTGGGAACTCCAGTATACAGGGATTTTGTATTAATACTAGACCAACTAGGAACAGAACATGCACAATCGGATCTGGATAATACATTTTAATTCTATTTAAAAGTGTCTCTAAAGAGATTCAGCTAAGACTCATTGGATTTTCTATCTGGCAATTTTTACAGAGCAGCAATTTCCTTACAACGGTTACAATTGCCTTAACTAATGCAATTAGAGAGGTGGTTATTAAAAAAAATAAAATTAAATTTCAGTATAGTATTTTTTCATACTGTTTTTTTTTCCTTCGTTCTCAAAAGTGGACAAGACAAGGAGTGGCCTTTCTTAAGACCCCTCAAGAGGGAAGGGCTCCTCTGAGAGCCGCCCCAGTGTGCCTGCCCCTCCCCGGGCCCTGGGTCCGTCCCGTTGTGTTCCTGCCTGCCAGCACCACGGACAGCGCAGCAGCGACCGGCCGCACGTGGCACCGGGACGCCCCGACCCCACCGCTCGGGACAGGGACACGGCCCAAAGTCACCTCGACTCGGCTGCTGGCTCCAAACAAAGGAATGAATGAGAGGGAGTAGAGTGGAATAGAGGCCAACCACCCACTCTCTCTCATTTTCTCAGGCATGCAGAGGTATAATACATACGTATAACCCTAACATTTGCATGAGAAACTCTCTACAAAAAGGTGTGGGTCCCGAGTTCCTCTTTATAGTATCCGGTGATGCTATGCATTATATACTATCTACTACTATTGTTCCTTTCTATATTTTCCTTCAGATACTGGGCCTTTGCCAAAACACACTGAACATTTCTCAACAACATGATGCTCAGGGTGATGGCAAAGAAAAGCAAGAGAGAGGGTGAAAATGGGTGGTATGCCTGTAGACAAAGAGAAAAATGTGTCTCCTACTCCAGAGATCAAAAAAAAAAAAAAGAAAAAATAGCTTTGTACTCACATCTCAGAAATGCAGAGCAGTTGTTTACAGCTTGGGGTTTTACAAAGAAAACTCAAGAGAGCCATCTGGCGTCCTAACCTGTGATAAAATGTGTGCAATTCTAGTCAAAGCGAAGGTTCTGCTAGCAGATGGATAGTACAAGTACGAACATATCGGTTACCTTAAAGACTAGGAACTGCATGAGAATATGCATTTAGGACAAATGGATGTATCTTAGTTATGACATTTTCTACACTAAAACAGAGTTTTATTTCTGATTAACAAAACTCTGAATATGAAAACAAATGATTAAAAGCCAAAGGGGGGAGAAAAGATTTTCAGTGTTTTCTGTTCTCCCATCTGTTAATTTCTAACTGTTAATTTATTACGGATTTCAGGAATTTTCTAAAAAAAAATAGAATCTGTAAAATTCCTTTCTTGGATGAATTTTAGAGTAAAAAAGAATCAATGTATATAAAGTGTGTATAAAATATTTGCTTTATTATATGTTAGGGTATGAAACATTATTATTCCCTAATTTTTTTTCTGTGTTAGTGGGAAAAAATCATATTCCATTTGGCTAATTTAATATGTAAATTTCAACATGACCTTTTCAGGCATCAAAGTTCAATATTAAAATTTACACTATTGATATTTGTGTACGTGCATGAACTAGAGATACATAAAATGCATTTATAAGAAATTCCATTAGGAAAAATGCTATTCAGTGCATCATAGTCTATCCTAACCTAGATCCATAGGCTATGAAATTTATAGAACTTAAAATGTCATCTTTACACATTATGGGCTGTGGGGTCTTTTCTTTTTCCTTTTTAAAAACTTATTATATGTTTTGCAATAACTTGGATAACGTTACAAGCTGTAGAGTAATATTTGTTCTATGCGGTCACGAAAATTCTATAGAGATTTTCCTTTCATAAACCATTTCAATATAAACAAAAGTATATTTCTGCAGGGATGTAGCCATGTGCACCCACTCCACACACATTTTCTCCTCCCAAATATCCTGAAACCATTCTTGATATCAAAACTGAACCAAAATAAATGAAATAAAGGCCAAAGTTCTTTGACATATGTTTTCATATATGCCAGAATATATCAAGCATATATTTTCTACAAGTGTAAAATATCAGACTATTACATTACTGCTAGACATATTTAAGTTTCATGAGCTGTGGAGAAGTTTTTATTGCACCTGCTTGCAAAGAGTAAGGCACAAAAAGCTCACTTGTCCAGTTAAATACACTAGAAGATGATGAGGTAAAGTCAGCTTACATTCTAGAAGTCATTGTTAAGTATAGTGAATTTAGATGCTCTTTCAGACTCTACAGAGTTGAAGATTGTTTTGTGTCTTTCAAAATATTTGGGTTTTTTTCCGTTGGAACATCTTGTGTTCTTTAGTAGTAAAAGTATTAGCACTTTACTCCTATACCACTCAAAATAGAAAGGATGGTCTAGGGGTGAAAGTACCAACTTAGGCCTTAATATTGAAAGGTATACAGGCATAAAAGTACATCTAGGCCACAGGGAAAATTTATTATTCCAAGAAGAGACATTTCAGGAGTGGAAAAATTACTTGTTTCTAAATTGTGATGGATTTTTTTAATCAGCCATGTGGTGCTTCTGATCAGACTGCAGACTGATTGCCAAAGTACTGTTTCCAGCTGAAGTTGTGATTTTGATTTGCTGCTTCTGATAAAAAAATATTGAAAGTTGCTGGCAGTTTTGGTGGACCATAATTAAAGTGTCTAAATTAAATGTACATACTAGGACCCCTCCACTCTCCCAAATATCATAAGAAAATGTGATACAGTCTTACAAATAAGATAATTAATGTAATTACAAACTGATATCTTCCCAAGACACTCAGTGTTCACGTATGGGGGGGATGGGTGTCGGTAAGCAACAGTAACTTTCAATTTTTTATTTAATTTTCTTGGGAGAAAAAGATGGATCAAGAGAAATAATGACTTGAACAGGGAGAAACATGCAATCTATGGCTTATTCTATCGGTTGGTGACTGTTTAATTGAACAAAACTGAATAAGCTAGAAAAACGTTTGACAACTTAAAAGAACACATTTCTCATTAGCAGACCAGAATGAACATATTAAAACATAGATAAGAGCTCCCTTTTCAGATAGTTTATGTGCATTCCATGTTTGTAAGAAGACTAGTATGTTGTGTTTGTGCAATAAGCTGTAAACAGTTTAAATGAGGTCTGTTTTATATGTTCTTGCCTATTAATCTGGATATAATTCTCCTTATACCTTATCGTTAATTTCTCAAAAGGCAATGTACTATGAAGCACTGAAATTTAAAGTCCTTAACACCCTGTACCCTTGATGCTCATTGATTAGACTTTGAAGAACATTAAGAACAAAATTTGTTAAACATGTTAATATGCTTCACAGAATTTGGATTTCTGTCCTTCCACACTTCATGTCAAAAGCATTCAGCTTTCACTCTCAGCATTCACAATGTGCTCCAGAAGCCGAAGTCATACCTATTAAAATTTACTAAATACATAGGAGGTCCTGTGGAGTCACTTGTTTAAATAGGCCAAGTGAATCCATTCAAAAGTAAGCTTCCAATATGTTGTTCAAAGGACTGCACATACTTTAGCCAATTTCTTCACAAGCTTTGGACTTATTTGACCTTATGTATCCAATCCATAAGAAAAACATTCAAACATAATTCCTGTATATGCGAGAATAAATTAATGCACCATGCAAGGAAGTCCAGCATTAGATGACTGGTTGTGCAGAGAACTATCAAAACATCCTATTCAGATAAATGACAGTATTCAAATATGTAACACCTACAATGCTGCCTGTAGCAGCTCAGGTGCAATATTTCTTCTGCACTGACCATTCATTTCCTTCACATATTTCATTCCTTTCACATATTTCCTGAGATGCATCTGTAACTCAAAGGAACTGAGTACCTCTACACTAGATAGCGGCTTACTCTTTTGACATGACATAATTCTTAGATTGCTTGGGTTTGCTTTTGGTTTTTTTGACTTTTGCCGTCCCCCTTCCATTTCCAATGCTAAATTGCACTGATTATCCTGCAGTAATGAGTCTCATGAATAGTCCTGTGTCAAGTAAAATACCTGCTTTAATTCAGAGCTTCATTTTTTATTCCATGGGCTACTTCTTCATCCTTCAACAGGAGAGAAAGGTGGATGAAGATTCTTAACACTATTTTTACCAATTGATCTTTCAGCCAGATAAGATGCATGATTACAGTTGCTAACTTTTAGCAAAGCTCCTGTGACATCTTTCATGACTCTTCTCCTTTTTCACTCTATCTGTCCTCTACTTCTGATGCCACTTCTTTTGAGACCAGGTGAACAAAAGAAACCAGCTGGGTCGACAGGACTATCTCAACAGCACACAGGTCATATGCGGATTCCAAAATAGCTCTCCCAGGCCCAAAACTTAAACCCAGCAAGTCTCTTTTAAACAGTTAACAACAACAGTGAAGGAAGAAAAAAACATAATCAAGATCACTTTCAGTGTATAATCAAAAAAAGTAATTAAAAATTAAATACATTGTGGTTTCTGCAGTGACATATATAATATTTTACCTTTAAAAATGAAATAATTTCTCTAAAGAGGGGTTCTTAATAACTAATAACAGATACACATTACTGTTAATTTTGTTCTTATTGAAGCTAATAGCAGATCTGCCACAAGACTGCTTCAAACAAGGTTTTGGTGACACAAGCCAGAAAAGCCAGAAAGAAAAACAAGCACAAACACCACCCTCCCCCCCATCTTTAGTCCACACAGCTGCAGGGAGCAGTTTAAGATTTAGAGGCCTAAAAACAGCATGGAGAGCTTCTTCATTAATATGCACAGCTTAAGCCAAACATCTGTTACATTTACTTATCTGGCCGCAGCAGGACTTGTCTGCTTTGCCTGACTTCTGAAACATGCAACAGACTTGGCTGTTATTCTCTGGAGTAACTGAAAGTCCCTGTAAGGTGAGTCTGCTTAATTTTGTTCTACAGAAACAAAGGAAACACTGCTCCTAAGAAATTCAGTCTCTACAGTGGATTTGCTTTGGAGTCAGTACAGCTGGCAGAGCACGTAAGCTGCTATACCTGTTTCATGATACTCTCCAGTGAGGACTTCCTGCAACTAGAACATACTTACAAGTGGATTTCTTTTTTCCCTTGGAACAAATATGAAAACAGATGTCAATAAGAGAAAAAAAAAGTGCAATATTTCCGAACCCTTAGAACAAGGAAGATACTGGATTTTGACCATCTCACGGAGATACAGGAGAGAAAGCACTTTATATCCATTAAAATAAAATACTGAACAGAAAAGACAGTATGAGCAGAGATGTACATAAACTGCTATCTTGAGAAGCAGAAGGATGATTCCCCTCAAAATACATCTAATAATCTTTTAAGTATAAAAAGTGATTTTTACCAGTGACAGGAGGAAGTGGAGCATGTCTGCCCATGTGCTTGACTGCACACATGCTCACACAAACACATCCACAACACCAGTTTGTTTCTTGAAAGAAAGCATGAAAAATATTCCGTACCAAATAATAAAGGAAAAAAATGGTCTTATTTTCTGTTGTGTGACCTAAAATTGACAGTGTGATTAATTTCACAAAATAACTTTCAGATGGTTATCTTTGTTTGCAATTATTCTACCATTTATTTTTGAATAACTTTTGCTTCACAATCCCTTTGATACTATTTTTAAGACATTTACGAGGAAAAAAAAAACAAAACCAAAACTAGCATCCTGTTCTTTTCTTGTTCAAGAGGGAAGGTCATACAGTATTTCTCTGGGTACTGAAGGAAGAAAATGTAAATATAGAACAATTCTGACTAATGCCACTTTCATCGAAAGGGTAAGCCTTGATCCCCTCTCAGGTCTAATCGCATAGACATGTCACTTGCTTTGGGGTTCAAACACAATCAATATTCTCTAAAAAAAGTCCCATACTGTGTTCCCCTTTCCAAACAAACAGAAAATTCTGTGCATTTTCTAATACTTTTATTGAATGCAATAAATTAAAGACAGCCATAAATATCTGAAAAACAAGTACGGCTAACTTCTTTTTCCTTAATCTAGATTTTCAGAAGAATCTGACAAACTAATATTTGTTTATATTATTACTCTATATAATTTTCTTTGATGGAAAGATTTTCTTTGCATTGGCACACTATTGTTAAGCAAAAGATGCAAACAAATATTGTCTATTACGAGAACAAAAAAAAAGCCAGGAGAAAACTTTTTAGATATCAGCCTTCTCTCCCTGATAATCAGTTTAATTCAGCTCTAGCTTCATCAACAACAGTTGAAACTTGCTGTATCAGCAACTTGCTGTATTAGCATTTCCATTTTACTTCTTCTAAAACAGAAACATTGATTTCTTCTATACTTCTTTATGTCTTTGAAAAAAACTAACAAAATCAGTAATTAATGCTGTGACCTAAAGAGAAAAAATGGAATTTAAGAACTTCTGCTTGCCCATCTTGTTGCTTATATGATCTAGAACATCAAGAAAAATTTCATAGACTTTTGCTATCTTTTATTTATTCTGTAGACGTGATAGATGGAATATAATGAATATTAGGAGTTATTTTTAAATCCTGAAAAAATTGCAGTACCTGCTCATGTGGTGATATTCCTGGCTCTTAGTCCAAATACCATAGCATTCATTATTAGTGGTAATAGCATAAATACTTCTAACATAGTGACCTGATTTTACAACCCAGTCTTAAAAAGTCAGATACAAAATACCTGACAGTTAAGACTTAACTCATCAAAACCTTTCAACATCATATCTCTCTAATGTGCAGTGCAATTATCTGATTTGCCAGCAGTGGACACTGTTTGTCTAGTTATTCACAGATATATTGACTGAGGAATATCTTACAACACATACTGGCATATTTTTCTTTTATTCCTTGCACTGCAAGTAATTAAAGAAAAAAAGAGTTATTTGTACCATACACAAGCTGAGTAAAGATTGTGTGGTAGAAATATTTTTCAGTTTCTGTGTAATAGCCTACTGCCCCTTTCTTAACAAAAAAATAAGTAACTTTAGGAAAAATAAATATAGACTTATTCACATGGGGTTGTTTTTTATCTTAATCAAAGTAATTTCAAATTGTAGATGTTCTGTTATAAAAAATAAACAATTATTTGCTTGCATTTTTCAGAGTGATTATGAGAATGAAATTGTACAGCCTTTGCATTTTTCTATAAAATTCTTGCAAATAATGAGATAAGCAAGCTAAAAAATTCTAAGGAGAGTATTTACTTCAGTATCATGCACCGTTTGAAGAATAATATAATTGTTCAAGATCTGTAGACCATATGTTTTACCCACTGATATTTTTACAGGGACCTTGACATTAAGTTGAAGAGTAGGTTTTTGGATGGGATGAAAAATTAGATAGCTGTAAGATCAACACAAAAAGTTTCAGAAGGTTTACTGGAAATCAGCCTAGCTAGTTGGAAGACAGTTTCTATTCCTCTTAAAAACAGAAAAAAAGTCTAAGCATTTAAAAAAAGCCATGCACAGGTTTAATCACATACATATTATCTTAGGCACAATTACAAAAGCTACAGAATCACCTACTTATCTCAGTATTCAAATGATTCATTAGGCTCCTCCTAAAATGCCTATCAGTCTAACACTTAAATAAATGCAGCTTTCTCATGTAAGAATGTCCAGGATCTTAACAGCATAATTAGTTCATTTTCTGCCTAATGCAGCTGAAACTTCATAAACAGGGCCCAGCAGTCTGCTGCCAGGCATGTACACAGGACACCCACAATGTCTATCAGAACTATGCTTTTTGTCATATGAAAAATCAATTGTATTCAGTGGTAGGATCATTTGAGATCTGCCCAAGACTATTGTGAAATTGCCTCCCAGAAAGCTGGGAACTTCAGACGTATTGGTGTGAGATCTAACTTCTAGCAGGCTACATTCCAGTCTCTGAGAACCTGGAGTATCCACTTGGTCAATGACTTTTTCAGTCTTTTATTTTGTGTATAAAAGTGACTTAGAAGCCATCAGTCAGTACATGAACAGGCAACACAGAATATTTGGACTAAACTCAGAGACTGCTGAAATTTCCTTCCAGTCACATCAGCCCTTCAACCTGCTCAGCCTTTGACACTGGTAAGCAGAACACTGTCCCTTCCCAAACCCCACTTTTCCCAAGCCATCCACCTTGAAACTGAACTCACTACTGGTGGACAAGGTTTTTCTTCAAACTCAGTCCCCTGGGACACATTAATTACCAAAATCTGTAAGCCTCCCTTGAATTGCCCTTCTGTGTTCAGGTAGATCTTGTATTTACAGAGACAAAATATAAATTAAAATTTATCACCCCAAGTCTCAGGGCTTTTTTTTTACTTATTTCCAGACTTAGTTTGACTCTATGGAACCTTGATTTAGCTACAGATGTAGGGAGGAAGAGCTAAATTAATATCAGGAAACAGCTTGATGAGTAGAAGCTCTCTTTGATGCAATCCAAACTGCTCTGTAAATAATAAGTGAGACGTTCTGGCTATGCTAGACTGACAAGGAAGCACAGAAGTCATTAAAAACAGTACAATCTGGCAGCCAAATTGCTGTGAACTTTAGCTCCTTTGCTAATATTCTCTCTCTAGAGACAAAGCAAGGCCCTTTCTGGGCCTTAAAGCTAGAAGGCAATGTACCTACCATAATTTATTGTGAAGAAAAGACACAAGCTTAAAATTACCATTGCAGTTTTACACAGGTAGAATACATTCTCTAAGTATCACTCATATAAGTAAGATTTTGGTGATTTTGTTTGCTATTGTGTCATACAAAATAATAGCGCTTTGATGCCACTCACATTTTTTAAATTCACTGCTAAAACCTTGAATACAGGTAGATTAACTTTGCATTGAATCCATTCTAAAAAAAAAGTCCTAACTAAAAAAAACCATGATCAACAGCAGGAGATCTTGATCTGAACAGCATATAGATACTTCTAAATCTAATGTTTTTCTTTTTCCCAAGACAGAAAAACATTTCTGCTTTACAAGAGGATCTTTTAACTCTAAAATGTATGCAACAAAAGGATTAAAAATATTTTTTCTGATAAGGTGCCTGAGCACAGTTTATTTCTGAAATTATTTATGATTGTAAGTCATCACATTTGAACATGTGGAGCTGTTGTCAATTTAAACCTTGACTGCTTCTTACATGCTTCACATGGCATGTGATTTTCTGAAGCACAGATAATCTTTACCACTTCCAGTATATTTCAAAATATTATTTTCTGATGCCCTTGATTTATGAACTGTGACATTCAAACTTTCCCTCTACAGAAAGATAATCTATCAATGATCTACACAGGCTCAAATATTAATATCAGCAATTGCCTGACAAAGTTTAAGCAATTTAGTTCTCAAACTCAAAACATTTCTCCAAAGATCATCACAGGATGTAATTTCTTACAGTTTTACTTAATTTTTTTTTTAATAATTATGCTTTAGAAAGGCATAGATCTATGCATGAAATGAAACACAGAGTGACACACAGTTTTCCCATTGCCAAAGGGGAAATGTAAGACTGGAGTCAAGAAAACAAAACCTCAGGTAGCCTATTATGAGTGAATCTAAATGCAAAGATAGGTACAAGATGGAAAGGAATAAGAAAATGTGTCTTTAAAAGTTCTCAGATTTTTTTTTACAAGTATAAAGGAATCAAGTTTCTATATATACATACTGACACATGTGAAAACACACAAATGTGGGAAAGACTAGAAAAAATATAAATTAAGATGTTATTGAAAGAAATCTATGACCAATTTAGTTATCTAAGCAAATTTCAAATCTATCATTACTAAATGAAGACTGTCCAAGTATTGAAGAAAACAAATGAAGCTACAGAAAAGCCTTTTTGAACTGTAAGAACAAATCTGTTTTGCAGACTGAAAAAATAAATTGGCCATTTTTTCTCTACAAAAGTAATACTATATGACAAAAAAACCTGTACTTACTTATTATTTGTATTATTTACGTAAAAAAAAAGAAAAAAGAAAAAAATTTCAAAGAGTATCATGCTGTTACCAGTCAACAAACCTGATATCATTGAAATGGAAATATATATCATAACTTATGATATATAGCAAAGTTAGAGGAAATGTTTTAACAATTTCAGTCGTCACTAACAACTTAGCAATAGACAAGAAGGAATAGTATAATATTTAAGGAAAGATAGAGTGATTATTCATGGAGAAGTTTGATGTGCCTTTTTCTGATTAATTCCAAACAAAAACTAGGACCTTGTGTTTTCATACAAAAATTAAGGCAGACTGGTGGATTTGCAGGGCAAATCCCCTTCATAAAACAGTTACCTTACCATGAATTGTCACAGACTTTCAGTTAACAGTGGTATTCAGCATCCTGTATGTACAGGCATTTTTCCAACACAAATTCTGAGCTGCTGAATGAAAGACCCCATTTCTCTTTCACTGGCCTTAAAACTAGCTTTTAGATTTAGACTCCTAAGCCTAATCCTGCTTCTCTGAAATGCACCTCTGATGCTTCAAACACTATGAAGTATTTAAGTCCCTATAGGGGTTTATACCAACAAAAAAAGTTTGAGATAAGCCTTTTAGAAAAGAAATTTTCAAAATTATTTGAAAAGTTATCAGTTTTCAGTAGTTAATAAGTGGCTCTTTGAAATAGGCTTTCTGTATTTCAGAATCAGCTGAACTATCCTGGATTTCCTTTTTTTCCAGCTTATAAGGCTCATGTCCATCAGAAATCTTTAGGCCATTTAAATTTTCTCACAAATGCCAGCGAAGGTGCTAATTAAAAGATTATGTAAAACAGTTATAGTGTGAGGCACTGTAATAATATAAATTATCAGGGATTACCACCTTTCATACATTCAGTTATATATGCTGGAACTTTAATATATTGTATTGTAGCTCTGATAATTTCTCCTGGTTATTCAATGATGCCTGAACACATCCCAAGACAGATAGATCTCCTTTCTCTTCTGGCAATACTTAATCAACATTCTAACATATTAACAAAATCTGGTGAACATGTACTTTTTTGCACACAGAATTAGTTGAAATGAGAAGGAAGCATTCAACAGCTTTGGTACAACAGGAACTTTTTTTTGCATCCAGCTTCCTATAAGGAGCTCTGATCTCGATTTAGGTTCAAAGATTTTACAAGCCTATTTTATCCAACCTGCAGATAGGTTATCTTCACTCTTTCAATCCTGTATTTTTACATATTGCTAACTATTTCTTGCTAACTATATTTTTACATTTTGCTAACTATTCCTTCTCTTCTTTTCTGTCACTCTCTCCCCAGGTGTGAGAGAGATACTGCAGAAGTTGTTCTTTCTCTGCTGAAGGCCAGGTTCTGACCAGAATCAGAGGAGACCTGAAGCAGAGTGAAGCTGCTTTGCCGTGGAGTGCTTATGTTGTGTCAAGCTACAGTTGACACAGTGAAATTTGTGTGCTGAACCATAGAACTGTTTAAGTTGGAAAAGACCTTTAAGACCATCAAGCTGGTATGAAACGCGAGAGAAGACATTGATTTTTTTAGCACAGTCAACTTGTCTTTGTGCTTATATGGTCACAAATGTCACAACTTTCTGCAGATACAGTAGGAAGATACTCAAATGAAAAGTGAAGAGAGAAATTAAAATTCATTAGCTGCATCTATTTTAGCTAAATAATTTCCCATGGAAATCATTGCATTCAAATCTTGCAAGAGTCATTTTCAGTAGAACATCTGGACATACTAGAGTCATTGTAAGAAGATCTCAGGGATAAGAGACAATACTAATTTTTTAATTTTTTTTTAAATTTTTTTTTTTTATTATCCTGAGCTGTAAGAATGATAAACAACCTTTGAGGATTATTATGCTCTTTGTTAATTTGGTAATATCTTATTAATCACCTGATTTATTAATCTTTGTGAATCACATGCCATCAGACATCCTTCCAGTACTTAACAGCAGCAGAAATTATTCAACGTGTTTTCTGTCTCATTACCTTCTGCCTCCAATTTTTTGCCCTCTCTTACGTTTTTCCTCTGCCCACAATCTTTGCCTTTCCCTTCAGAATTCTACATCCTGTAAGTTATTCACCCATCCTCTAAGGGATTAGACTAAGCACTCACTGGGCAGGGTAAAGAACTGCCCTACCAACAGGAAATGAAAGCCAATAAACCTCTCTTACTTTTGTTACAAGGCTACCAATTTACCTGCTGCTCCCTTCTCTTAGAAGGTATTTGCTGCACAGGGCTACAGCCTGAACAGAAGAAAGAGATTGTCCCTTCTCACTGCCAGGTTTGTAAACTGCCATTCTCGAACCCCTCCCGTCTGCAAAAGATGAATAGCTAAGATCTCTTTATCAATACAAACATCTATATATCCCTATCTATAGTCCAAAGTAAGTAAACCTGTAACTGCAGAGGCTATTTTAAAAACTGAACATAATTTTATTTTGTTCTAGCTGTGCACCATGGCAGGAGAAATTAAATAAATCTAACATTTAAAGCAACAAAGAAAGTTCTGAGCCCAACCTCCAGAAACGGCTCTGGCTGTAAGTACCAAGTGAACAAATACAAACAATTCCAGAGTAGTTTATAGCACTATTGAAGAAAAGAACTAAAATTGTATTTTGTTAGTACAGACAAGGAATTACAGATGAAACAAATTTTACTCACAAGTATTTTTTTTTGCTTGACAGGGATACTGCCTTTGCAGTCTAATACCAGTAAAAGTTCATATTTAAAAGTCACATGAAAAACATTAGTATTTTCATTTTAGTTAAACAAGCAAGATTAAAAGAAAAAATGTGTGAAAGGAACTAATTCTCAGGGGTGACAACTCCTGAACGTTTTACAGGTGGAGTTGACATGGCTTTAAAATTAATTTTAATTTAGATACACAAAAATCAAGGGATCTCATTTGCTGGTCATTTGTGAAAATCTCAACTGTCCATGCTGCCTATAAAAAAGTTAGCAATGCCACTCATTATTTTGAATGCCATTAAATATCTACAGTATTTTTGAATGCAGAAGGAATTCTTTTGACATTATTTCCCTGTTGTTGTGAAAGATGATGTTTCTCTAGTTCAAACAAATTTTTATCTGAATGCAGAGTTTAATATGTTAGCATACAAAAGGATTATATTTTAGTTAGCAGAAAAACAGCAAACCTTTTTTTTTCTGACATAGCCTAAAAACAAAAGGTTTAAATTCAAGGAATACTGTTAGATACCTGTGTTAGAAGCCACTTTAATGAGAAAGATTCACAGCAGGTGTCTTAACCATTAACAAACCCAAGAGCTACAAATTAAAATGCTGACAGGCAATTTGAGAACATCTAGCTATTCCTCATTTCTTGCATATAATGGTGCAGTAGAAGCAAAATTAATTGCCATGTCGATGTCAGCAAGATGCAAAAAAGAAATGTTAGTCAGTGAATGTTCCCACCAAGACACTGAATATTTTCAGACAACTTCTCCCCTCTTATGCAACTTATCCTCAGCTTTGAAATTCTGAAAGGGGCAATAAGTAGAGTTCAGCAATGAAGAGCCAAGAATAGAGATCCATCTCTTGCTTTTGATTAGAGGTGATTAGAGGTATAGAAATGCAATTTGCTGGTCACAGAAAATATGGTCATTCTGTGGAGATGAAAGGTCTTAGCCAAGAGCATTTGCTTTGTGTCTGTTTAGATAGATATTCAGTTCCTGAACAAAATGCAGTTTCATTTTACAGTGATTTATCTACTGGTCTCCAGCTCCCTTAGTTGAGCACTGCTTCCCTTCTCCATTGACCAACAACTTTAGAAGGAGTAAGAGCAGCTCCCACATCCAATAGAAAAAATAGCATTAGTTTCAGCAGGTTAATCTGCTGGATATTCATGCTGATCCTGCTCACCATATAGTCACGGTGCTGGAGGGCAGAGGAGGGGAATGTGAGACCACAAAGAACCTAAGTCCTCCCAGATGAATGGCCTTATAAAAGCTTGGTATACTTTCTTAAAATGTCTTAAATGTCTTAAAATGTAAAGTGCCCTGTAAGAGGTGGTTGCCTTGCATGCTCGAACTTCTGAAGTTTGCAGGTTAGTCTGGCTATTGTTAGCAGAAATGTTACTGCTACTGGAAGGCTATCACTAATATTCTATCACAAGGACTTCATAAACATTTAAAATCATCGAGTTGCATTTTTTAAATCAATGGAAAGCTACTTGAATGAATGTTCTTGAGGTTTTTTGTAAAGAGACAGTATCTCATGCAAATTGTTGGGCTATTTCAAAGTCAGTGCCAGGGACATACAATGATTTAGAGACTTTATTGAGAGAAAGGAAATGCTGTGGACTCAAGGAATTTTCAGACTATTGTATTATGTTCACAAATGTTCTTCTGTAGTTCAGCATTGTGATTACTAGATCAGCTACTAAGTTACCTTTAGAAAACAAAGCTATAGAATAAATGTTAAAGCAAATTATTTTGATTTACCCTGTATGTGATCTCAGCTTTCTGAGAACATATAGAGCAGTCTGGCCCAGATCTTAGTCATGACTTCAGTAGTACAAAGCTTTAAAGGTTTGACCTCTGCACTGGAGTTCACTAATACTTGGCACAAAACCTGTCACTCCATGGGACAAGTCCTGCGAAGATCTGTGGCTCTGTGGTCCTATCTTGGCTTTCCCTGTTCAGCAAATGACTGGCTTTAGAACCCTACTTAGGAATTCAGATAATTTATAGGAGGTTGTAGCAAGGTGGGGTTTGGCATCTTCTCTGAACCTACAAGTGACAGGACAAGAAGAAATGGCCTCAAGCTGTCCCATGGGAGGTTCAGGTTGGACATCAGGAAGAATTTCTTCGCTGAAAGGAAGCATTGCAATGGCCTGCCCAGGGAAGTAATGGAGGAATCATCCCTGGTAGTATTCAAGAAACAACTGGACATGTCCCTTAGTTCTGTGGTGTAGTTGATATGGTGGTCTTTGGTCAGAGATTGAACTCAATGATCTTGGAGGTCTTTTTCAACCTTTATGATTCTGTGATTATCTTAAATTGTTCACTGACCTGTTTCCCCAATTATTTCAAACACGCAGATTCAATGAGTGGGTTGTGTGAGACGCAGAAACTGCATATTTCTATTTGTTATAATGTTGAAAACCTCTTTCATACCAGCCCACTTCATAACAAGTGCTTCTTTTTATTACAGTGATAGTACTAATGAAGTGACTTTTCATGAAATCAATGGCAAAATGTCAATGATTTTGATAGATCAGACCCAAAATAACTTCCAATTACAGTACTCCAAATTTATTTTAAATGTGTTTAGAAATGTTTATCTCTGTTGAGGCAGTTGGGGAAGAGCTGCTTGCTATTTCAGCTTGAAAATTTATTTGTGCAACAGGAAATAGGAGAAAAGGATAATAAAATACTGCATTATACATGGTTTGTGGTTTTCTTTTGTGGGGGATCAGGGCATATTACATGGTTAGTTTAATGAAAACCACTAGAAATTTGTGTCCAAAAGTTACATATGCGGAAATAACTGTCCTTTATAAGAAAAGGCTTCAGTGATGAGAAAATTTGTGGCATCTCCTCAAAAAAGGTGTGATTTTAAATCCCTAGACCCTAAACACCGGTCTGGTATGAAGTAGTAATACTGAGTTTGTATTAAGTAATATAAAGTATCAATAAAAGTAGGGTAAAAAGAGAAGGTAGGGGGAGAATCCTAAGGAACGAAGAAGACATAATAATAGTTACTGAAAACCATGAAGGAAATAGTTTCCCATTTATGTAAAAAAATATATAGAATAAGTCAGAAAAGAGGTTTGCAAACATAAGTTAATATAGCTGTTTTTAAAGTATCATCCTTGAGAAGAAGGTTGTTTATTGTTATCACTTTAAAATAATACCAAATCTTCTTAATTTGCTATCACCTTTATATATAAAGAGACATTTTCTTTTTTAAGATATTTGATTTGTTTCTTAAATACTTTGAGTCCAAATACTCATTAAAGAAATTTACACTCAGGCTGAAGCATAGATGAAAGTGTTTGGACTTTCTAAAGTCGGCTCAAGTTTGATTTATATAAAATGAATGAGCGGAGGCATCTCATGAGAAATAAACCCAGTGTTTAAAAGGCTCTGCACACATCTAATTTTAACAGTCTAAGAACCAAAATAAATTTTCATTTTAGGGATATTTTCTCAAAATAATTAAAATAATTTATAATAATTTAAGATCTTTTAAAATAAATGGAAACTGAAAACACCTTCCAGAAGAACTGACTTATTCGGCTAGAGATTCAAAAAGACACTGCTGTTCTACGTATTTTGCAGAATTAAGATAATTTACACCTAATTGATGGCTTCACACATACTGATGACTGTGTGAGAATATCTTACTTTTGAGCTCACTCACAAGACCTTATACTATGAATTAAAAGAAATGTCAAAGACTTTCATTAGACAGTTCATCAAGATTCTACATTGCACAAAATGTAGGAATACACATAAATTGAGAACAGGTGGTTTAAAAATTATTGTGGATAACATGAACTAAGGCATATCAGAAAGCATATCTTTAAACATGTATGCAGAAAAATTGAAAGCAAACAATGGATTAAAACACTCAGACAATAGTGGGTTAGAGGTTAACCATTAAATGAGGCTTTTTTATTTCCACAGTGAAGTGGAATACAGTCACACGTAGAAATTTAGCTGGTAAAAACCACATTATGGTTTTCTGAACATTTGGCTCAAAATCTGGCACCAGTGTCTTAGCAATTAGCCAGACCTGTCACCTAATTTACTTTTGGGTTTGGTTTTTTTTCAAATCACTGCAAGTTTAATGGGCAGATTTAAAATTTTATATTAGATCAGAATATCTGATCAGGAGACAGATCAGGATTGGATTATTAGATCAGGAGAGCCTGCATTAGCAACAAGTGGCTCAAAGGTTGGTGTCATCATCAGAATTTTGGGTTCTTTGATCATGGAGCAACTTTTATGGCACCTGGCCTGCTGGAACTGGATGGGCTCCATCGCCTGTTAAGGGCAGAAAGATTTTAGCTCATTGAGAGGGCTTTAAACTAGGTTTGAAGGGGGAAGGGGATGCAGCTGGGCTCTCTGGAAGCAGGCCCAAAGGTGGTAAGCCTGAGTTAGGAGTGAAACCAGCAGCCCAGCTGAGGTGCATGTACGCTAATGCACACAGCATGGGTAACAAACAAGAAAAGCTGGGGGCCACAGTGCAGCAGCAAAGCTATGATATAGTTGCCATTACAGAAAAGTGGTGGGATGACTGACATGGCTGGAGCACTGCACTGGATGGCTACAAGCTCTTCAGAAGAGACAGGAAAAGGAGAAGAGGTGGAGGGGTGGCCCTTTATGTTTGAGAGGCTCTTGATGCCATGGAAATTGAAACTAGTGATGATGAAGTTGAATGCCTATGGGTGAGAATTAAGGGGAAGGCCAACAAGGCTGACATCCTACTGGGAGTCTGTTATCTGCCACCCAACCAGGAAGATGAGGTGGACAGCTAGAGAATGTTTCAGGATCACCAGCCCTTGTTCTTGTAGGTGACTTTAATCTACCAGACATCTGCTGGGAACTTAATACAGCAGAAAAGAGGCAGTCCAGGAAGCTTCTAGAGTGAGTGGAGGACAACATTTTGTCACAGCTGGTGGGTGAGCCCACCAGGGACAGGACTATGTTAGATCTGTTGTTTGCAAATAGAGATGGGGTGGTTACAGGCATCTTGGGGCAGAGTGATCATGAAATTATAGAGTTCTCTGCTAAGGATGCTTACAAACTAATTGTGTTTATGTAAGTCAGATATATCAATGAGACTTTATTACATAAAACATTCCTTGACATAGAAGTTATACTCAGGAAAAAAACTGTTTCCTTCTGTAAAAAGCTATAGCTGAGATTGGTTTGTGGTAAATTAAATATCAAAACTCACATAGTAAAAATGCAATATTCTACTTTGAATAAGAAATTTCTCATTGAACATTTTAAAGTGAGAGGAAAAGAAAGAATATGTTGTTACTTTCAGAAGATCAGTGTCACTTCATAAACTGTAAATAAGTATTCTGGAAAATTAAACTTTCTTAGAATATGCAAGGAAATGTAATTAAAGCCCTAAAAAGTAGGCAGGAACCCCCTGCATATCCTTAGCAAAAGTTAGCCTGCCAATTTATTTGGTCATCACATAGCACCACGTCCAAGGAAGGACAGTCAAAGAAATCAGAACCAGAAGGAGGTGAATTCAAATCTATTTGTTCGCAAAGGGAGATAAAAGCCAGAATGCATTGGTTCTTAAAGAATGTTATTAACTAGTCCAGTGTTTTGCTGAAATGCATTACTTTGATACAACAAAAGAACTATGAATGCAGGTATTATGTTTGATGTGTTTTCCATGTCAGAATCCTTTGCTAGACCTTCTCTAAAAGCATGAAATAAATTGCTTCAGCTTTTAAAACAAATTTTAATTAAGACTTAAATTAATGGAAAGTTTAAATCTTAATACCATACTGATTTTGATTTATCAAAATGAAGAAGTTTACTTTTGAAAAGGAAAAACAAATATAAATTTCTGACATATTTTCAGAATCAGATTTTTTGGTTTTCTTGACTTTTCTAAAATAAAGATGTTATTTGTTTGAGACTTGTCACAAAAGGAGTCATGCCCTTAAAGGGTTATCCTATAGAAGGAGTCATGCCCTTAGAGAAATATTCAGCAGGAAGTTATCTGTAGGCTAGCTGTAACAATGGTTACTAAAAGAAGAAACAAAATTTGCTGCACCTCAGAAAACTTCAATATTGGCTGTTCCAGTCAATGACACATTATAGAAGTTGTAGCTACAATGGCAGACACACATGGGCATACAAAACCCACTGTTTATTGTACATTTAAGTCCAAAAGAATATGATTTTTTTTGTGTGTTTAGCTATAAAAATAAATCTTGCTCTTAAACTGGATGCTTGCAAATTAATTTCATTTTTAAAAATGTCTTTTGGACAGAAATCATACTCAGCTTGCTCTGGTCAATAATTTCTAAAGCAATTTAAAGGAAGTTTCCAAAGAAACTCCTCAACTCTTCCATCACATAAAAAAGAAGCTTGCTTTAGTAGCAAATGGCCAAGTGTTCATCACCCCAGTTTTTGGCCTCTCGACCGAGGCCAAGGCTTTCAAAAGCAGGCTCCTGAGGCAATGCTTTTAGGGTAACAACCTACCCACCAACACTTGCAAAGGCTGATAATCTCCAGTTTCGAAGGCCAACCCAAAATCCTTGCCAAGGTTAATAATGTCAGTCATGCTACAGGACAGTAGAAATCACTGAGCACTTTTCCATCTATTGTACCCATACAAATTCCCAGTGTTTATTGAATAAATCATACATAAACTAGCAGTCAACAGCACATACATAATTTCTAAAATGACCTCATGTTTTGTAAATCAAAATGAGAATGATTGGAATGAACATCGAAGAAGATAGACATAACAACTGATATTTAAAGGAACCATTGCCTATGTAAATTAGCTCACAATGAAGATGTAAAGAAACCTTTTGAACAACCTAAGTTGAACAAAAAATCACAAAATAAATATTTCTTGAAAGAACTGTCTTTAAAAAATATGTCCTCACTTTTCATTGTCTAGCTATTGTAGCATATTGTTAATGCTTGAGAACTGGGAAGTAGAACAAAACTACAAATAGAAGAAAAAAAAAAAGAGGGGGTGGGGGGGTAATTTAAATTTGTGGCAGTGTAACACATATGGTGAAAACTAAATTTAGATTGGCTGTGATTCCACATATCCCATTAATTTTGGCTTTCGGACATGGAAAGACTGTTTGGAACAGCCTCAGCACAGTGGGGTCCTGGCCCAAGACACAGAGGTATTAGATGAGAAGAGTAACCATGCATAAATATTCATACACATATATAAAGCAGACAGGAAGCAATGTGTATGATATTCCACATATTCACTCTCCCATGTCCCTGAAATGCCTCCCTGAAATGTATCTGTATGAAGATCAGATATTTGTCCTTAATCACAACTTTCTATTGTGTAATCAGGCACAAGAGCTTATACACTCCACTGTTGACAGGGCAGAAATTTGGAAGTGAAATATTAAGGTTAGTATGAACAAAGGGTGATTTTGCAGAGGAGGGAAAGAGAATGTGCAGGTATGCAAGGTAGCAATCTCTGATTTACAGGACATAGGTTTCAGGTTCAGAGAAAGAGTTAGTCAAGAGCATCCCTAAATTACAGTCAGCTCCTGGCTGGAAAACATAGTCAAGAAATCTGTCTGCAAATTTTACTGAAATTTGAACTTTTTTAATTCCAGTGATTGATCTGTAGTCTCAGTCATCATTACACCACTTCTCACCTTACACCATTTCTCATCGGACCAGAATCTTGACTATTTGGGTGATGAATTTTCCACTTAAAAAAGAACAACACAAGATATTTTTTTTTCTTTTCACCTGGCATCCCACAACTGTGCCCCCAGATGCTTCTGCAGCCTGATTGGCAACATAGATGCTGAAGATCCATAGCCTGGAAAATCACTGCAGAGAGAAAAGTTTCCCCAAAAAAGCAATCCTGAGAAACTGGTACTGCAGGATCCTGCCAGATTCAAATTCCCCTGTCAAACAGAATGAATTGCAACCCAGATCTGGAATTAGAAAAGCATTTGTACTCTATCAGCTATCACCTTGCATTTGTGTACTTAACTGGGAATCAGAGTGCAAACTGAAGTGTCCCATGCTGTATTTGTCTGTGTACCAAACTGAGAATGAGAAAACTGTTTTTACATCCTACAGGCCCATCCCCTTAAGTCTGTGTTCAGATATAAATGATCACTATTAGAATTGTTCTATACGATCTTAAATTTTAAAAAATCCAGGTGAAGGGATTCAGACTAAATTGGTTAGCCTTCCTGGTTTTCTTTGTTTCTGAAAAGTTGCCTAAATGAAGTTTGTTTTTGAAAAATGTGCTTATCATTCCTGTGAACTCGAGAGAGATTTTACTTGGGAAGGTGATATAAGTGAAAAAAGGAAAAATAATTATTTTTCTCCTATCCTAGTTGTTTTCTATTTTAATTTGTTGTATCCCACAACTTAATAAAAAAATTAAATTAAGGACAGTATTTGAAATTAAAATATGAATTAATTGTTTCATTAGGGTTTGCAGGTTCATTTCTAGAGGAAGCACAAAACTGAGGTTTGACATAAAAGTAAGCTGTGTTTAGGGTACACTAAAAACCACAATAATATTTCAAGTGTAATATTGCAAACTACTACAAGTCAGCTGGAACACGTTAGCTGTTTCTGGCTGTCAAAACAACACAAGCTATGATTCAAAGAAAAAATAGCTGTTTTTACTGCTAAAGTTCTGCAGTTGGCCCTAAGTTACAGGTGAGGGCACTATAAGCAAAAATAAAACCTTGGGACAGGCTAAATGCAGATACTTTTAAAGTGAAATATCTTTAAAAGGCACAATGAAAACATGCTCACTGCAGTAACTCTCAAATTGAAAAGTTTTATATCTAGTACATAAATGCCATTCTTTAGAGAATAATTGAAGATTTTTGCTCTAAAATACATATTATATGCACACACATATAGACATTTGAAGTTAATTGCCAAAACTCAAAATTCATTTAACCAAACTGATGAAAAGTTAAATCTTCTGCCCAGTGCACCTAGTCAGGGAATGATCTGAGGTAAAACTGTATAACAAGAGAAACAAAGACACTAGTTCAGACATTGTCCTCTATGGCTATCAAACCTCACTTGATAATTTTGCAGGAGACCTGATATTCTATGGTAGCTCTGTTTTAACTAAGTAAATGTGACTGCAGAGCATTTCTGTACTTGTTTTCAAAACAGTTTCTGATATAATGAAATACATCACACACTCAGAAGTATTTGAAGTTTAAATATTAGTATTCCTTTTCTAAATTGCTAAATATGGCTTTAAAATTAGAAAAGGGTGTCTTTTTGGTGTTACTTTTATTTTACAAATATGAAAGGCATTTTGAAAGACAGCTACCATGACTTTTCCATTAGATATATTATTTCAATTCAAGGTACTTAATTGAATTGAGCAGGGAAAAAAGGCCACATTTAGTCACTGATGTAAAGGAGATGATATTAAAGAACACTCATCATCAAACTGTTCCTGTGATAGTGAAGCACTTTTTCTATTTAATTCACTAAGCACACAATTTTAAAGGTCAGCAAGAAATGGATAGACTCTTTATTTAAAGGTTTTGAATATGGTTTGAACCCTGACTTCATAATAATTTTTTATAATCTAAGATACGGAATAATGTAAATGTGAGACACTTTCTTAGAATGACCGATATGAAAAAATTCCAGCTGTGTTGTCTGAAAACTATTGTGAGAGAACTAAAGCTGCTGGCACGTGCATGCACAAGAGTGGAGTCTTATATTTTGCTTCCTTTCAGTAAAATTCTTAAAGAAAAGAATGTTCCAAGAATATGAAGAAATAAGAAGTAAAGAAAAAAAATAGTTGCATTCTCTGGGATTTTAAAACTCATGAAACTTCCAGCAGTTTGCAACCTTGAGCTATTACTGTGTTGCTTTAATGAAACTGTGTAAGCAGAAATACGCTGTAATGAAGAACTTCATGCAGAGAAGACAAATGGAAATACTTGACTCATTTACCAGAAGTCTGTTGTCTTTTGTGAAGCACTAGACATTAGGTCCTAGCCCTAAGCTATTAGAATTTTTAACTAATCCAAGTTCTGTAGGCTCTTTCACAATGGACTATCAAATGCCTAAATGTTTGGATTCAGCCTCACATTTAAAACTATTGGATACAAACAGAAACAAAGTCAGCTTGGCAAACAGAGGAACTCACAGCAGGACCCAGTGCAGAAAGTTGGGATATTGGGCTGATTCTCTCATGCATCTTTACGCTGCCTAAAGGCAAAAGCTAGTCAGCTCAAATTCTAGTTGGCCAATGTCATCTACTAGCTAGGCTAAAACTACACGCTGTGTGCCTCAGTGGTTTGCTCAATGCCCCCTTTATCCACAGCAACACTGGCAGAACTGTCCAAGCCCAGGATGGTCCCCAGGATCCCAAGACAGGGAGCAAAGTTGTCCATTAAACACATGGTGAGGGTGAGGAACCAGGAGCATGATGATGATGCAGTCAGCTACTCCCAAAACATGGCAAGAAGACACTTTTCTTAGGGAATGATCTTTTCTAACATTTTGTAAGCCTTAAGTACCTATAATGAGCTTGATGACACAAAATTTGGCAACCATGTCACAAGGAGGCAAATACAATTTTTCTTTCAACTCAGGGCAGTCAGGCTATCACCTCATGTTTCATGTTTTGAGAAAAACTGAGCACTACTTTCATGCACAAATATTTTAAGTTAAACCTTTACCACTTAGTACAACTTTGATAATGTGACATTTGAGCAGCTTCAGTTAAAACAGAACTACAAAAATAACAAAGCAGTGCCTTGTTTTTGCAATAGCAAAAGCACGTGAAATAAAAAAAAAAATCACAAGCTGTGACATAAATTTCATCATTTAATAAAAATATATTTCTTTTTTCTTTCAATAGAAACAGAATGAATACATATATTTATCTGATCTATATTCCTTTCACAAAAGTTTTACTGAATCTACCAGGCAAATGAAATTAAACAGTTGGTATTTATCAAACAAATTATGAGAACACTGTCTGGTAAAACACAAATTAAAATCTATGACTGAAGTTAAAAATATCTATAAAATTATTCTGATGGCACCTACCCATGTTATTTAATTGTCTAAGTTCCCCACCCAAACAGAAGATAAGCCTGCTTTCCCACCTTCCTTCTTCCTCCACCATCCTTGCTGCCACCAAAGCTGTTATTAATGCAACCGTCCTGCAGTGTCCATATACTTTCTAGGGCCCTCAAATATATCCATATATTACCAATCATCATTTTTCCAATTTCAACTTTTCTTTACTCCAAAGAGGTAAAAGTGTGATTTTAAGTAATAATTTTAGATAATGCAATCCAACTTTGATAATTTGTGATGGGTGAAACCTAATTTTCATTGCAAACTATTTTAATTATGTATATAATACAAAGTAGAAAATCACCTATATTGTGTAAAACATCAAAAAGTTTCTATCTAAAGAAACTCTCTCTGAGCAGGTACAAAAATTTGATATCAAACTGTGTGAGGAATAATTTATTTAATGAGGGACACAAAAATACTGACAGTAGGAAAGTGGCATGAATAGTTGAGACTTTCGGCAATGCTCTACTGACATCAACGGCAAAGGGAGGAGAACCTCGAGGCAGAAAGGCCACTACACCTCAGTTAAGAAACCAAATATGTTTGTAGATCAGGAGCCCACTGAAGGAAGTAACTGGCCCAAGACACAGCTGTACTTATGACATGGATATCTAAATACTTCAGGAGAGATATATTTTTCAATACTTCACACAGTTAGGAGTCAGCAGCAATATTTACCAAATACCAACATGGATTTATGGCAAATGATCAAAAATTAAGATACCATTCTCATGATCTAGCATCCATTTCCAAAACCCTTCTGATACTGGTTCAGTGAGATTTACCATATTAAATTTGTTTGGGATTGCAGGCCTGCATGACAAATAAAGCTGAATTAATTTGCTGTCTCTTGCAGTGAAGAAAGCTACATGTGTAAGAAAATATTTATTTTTTACTAAACCAAAGCATTATCTTAGCAAGACTAAGTATGTATGTCATAATGACCAAATATTCACAAAAATTAGTGACTGAAAAGAATGTCTGCTTTTCAGTCTAAGACAAATATATTCTCACACATTTCTACATTACATAAATGCATTTAGTAAATGGCTAAAGTGTATGTAAAGCAATGTGTACTATATCATGACTTTTACTCTTAAAAAAAAAAAAATCTTGTTTCCTCTGGATTTTACTCTTGCCCTAGCCAGAAATATCATTGAAATCTTGAGCTTCACATATTTATGTAACCACAGAAAATGAGGTACTTACGATTGTAAAGAAGACAAGTAATAAGTAATTAAAGGTCAAATTTTTGAAGGCTGCATCCCAAGTAATGATCAAGCAAGCAAAGGAGCAACCAAAAAAGCTAGAATAAGCTTGTATATCATTAAGGAACTACATTACATATTTTAAAAGGGGCGTATGTGGGTGCACACTGCAGACAGATGACAAATCAATTCTTCAGGACAACTACTCATTATGATTCTTAAATGCTAACAAATTATAACAGGCAAGTACCACATTCAGTCAAGATATGATGCTGACATTCTACAGATGAAAAATTATCTGTAAATTTTATAACTGCACTTCCATAAAGAAGGTTAGAGGTTGCATTTAAGATTATCAAATATAACATATTATCAACAGGTTCTTAATGGATTAAATTTATTACATCATGAGAAAAGACAAACCCAAGAAGAGGGGAAATATTTTTGGATATACTGAGTGAAGCTTCATTGGATTATTCTTTGGTGCTTTTATATGGAAATTTGTGTTTCCTCTAAAGTAGTGCTGGTCTTAACAAGTGATGCCAACTTTAAAACATGCCTGAATAACAGAATGAGGCCTGGTGGTGAAACAATTTATGAAATGATGCATAAATAGCCTGTGCAGTTTCCCTATGAGACTTGACAAAACATACTGGATTCTATCCAGACATCAGAATGTAATTAAGTATGATTTATTATGTATATTCATGGATTATTCACATCTGAACACTTTGCTTGCTCCAACTGCATGAGATTATTTGGCCCTGATCTAAAAAATATTTTAAGTGAAAAATCAAATTAGAGCAAGTTTTCCTGGAGGAAATATTTTTTTCTTTGTCTTTCTCTACGCATCTAGAGCAATTAATAGTTTGAGACATTGGATTAGTGTTAGACCATTAATCTAAATATTTAAAACAGAGACAGATGGTGCCAATACAACACACAGAGTGATCCCACAGGGAAGAGAGCCTAACTATGGGAGCAACATCAATATTCCATATGTTCAGGCTGGTGCAGAACACATTAAATAGAAAATTATTTGGTCCCAACGGCAACAGAATTGCCACACTTCCTACATGAACCAACAAGTTGTCAAACCAGTTCAATAACCCCCCCATGCCAAATCTCTACATTTTCATGTCTTTGTCAGGACACTTTTCATATACACCAAGAAATGGCTCCACTGAGCCATTTCCTCTCATTTCTAAAGATGAGAAATCTCTTTCCTCTAAAATCCTGCCACATTAGCCTTAGCCTGTTGTGTTCTTGATTTACTGGATTGAAATTATTGTTTAAAGAAGTGGTATATGATGATTAAGAAAGGAAGATGCGCATTCTCCCCTTTCTCTACTCTTCCCCTCCATTACCTGGTTGGTGTAAATATGGGGGTTTGTAAATGTTCTGCAAATTTCAGTGTGACTCAAACAACTTTTACAAGCCTTGAGAAAAAACTACCACAGCCCACCCCTCCAGCACTAAAGGTGGCCATGTGCCTGACAAACACATCACTACTGTTTCCTTTTTTAAAGTACGCCTGATTTAACATTCCTGTGCACCGCAAACTCCTCCCTCCTCCAAGGTTTCATTTAGCCCTCTTTTTGGTGGGCCAAAACACCAAATTTGAGACCCTTTAATGTAGTCAAATTTGTATGAAATTCTGTGTGGTAACTAGCAGTGGGGGAGGGAAGTCACTGGCTGAGGACACTGAGAAGCTCTTACAACACTAATATTAATTTTGCTGCTTGTCATATCCTGCTACCAAACCCTAAAGAGTGTTTGAAAATTCTATGGACTGTTTAGCTGTAAAAATGTGTTGGAAGAATGCAGACAGGAAAGCGACTAAATAACAGAATTTGTTCTGGAATAAAAATAAATACACATGAAATGGGTATTTAGGTTGAAAAAATGAACCTAGTCAGCAAGAAAGTGCTGTAACAAAGTTTTAAGCAAAATGCATAAAAACCACATCTATTTCCAAAAAAGAAAAAAAGCATAGAGGGGGTTTAAGCCATTGTGCTACCTAAATAATACTGTCTAATTTCATTTATTTATTTATATGAAAATGGTTAGCATCCTGTTGCTATGGCAACAATTTGCTTTGCTGAGTGCATCTTTGTTAACATTCGCTTGCAGTAGTAATATTTCCATCACCATCTGGCAGTGTCAATTTTTTTTGCTTGAGTGAAAATTCCTCTAAAGTATAAAAATCAGGCCAGTTATTTTTAGAAAGCTGACTGCCCCAACTCTTACCGACTTTGCAGAGTTCCAGTCAGAACCTCTGTAAATTCAGTCATGTGATAGTGATAACTTAAAGAAGGGGATAAGTAACAGTGTGAAGAATGATTGAGTTACAAAGCTGACCAGTTGTCCTTTTGCCTTTGATAGAGACTGTTTATTTTTCAAATTTTTTCAAGAAGTCATGTTTTAAAAACCACATACCCCTTCTCACCACCTTTGCTTCTCTAAAATTCACTGATATTAGAGCAG
Source organism: Trochalopteron elliotii (assembly GCA_024734555.1). Lineage (NCBI taxonomy): Eukaryota > Metazoa > Chordata > Aves > Passeriformes > Leiothrichidae > Trochalopteron > Trochalopteron elliotii. The sequence continues at coordinate 2,885,962 of JANPWX010000108.1, read as the reverse complement.
ATGCTAAATGAACTCCATTATTGGTAAGATTTTTTCCAAGAGTATTGCATGAAGACTGGGAAACCCTTGGTTTCCATGGTAAATCATTTGACTCTAATACATTTAATAAGCATGTTTAACATTCTATATTCTGTGGGTCAAATTGAAATAACATAATCACAGTTATTAAGCCAAATAAATAAGGTAAGAACTCAGAGGAGCAGCAACAAGTGGATTTGTACTGACCATGATCCAGGCTGGACAAATGTAGAACAAAGAGTTCTTTCAAACATAGGTTTCCCTTATGTCTATATTTTGACATTTCAGTAACTTTTCTGAATTCTCCTCTAAACCAGAGAACAGTATAATTGCATCACAAGTATAAAATGAGTATATTTTTTCTGATAGAAATAATCTAAGTCCTACTAAATATTTAATCACAATGAAATTCTTTGGTCATGCTTCTGTTTTGCAAATCTAGTTATTTGGTGTACATGAAGAGTGTAGCATGGGACTACTTTTTTCCAGATCACTCATTCAAGCATGTACCACTGATGCTTTCTCCCTTCAAAGTCCAGAGCATAAGACCAGAGTGTTCTGTTCTGCTCCCTGCAGTGAACATATAAGACAGGCTCCTTTATATGCAAAAAATTTGCTTTCCATGTGTGTTCATATGCAGACCAATCTCTACCTCAGTGATACTTTTTTGGCCTTGAAAGTAAATGCTTTCAGAAAAAAAAAAAGAAGAATTTGACAGTTTGTCATAGATTGACATTTGGAAACAGAGGAGACAGCAGCATGTAGCTTGACCAAAAACTTTGGTGGAAGAAATGTATTGATGGTCGCAAGGGGAGAGTAGAGAAGCTGCAATGACACTTAAATTCTAGGCCAGTTCCGTAGGGTTTGAAATCTTTGCAGAACACATACATTTTAAACTGAGAATATTTAATGTGGAAACTTGAGAAAGAATCTGAAAAAGAAACCCAAGTCCTATACTGCGCAGTATTAAATTATTCATATTTCTCAGTGAGAACTCTGTAAGTTACCTTAGAGAAATTACTAAATATATGGTTGTCTTTGATGATTCAACATTTCTCAGGATTGGTATCTCAAAACAACTCCTAAACAGCAATTTTACAAAATCTAGGTGGGTTTTTGCTTTTGGTTTGGTTTGGTTAGTTGGTTGGTTGGCTGATTGTTTTTTAACATTGCTGCAAGCTTCTCCTCTTTTACAATGGACTACTTTTTAGGTTAGGTTTTTTTTATATTACTGAAGAAACATGTTGCCAATTTATTAAACATGAGATGAACTATTTTTTGAAAAGTCTGAGAAGAAAATTCATTATTAAATATCTAGTTTCACTTTTTAGAGAAGCTTAACGTGTGTAAGATGACTTTGGAAAGGTCATAGTCTATAAGGAAGACCACTACCAATTTCCTAACCAGAAAACAGAATGATAGCATAGAGTTCCTTAGACAAAAAGATCAAGCATTTTCTTCTTTATAAGGTAAAGAAATCTACCTTTTATTGAAGATAATTCATCCTTCTTTGTGTCACATACCATTGTAAAGTACATAGTTCTTTTCTTTGGGAAAAAGGTGATCTGTTGAAATGAGGAACTTTGAGTCTTCTAGTTTCTTTTGTAGAGAAAATTTAATACACATATTTACAAAGGCAGAAGAAATGATCTAGAAGTCACATGAACAAAACCAGTGGAACACTTGGAGCTATATATTTATTGAATAGATTTGTGTAATAATAATTTACCACACCCGAGCCATAAGAATGCTGTTAAGACAAGTATCTAACTCTGCTCAGATTGTTAGAAAGGATCAGCTTCTGGTAGAACCAGTTCCTTTCTCTATTGAGCATGAATAAGCAGCCCAGTACCTTAGTGAGGATAAAGGGAGCTAAGCTGAATCATAAGCCTGTTTGTGTCCCTCAGGGATCTGCCCAAAAAAAGGCAGTAATAAAATGGATGGGCATATTTGCAAGCTTGTTGTACTAATTTTAAACTAAAATGTCAGAACAGAGGGCCAAATATTATTTTACAGGCAACAATCAAATTGTAAAATAAACGTAATATATTTAGCATAAGGCAAGAAAATTTTAGGCTATGGGTCAAAGGACAGCCAACCAAATGTATATATCAGCTTCAAAATAAATACATATCAGCATAGGACTCCTATTAATCTGATGCGTTATACCAGAATAGCAGTTTTCAGGTACCGTTGCAATTCAAACCACAACATCTTTCTAATTTACACTGTAAAAATTCAATATGACTGAAGAACTAGAATTTTTTAAAATGAACTTCATAATGTAAACATTCAGTCTCAAAACCTACCCCTCAGTATTCTTAAGTGTTCTATTTCATTACCTATAACAGAAAAATTATGAGAATCTAGGAAATGGAAGAAAATACACCCACACACCTTCTACTAAGTATTTATTTATGCCCACAGGAAAGCATTGCTTAAAAGGAGTTTTTTTTGTATTCTTAGCAAACTATATATATCTAATTCACCACATTAGGATCATTGTTGCAAAATTTTTTATGCAGAAAACAGCAAATACAAGACTGACAAGCTGCAACATATATGTTTCATTTACAAATCAGACAAAATGGATACTGGAGTCTTTGCTGCTAGCACAGATTTCTAGGTGATGCAGAGTTACAAAGGACTCTCTACAAGTCCCCAAGTACCACTATTCCTCTTCACTGCAAGTGGTAAAAGAATCCCTGCTCCACACCCATTCCCATTACAGTATCTTTCATCCACATACCTAGATAAAGATATTATGTACCAGTACAACCTGGAGGTGGTGGCCCCTCCACTCTAGGCCAAGAACAACTCTTGAAATTAAAATGGACAACATTTTAGTCTGCATGTACAGATGATTTTTTTGATTATGTGGATGAATCACAATCCCATTAAAAAAAAAAAAGGAAAAAACCCCACCCCTTTGCACCCAGCTCAAATTGAACTTAATCCACAGTAATTATTCACCCTTTTGAAACTTTTAAAGTGCCATTGTTGTTGGCGTCTTAGTAGCCCATGCATTTTCTATCAAACAGACAGCTCTATTCAATATGTGTCATGTCTATGCAATAAAGTTATCATGAAAATTAATTATAATGTTATGCATCTCAGAATAAAAGCAATTAACTTTTTTTTTCCAAATGCCAACAGTACAAAACCACTAGATCTTAATTAGTTTTCTATCATCTTATTTCATATTTTTCCACAATATACAGTTATTATTTAAATGAAATACACTTTGGGGACTCATTTTCCATCATGATGGAGTAGTTTTGCTCCAAGTTGACAATGTCAATTTAGGTTTTACCCTAGTCTAGGAAGAATCTCTCCACTGAAATTCTGAATTTCCTTGTATTGGGTTTGTGTGGCCAGATTTTAGCAGCTGGGGAACGCAGCAGTGTTTCCTATAAGGAGCTGCCAGAAGCTTTCCCCATGTCCAGCAGAGCCACTGCCAGTTGGCTCCATGATGGACCTGCTGCTGGCCAAGGCCATGCCCAACAGAAATGACAGTAATGTCGATAAGATAAGATAGATATAAGAGATAAGGTATAAGAGATAATTGATAAGAGATAAGATAAGGTAAGGTAAGATGTGGGAAAAGTATTGTACAGATGTAATTGCTCTGTGAGAAGAGAGAATGAGAGGAACAGCCCTGCAAAAACCTAGGTCAGTGAAGAAGGAAGGGGAGGAGGTGATCCAAATGCTGGAGCTGAGATTCCCTGCAGCCCCTGGTGCAGATCATCGTGAGGGAGATGTGCCCCTGCAGCCCATGGAGGTTCAATGGGAGTGCAGAGATCCACCTGCAGCCCGTGGGGGAGGCCACACTGTAGCAGGTGGATGCCTGAGACGAGGCTGTGAACCCAGGATAAGCCTGTGCTGGAGCAGGCTGTTGTCTGGGACCTGCAGACCCATGGAGAAAGGAGCCCATGTTGGAGCAGGTTTCCTGCTAGGACTTGTGACCCTGTGGAGGACCCATGCTAGGGCAGCCTGTCCCTGAAGGACTGCACCCTATGGAAGAGTGATCCACATTTGAGCAGTTTATGGAGAACTGTTGGCTGTGGGATGGACTCACGTTGGAGAAGTTTGTGGAGAACTGCTTCTTGTGGGAGGAACCCCACAATGGAGCAGGTGAAGGAGTCCTCTCCCTGAACAGTGGCAGGAACAACATCTGATGAACTGACCATAACCCCCATTCCCCATTTCCCTGCACTGCTGTGGAGTAGGAGGTAGAGCTGGGAAAGAGGGACGGTTGGGAGGAAGGTGATTTTTAAGATTTCTTTTACTTCTCATTATACTGCTCTGATTTTGTTAGTAATACATTCAATTAATATCCCCAAGTCTGTTTCGCCTGTGATAGTATTTGTGGAGTGACGTCTCCTGGTCCTAAACTCAATCCATGAACCTCTTGTTATATTTTCTCTCCCCTGTCTAGTTGTGGAGGGGAGTGACAGAGAGGGTTTGGTGGGTGTCTGGCATGCAGCCAGGGTCTACCCACTACATTCCTCTTAAATGGACCAAGCACAGAGAGATCACACAAAATCCCTTTGTTTCTAGTTTCACAGAAGAAAGAAAATAATTATCTTCATCACAGGCATTGTGTCAGTCCATCAACAATAACAGCATGCTGAGGATTAAAGTAATCCACTATAATATGTTTTCCTCACAGGAAAAGAAAATTCTATTTTACTGAGTATCAGACAGATAAAATGTATTCTACCTTTTACATTTAGTTTTTTGACACACAATCTGTGCGGATCAGTTAATGTACAGGATCTGATCCCTTATGTGCTGTTACTAAAAGAAGTGCAGATTCACTATGCTGTCGAGAAAGTACTGTGTTCTGTTCTTGTTTTCAACTGAAATGGAAAAGCTTTCCTATCATCAAGGCGAATACAAATGCAGCTCTTGTTTCCTAATTATCACAGCTATTCAGACCTTGAAAATATGACTTGTTTTTGCTGCAGCTGTACTGTGCAGATCTTAGGGGTGTCATAGAAACTAGGAATGATTCACTGAGAAGACATGTTACTTCTCAGTCAATAATGAACCAACAATCCAAAACAACGCAAAGAAAAATTGGTCTAGTGAAGATCATATCTTCTTTAAAACAAGTTTTTGACACATCATTCACTTTTCTCTATTCCTTTTGATAACTAAATTCAATAAAGCCTTTTCCTCATAAATTTTTTTGATACAGCTCTGATGTTATATGTATCTCTCTGATAAACAACTTATACCTTTTTAATGAGAGGACAAAAATGAGAACTTGATGACAGAAAAAATATCACCAAACCCCACACCAAATGACAATGACTTTTGAACAACTTCTGCATTTTTGAGTGAAACATTCAAACACTACACAACACAGTACTTTCTAAAGTGCTCTACACCCTCCTACCCTTAGAAATAATACTATTTCTCTGTCTAGTAGCAATCTTCCCCTTTATCATACAAAAAAGATCCCTTTACCTCTAGATAATCTGTATTATGCCTAGCTGAGTACCATCTCCCTGTGTCATTCCAACTAAGGTTCTGCAACTAGAATTTCAATTGAATTTTGATGAAACATTTTGATGAAACTTGAACCAGAAAATCAGGCAGTTCTCTATCAACTCTATAGTATTAGCTTTTCAAAAAGATAGCAGTCTATGTACGTAGCTGATTTTAGTTTAAATAGGATGATTACTCTTTCCCCATCACAGCTGTTTTCTCCAAAATCCCCATATACATTAGCCTGTTAAATCTTTTTGAAGATACTGGATGACTAGAAGACTTCTCATATTGCGATGTGCTATAGAACCTGGTCAGTTTAAGTTCAGTCAATTTGTGCCCAAGAGTAAGCACAGTCTGATTCACTACCTTTGTGTTGGCATTCTTTCTTAAAATGCTGCAGGTGTTTAACTAACAAAAACTGGGAGGAAGTGTTTTTATAAAAAGTAGCAAATAGCAGTACAAGGTATCACCATGTGTTTCAGAAAATTCTGCGTTAAGACTGGTGAGTAGGGAGAGACAAAGGAGAAAGGGAAAATTACATACCACTATTTGTGTTTGTTGTAGTCCTCCCTCTTCTTCCACCCTACAAAACAAGATTCCATACAGCAAGTGTTATCTACCTACTAGGAAGCAGGAGGCAACAAGACTGTCAATCACAGGGGTATTACATACAGAAAACTTCCACCCTTTCTCCCCTTTGCAGTCCATAAAAAAAAAAAGAAAAATTTTGTAGAATAAGGAAATACACTATTATGGAGAAAGTCAGCATAATGTAAAAAGGGGAAAGAGAGAGGAAGATAGGATGGCAGAAAACAAGACTATGACAAAGACAATTACTAGTATGGAATTCAGACCTTTTTAATTTCAGTCTCCTCCCATCCTACAAAACAAGACTCCATACAACAAGCAGAAGTGGTAAGAAATGAAACTGGGAGACAGGATCATCTAAATAGCCAGTCTGAAGAATTCTTCAATGAAATTATGTCTTAAGCACCAGGTCTTGATAACAACAGTGGCAAGAACTGTATGAAGGATCAAATCTCAGCTTTGCATATAATAAATATTGCTACCTCAGTCCTTGGTCTTGAAGGCTAAAATGCTTCCAATGGGCTACTTATGAACAGGTACATACCAAAGATTTTCTGCACCCAATTGAGTATCTTCATAGCAGTGCTTATTTCTAGCATTACTAAAAACTTCCTTTCTCATGGAATGAAATAGGCCTCTTCTTCAAATGACTGTGATCTAGGTCAGGGGTGATGCAAGTATATCTGATTGCTCTCAAACAACTAAGAGGTACAGCAGCTCATGTGTAATGCTGAAAATTGAAGGAGAAAACCACACACAGTTCATCTGGAAGTAATTAGTTGAGAAAAATAATGAATTCTGACTCCAACGGGTGTTTGTGTAGAAGGAAATTATAGGGCTCAAAGAAACTTTTTTATGTTGAATATTTTGGAATATCCATATTTTGAAATAAGGAATATCCTTGCTTAGTGTCACATCTTGAATACAGCAGGCACAGAAACTTCTTGAGCATTAAAAAGAGCTTTTTGATGATCTTACTGGAAGGAGGAATTAACACCCAATCAGAGATCACTTGATAACAAATCCATCCTAAAATAAGAGACCTCAAGAGATGTAAAACAGTGCCAATGCTTAAAAATATAAAGAGAAACTTTAAAGAGATGTTGCAACTATAAGACAAATAGGAAGTTATTATCACCATAACTGTAGGTAAGTTCAAGAAGATTGAAAGAATATTTGTTGAAATACATACGTTTCTGCAGCAGGTTATGACACTGCTTTTATACACATTTAAGTAGGCAAAAAAGCCAAAAGAGGAGGAGAGGGCAAATTAGATACTTGTGCAATCACTGGTCAAATATTACAACAGGACAAGCTTTAGAAACAAATTTTCCTGACATGTTAAATAAATGCATCTTCTAACTGCTAGTTCTGGATCATAAATTATCTAGTTCCAAGAAAATAAAAAACTATTCTTCTATATCACTTCCCATAGCAGTTACAGTTCGTTCACTAAGCCATAAAAACTGGAATATAGTTAAGCTGTACATTTTGAAATGTTACAGTACTGGGAAGCTTGCAAACTTTAGAGAGTGGTCTTTTTCTTAAATGATTTTTATAAAAATTTTACCTACACAAGATGCAAAGGTTTGAACACATAAAGTTAAAATTCTTCAACTCCTTATGAACTCTCCTTTAGGACAGTATAATGAAGTCACAGGAGGTAGGCAGAGCAAGAGGAAACAGCAGTATGATGGAAGAAGAAAAATCCAAGAGAAGACAAAATAAGCTGGTTTTTCCTAATAGTGAACCCAACAGAAGAAAATGTTGAGGCTGGTTGAAGATTAAATAACCCAATCTAAAAAAAAATAAAAAAATTTAAAAATCAACTCAGAATCAGAGAAATTGTGAGAAAACAGAAATGTACTGTCGTTCCTGGAGAACAGAGGAATTAAACTAGAAGGCAAAATAAATTATATGTTTGCCTTATTGTAGCTACAAAATAATCTGTAAACACCTAGTTTCATGTAGCAAAGAGAAGATACTTGCTGATGACAGTCAAGAAAACTGGAAAGCCACAGGTCACAAGAGAACAAAAGAATGCAGCACAACCAGATGACCCACTGGGTTAGGTAATACAAGGCAAACTGGGTCCTACAGAGGTTCCAAGTAGGAAGCAAATGATACAACAGCTACTGTAATACCCAGAAAATTCTGGCTGCCCAAATATGCCATTCATGTCTGCTTTACCTGAACCAGAACCATCACCCATGCTCAAAGGCTCTTTTTACAAGGGCAGGCAAACAAAGGAAACAGCTTTAAACTGAACACCAGCAGGTTTAAATTTCATGTTAGGAAGAAATTTTTCACTGTGAGAGTGGGTATGCACTGGAATGAGTTGCCCAGAGAATTTGTAGATGCCTCATTCCAGGCAGTGTTCAAGGCCAAGCTGGATGAGGTCTAGCAGGTGTTCCTGCCTCTGGCACGGGGGTTGGAACTAAAGAATCTTTAAGCTCCCTTCCAACCCAAACTATTCTATTACTCTATGATTCTGTGATGATATAGATTGCTATACAGATCCAGAGGACACAACACCTCTGCCATTGAACTTACAGATTTTTTTCCAGAAAGGAAAGACAGAAATTCCAATAAAGAATTGTAATGAAACCCAAAGCATGGGGTTGCTCTTCTGACTTTTTGTCTGTGGAAGTTGTTTTGACCCTACAGGCTCCTGGAGTTCCAGTCAAGTCCTACTATACACATCAGCCACTGAAGATAGAAGATAGTAGGCTTGGATTTCCCATGGGAATTTAAACTCCTCTCCTTCAAACACTTCTTTTTTCAGCAGCAATATCCTTGTAGACCCAGCAGTCAGATTGCATCATCTTTGCTGTCAGATACAGGCTGCCTGTCCAGATTAGTTGGAGCAAAGCCTGCACAGAGTATGTAGTACAGAATACTCAAGGAGGCCCAAATCTCACAGCACAGAGCTGGTGATATGAGCATAATGCTCTTAGGCCTATAAACTCTGCACTTAGTCATCTTCATTCCAAATAACACATACGATTTTCTCACTAGATGGATGTTAATGGCCATGAAAACACAGAGAACACATTAAGAGATGTTGTTCAACTGTGTTATCTGGAAGACCCTTTGGAATGAAAAGTTAGAAAAAAAAAAAGCAAGCAATTCCTATGGTGCAAAATATTTACCTTAGAAAAAATAATCAAAACATATTAATTTAATTAAACATTTAATTAAATGTATTTTAAGTGACATGAAATACACAATTTCTTATCTTCTTCCTCCTTCAGAAAAAATGCTTGATCTTAAGCAGCTTTACTGAAGTTGCAGAAGTTTCGTGGGTTGCAGTGATTTCCTCATACAAAATATATAACACTGGAAATACCTGCTGAAACACTGTACTCAATCAAAATCTGAATTAGCTGGTTTTTGGTACTAAATATCATAACCTAAAGGGTTTTGAAAATACATCTAGAAATCTCTGGAAAGATTGTTTTTTTTTCTCAGAACAAAACTATCCCATTTGTAAGTTCCCCTACCAATCTGCAAAGCAATTGATTTTTGGTAAAGTTATTTTTATCTGTGTAAATCTAATTGAAGAACAGGTCCCACTGGTCTGCACAATGCTGGATCAGAAGCAGGCAGTACAGACACAAAAAGCAAGGAATCTATTTCTGCAGGAGGGACAGTCTTTTCTAGGTGAGACACGCTCTGTTTAGCAAGTGGTGAATGTGCACAGAATAAAGAGTATGAAGTGAATGCCTATTTTAAAAAGAGAATGACTAAATAATAAGAACAGTTACAAAAAGACCACCTTTTGAGCAGTGGAGATGAAGGGCAGCTATATTGATTGTAAAGAGCACATCAGCTGCCAGAGTACTTTGGAAGGGGGGAGAAATACAAAAGAAAAGAAAAAGACCCAAGGATCATAAAAGGACAAAAAAAAAAAAAGGCTGCTGACAGATCATTTCATGAAAAAAAAGAAAAAAAAAAAAAACAAGAGAAGCAAAAATGGAAATTTCTCACAAAATCTGAAAAGACGCTGTGCTCAGCTATATCTGCAGCCTGAATTTTAGCATAAGCACAACCAGAAGACATACTTCTAAAAATAGCATTCAAATACTGGAACTTCTGTTTTCCTTGATAGTCTATTTGGGAAAGGAGGAGAAAAGATTTTTAAAAATAGAAAACAAAAAGGAAAAAAACTACCAAAAACTAACCGATGAACCCTGGAACATTAAGAAGTAGAATGAGGAAATGAGAACAGCTACTACTAGCCAACTGTTCTGCCAGGATGTCAGTAAAATTGGATATTTCCGTGGCAACATGTAGTGCTCAGAGATAGAACACTGTAATTGCCACACTTCTGCAAGAGACAGGCAACCTGTGACATGTTGACAAAAAGTTTGAATATGATTTCTTTTTCCCCTCAGGTATCTTTGAGGCATGCACAAGAAGAGATACACCTCATGCCTGAGCACCCTGTGGTCTTTTGAAAGCCAAAGCCTTCAGCTCAGAAGCCCGAGTGTTAAGAGAGCCAGTGGGCTAGTGTAGTGTGCAACTGAACTCTTTATACCTCCCACTATTCAGTTTTCTCCCTGTTTCCTCATTTCAAATGGGTGGAGCTATATTTCTTGTTGTAAGGAAAGTTATTTTGTGGGCCAAGGTAAGAAGCAACATATGAAAAGAAAATTAAGATTAATTCTGAAAAATAGGACAGAAAATGGAAGGTTCAGTTATCTCTGAAAGATGAGAATAGAGAGCAGTACTGCAATCACCACACAACAGCAGCATCTTACATGTTGGAGGTGTAAGAAAGGAACAAAAAAAAAAGGAGGAAAGAAATACTAGAATGAGAATATGGAGTTTGGTTTTCAGACCTTTACTTCTATAACAATACTGCTCAGAAAGTAAAAAAAATATAAATCTACCATAATAGTAGTATTTACTAAATGAAAGAGACCAGACATTTTTCAGACACATTTCAGATGGGCATGTAAACAGCCTTCATAAGACCACACAATTGTGTTTCTCCAGAGCCCTTTTAATTGTTATCTTTACAGTGAAAATAAGGGTTAAAAGATTCTAGACTGGGGATTTAATGTTTGGGCCACTTTGACTCGTGTACTCATTTGCTCATTATAAATGGACATATTGGAGCTTACAGTGAACTGTTGACAATTCATAATTTTTTGGAAAGGTAACTAACCTCCTCTGGCTCAATAGCTCTTATAGAACAACAAAAGTTATCATGTATGCACATAAGAGCTCAAAAATAGCAATATAAATAATAATTATTGTCTAGTCACCACAGTTAATCATTCACAGTACTGTGGACAGGCAAAATGTCAAGAAAATACCAGCTGTAAAAATGCAGCCATATAATTAAATGAGTTAATTTCATTTATAAATGAGCACCTTTTGCTCCCCCAAGTTTGCTTTGGAAATAATTATGGTTTGATAATACAATGTTTATTGTTTCAAGCCATTTTTACATGAAGACAATTACATATAGGATGTCTTGGGGAAGATAGAAGAAAGAAGATAGCTTGAACTTCTAGGATATAAGCACTGTAGTTAAATGCAGGTCTTATGGGATATGGTTCCGGGGACCAAAGGAAAGCCAAAAACTCAGAAAAGAAAAGAATATTATTCTACTAGGCTTATACAATAAATACTAGAATAACACCATATTGCAACAAACCTCCATTATATTTCCTACACTGATGTATTTAAGAGAGATGCTGCTTCAAGGAAGGATGTCATTCCCCAGCTGTATGAAAGCTAGAGCATGACAACCCATTTTGCTTGCTTTTATAGCACACGGTGTACTTCTGGACTGGGACTGGGCCTTTGTGGTACTGCTACAGTACAAGTAACATGTCTAACTATACAATCTTTGTGCAAAGTTATTCAGTTCTGGCTCTTTGTCCATCATTTTTTTGGAAAGATTACTTGAGTTTTTAATACCACATCAAGATAAAAACACTTACTTGCAATATTTTGACTTTCTGGCAATATATACATACTTCTTTGTGTGTTTGAGAATATGCAATGAATGATTAGCTTTCTAATGTAAAGCTGTAATCTAAGTGTGAATTTGATAAAATAATTATAAAACCACCCCCAAATTTCAGTGAATAATATACAATGGCCATCATGAAAGACAAGAGAAAATCCTCTAGAGAAAAAATGCAAAAGCTGCTATAAAACAGAAAAGCAAGGACATGTGATGAGAAGATAAAGAGCTGCATGTTGGTTTTATATGAAAGTCAAAAGTGTTTGATGACAAGATACCTAACCTGGAGGAGAAAGTCTTATTCCTAGCTACACAAGCTGAACCCCCATATGAACAGAGTGAGGACTTACATTTGGAGGAGAGAAAAGAATTGGAGACAACAGAATAACAGAAAGTGTGTGGGGGTGTGTGTGCATGCCTGTGTGTGTCAGGGGGAGACTAACATCAGAAGAAACTAAAATAGAAGACAATTAGCAGATGAGGGAAGCAGGCATTTGAAAGAGCTGAAAATAGATTTTAAGAAACTATAATTAGTCTCAAAAAGAAGAAATACATAAAAGAAACATCCACACAGTAAGTAGAAAGCAGAGAAATAAATGACACCTCAACATCTTTCTAAAAATCTCAGTTCTCTGTAGATCTCACGAGCACACTATTCTGACTGCCAAAAATAGTATTGTATATAAAAAGTATACAATACATCTACATGTTTGGACACACAATTAAATGCCTAAGGTGGTGAAACTGCATTTGAATACTGAGATTTTTCTCTATGCTATGATCATTCACAATAACATGTAAGAACTGGGCTGTTTTTTAACTCGTAACCCCTCCCAAGCATTAGAATATGAGCTAAGTTGACTAATATCAGTTGTAGTAGAAGTGTTGATTATGTCCCCTCAGTACATTGCTTACTTACTTTTTCTTTAAAGTATATTATGTGCTGAAGTAATAAGAACACATTATGTTGGTCTGTAACAGCTTGAATCCAGGGTTGGCATTTTGTCCAGTCTGCATATCAGACAGCTGTTGAGTGGTACCTAACCTGCATCAGCAATTATTATGGGTCCAACACATTGTGCACAATGACAAATGTCTGGTTTATTTCCTAATCTATTTTTTTTTTAATTCTTTGTTCTTCTACTAAAAAAATCTCAAGAATGAGCTCAAAACTGTAAACTCCATGGAAAATTAGGTACTAATGTGCGCTTTGTACATTTTTAAAGCCCCTTCTTTTTACAATAAGTATTACTCACACTTTGTAAGTTGTTGTAACTTGCCACATAGACTAATGATTACAGACTAGATTTGTGCACACTCACTTGGACTTGTTATAGTTCTCCAATAAGTGAATAAATGAATACTGACCTATCTCCTCCACATGATAGTTGGAAAAAGAAAGGCTCTTAAGAAATTCTTTGTGCATGATTTTTATAATTGCCCAGCTTCCACTCAGGTACCGAAAAAGATTTTCCAAAATGCTTAGCAGCTGACATATTTAGCATATTCCAAAAAATTGATGTCTTATTTTAACAACTATATAAGATTGGAGTATTTTGCCAGTGTTTTAGAAAAAGAAAAATCTAGTTTAGGAAACCCAGTCTTCTTCCACTGACACCAAAAGAAAATCACCTTAACAGTACTGTAATTAATTTGGACCCGAAAAATATTTCCAGCACGATGTGCAGCTCTGCAAACACAATAAGTGGAAAAAAAGATATAGCCTGCTACACACGCTTAGCTTTGTGAGATAATGAGGAAGGACAGTGTAAGACTTAATCAAATTACGATGCAAAGCAAGAACCTTCTCACCTAAATGTACTCAGAGCTTCTGAAATAGAAAGTATATTTATCAAGCAAATAAAGCATGATAGCTCCTAATATGTGCAACAAAATAATCATCTGGGTTAAATACTTTATTGCCCTAGTCTGATGGAAGATTCTAATTTCCTTACCAGATGTCCTTCAAAAGAGTATAATTTAATCTGGCTTCATATCCCACTATTGAATACTTCACAGAAAAAAGTTTTGAATGGATTTCCACCTCAAAGAATCTCAAAATTTCTCAACAAGTAAGCCAAACATAACAGAATTTACTTTGTATGAGTCAGCATAGTAATCATACACATAATAAACTTTCTGCAGCAAAACTGCCTAAAAACAGGCTGTCCACATTCTCACAAATGAGCCCCAAGATGTATGTGATCCTCCCTGACCTGTAACACTGCTCTTGCCAACTTGTGCATCATTAAGCAATGGATAACATCTGTAAACACCTGGGAATGGCAGAGTTCAGCACCCCTGTGTGTGTGCAGGGTGTGGTTTCCCTCTTACTTCTCACATATGACCATTGTTTATATAGCAGGGAATGTGAACAAAGAGCCAGGTGATGTGCAGCAGCACAGGAAATGGGTCCTGCCACATCAGGAGTTTCTGAAGCCAGCAGTGTCTCCTACCAATCCATTTGTGGAGGTTCCTCAGAGGAACACAGGACAAGTATTTTTAAGGATGACAGTAATCTCCATTCTTGACCTCTGCAACAGTTGACAGTCAGGGAGATCCTAGGCCAGACTCTCCACTGTCTCCCTCAAATTTCTGCAGCAGACTGATATTCAATTGGACAGGGAAAAAATCTGCTCAAATGTCCAGATTTCTGATGTTATCCCAAGAACACTGTGGAATATTCTGACTGTGGCAAGGACTCAGAGCTGGATTAAATCCAGCATTATGTGATCACCAGAGAGGAAAATTATTCCCTGAACAAAGCAGTTCAAGGGAAGCAGCACTGGGTACTGGAAGGAAGAGGATATGCATTTTGTAGCTGAAGGAGCCAGGGCCTGCAAATTTAAGAGTTCCCTTCAATATCTGTAGGACTCTCAGCACTTCTCAAGATAAGCTGTTGGGTCTTCAATTTAAAGAAACCTCTGAGAGTCTTAGGGGGGTTAGAAAACAACAGCACTTGTTCTGTTTTGCCATTTTCATCTCAGAAGATATAAAGTAACCTGGAAAAAAATTATACCATCCAAAATAGAAAACCACCTAATTTAATAACATCAACATGTCAGTCTGGAATATTGTAGCTAAAAAATCCTAAGTCAGATGTCTTCCCTTTTAAAGGTGATTTAAAACATAAAAAATTAAAATTTTGTAAATAAACACAGATGAACACTTACTTCTCTTCTTTGAGCAATCTGATTGTAGCCAATCAATCACACACACATCCATTAGAACTGGGAACTTGTTTCTGTAGCATGAAGACAAACTAAATCCAACACTTATGGGAAGAGTAATATTGAGGCTGAAGTACAGCTGAGAATTTTAGCTAACATCTTAAGTGTTAAATCTCACCAACACCACCACCTCCTGCTGATGCAAAAGGAACCTCTTCTGTATTTACACATATGCTAGGAGTTATAGTAGGATATAGGTTGCTGAAGGTTCAAATTACAAATCCTGCATGGATACTCACTATGTATCATCACAGTTAACACCTAAGTATTAGGAAAATCAAGAGGATGACCACCAGAAAATTATGAAAGAATTGCATCTAAACTTTAGGGTTTTAATCATTATATTCAACATCAAATTTAGGTTGATAAATGAACCAGAGTTTTTTGCCAACAATGTTTCATCTTAATCAATATCTTGCACAAGCCGCAGTTTCAGCACATTCTCTTGATTTCAGCACTTTTAAAAATGCAGTGTAAAATATAGTTAAATTATTCTCTTGTAAACTACTATCTTTGGCTCTGGGGAACAGAAAGCTTCCAAATTCTACCCAGTTTCAAAATTTTCACTAAGTTCTGCATGAAAATAAGCTTTCCAAATCTTACTGAAATTTTCTCATACTACTAGGAAATTCTTTGAATATATTAAAGAGTTTTACTAAAAAAAAAAAAGGAAAAAAAAAAAAGAAGAGAAAAGCTATAAGATCTTTCTCTTCCCAGAGAATATGTCCTTCTTAGCTGGCAGCAGGAAAAGCGACAAATGAGCTGTTCCTGAACTAAAGCAAGAGGAAATCAGCTGTTATTGACATAGAGGGATGATGCTGCCACACTTCAAGGAGACTCTATGTGCAGGAACACTAAACCTTCTGGACATGGTGTCCTCACATGGACAAACTCAGCCCACTGTGAAACTACCACATGTTAAGTCATTTGAAGCATGTGAATGCAACTTTTTCAGACACATAATGCCTCTTTTACTCTTTTATGGGATTTCTGAAATAGAATTTCAGCCGCCTGTCAGATTTTTTTTTTTTTTTAATTAGTAATTGGGAGAACTGCTGTATTTGAAGAATTTGACTATTGGCCATGTTTCTCACTGTGTTAAGCATGGTTTACAGTACAATGCCAAGAAGCATTCACAAAATGTTTTCTTCTGTGCATACACCTTCAGCTTGCATAACTACTCTCTTCCTCATTTGGGCTCAAATTTATCCTAGCAAGATACTCTAAGAAAAACTACCCAAATGAAGACTGGAAGTGATACCTCTTTATATTTTCATTTAAAGCACCTCTCAGTCCCATTTCCTCAAACCCCAACCAAACAAAACCATTTATTTATTATATTATTTGTAAAATTACTTCCTTCGATTGAGGGTTAAAAAAAAATTCTTTCTATGAAGAACAAAAACACAAGGTATTTAATGAAACTTAAAAAATATATAATTTTACTATAGAGGGAATCAATTTACTACAGAGTGAAAGTTACCCAGGTGTTATAAATTTTCCATTATCAGAAGAAAAGGAATAAAAATATTTAGCTATTCATTCTGGTCAAAGCATGTGATAAAAACAAAGCATGTCTACAATTTTGCTATCCCCTCTCACATGAAAAATAGCAACTTGGAGAAAATAGAAGAAATCAAGAATTTTCTTCTCATAAGAACATTTATTTTATAAGCTATAAAGACATACAATTTGGCCAAACTCCAAAATAGACATTAAGTGTTCATCATCCAAAGTAATTGAGAGAAAATATACAGGTATCATGTCTGAAATTAGGATGAGGTAAGAGTTCAAAGAGTGCAACCAGTCACATATATTTCTATACAGAAGCCACAACATGCAGCACTCCTGAGCACCTTCCAAAATATAAAATGATTAAACACCATTAATCAGGTTAAATTTTGCATCCCTGTAAATTCCTTAAAAGCCTTGACTCCAGAATCCAGTATAAACCAACTGCCTTGCAGCTGAGGATAACAGTTGAAGAACCACTTCCACAGTAAAAAAAAGTCTGAATTCTCCTTCACCCTCCAGAGCTCCAGTAGTTCTTTGTCCACATCTCTTTCATTCTATGATGGACCAGGAATTATCAGAAGGCTTAGCTCTCCCTGCAATTTGCCCTGATGGTACTTAGGGTCAGGTAAAAAAGCAACAAGAGACACCAGGATAACAGAAATCAGACCTATCAGCGTGAGCCAAATCTGGGGTCTCGGACACAGTGGTTATGCACATCGCTATCAGGATTTCCCCACTCTACAGTGATGAAGAGTTAATAGATATGCAGGAATAGCATCTTAACAAGTATTTGTTGATCACTGACAAAGGATACAAGATAAATGACATAATAAAACTCTTTATTCAGTTTTCATTGGATTTTTTGTGATGGGAGTGGGTATGACTGTTGTAATTCTTGCTGTCTTCATAAACCCCTTCTCTTTCATCCTTCCATCCTTTTACAGCTTTTTTATCTTCTTGTTTAAGCTCACCAGCCTATTTCTTATTCTCCTTTCTCCCCTCCCACAGATTTGGATTTTTTCAGTCTTTAAATCTCTCCTAGAAACCAGAACTGGGAAGGCAAATCTGAAGACGCCCAGCAAGCTCAGTCAAAATAGCAGCACTAACTTGACAACTTTGATCCACCAAAAGACATTCATGGACAAAGGACATTCATGTTCAAGCAAAATATTTAAGTTATATATCATTGCAAAGACAGCAGATATGCTCTTTGTTTTGAGCTATAACTCTGTGTTGTACCATGAATTGGACCCTAAAGGTGAGAAGCCTGAACATTTGTATTGAATACAAAATAAAAAACTAATTTGAGGTTTTATTTTTAAGTTAAAGTCAATTGAGAGTTTATATACTCTTCCAGTAAACAAGGACTTGATTTTGTGAAAAATTTGACTCTTCAAAAGTGTTTGAAGTTTTAAACATTCCTTTAGGATAAAATTACAACATAATTGGCTGAAGAATATAGGAAGGTAAGTTATGGAGGAGAAAATGGATTGTGGAGAAAAAGAAACCCAACCTTTTATGTATCAGACTAGTGATATTTTAGAACATCTTACTCAGAAGAGTAGTGGAAAAGAAGAAAAAATACCAATTTCTGACACAGGAAAAAATGAAAAATGGATAGCTGTGCTGCCTGCAATAATAAGATGATGAAACTCTGCACAAGTTTCTCAGTCGTTGTAATCTTAAATTCCTGGCAATTATTATGAAACAAAATGATCTTCAGATTTGAGTAAAGTCAAAATAGTAAAATTTTGCAAATAATATATGAAACATAAAAAGGTGGAAATTGTGGTAACTTTTTAAGGTGAATGAGAGGGAAGAAAGTGCAGGAAGACCATTATAACAAAGCTATTTGTTTCAGTTACTTGTATGCAGCAGGAACCTGAAAAGGCAGGAGGTTAATTATACTCTGTAAATAATGTTTTCATGAGAACACCTTTGGTAAGTATAACAGGTTCTCTGAAATTGCAACCATTATTTATTGCACCCATCTGTCCAGAAACACATACTAGCTGCAATGTTTATGGAGAAAGCGACAGATACTGAATTTAAACGGAAGTCTCAATGCATAGGTAATATCAGAAAGTCCCGTGTAGAATTTTTTCTATATTTCCAAGATTCCTCACCTTCAGTTTTGTGACTCAATACTATTATTCTTAACATTAAAGCTGAAATATTTCAAATGCTTTCTGGCATTTCAGAAAACCAGAACACCCAGCTATTCTCCACAATGAGCGAAGGCACCATTGCACACAGCAGTAGATCAGTTTGTCTTCCACAGTTAAGTGCATCTTTTATACACCATTTATGTGGGGTTTTGTAACATCATTCAGAAGAACACTGTAAGCAATATTATAAATTCAGCACTGCCAGCATGGTGCTTACATTTTCACATCAACTGATGTTTTTGTCCCTGATAAGTAGAGATACGGTTTCTGATATCAGATAAACTTGGAAACACTAAAATAAAAGCCCCGTTGATACAAGGGTTTGGAATAAATCACTCTTATCTGGTCAGGAAAGTGCCAAGGATAATTTCAAGAGAACAGAAATGATGATGGGCTGCACAAAGCACGGAGGTTGCTCTGTGCTCTCCCCAGCCTCCTCTTCGACTGCATCCACACAACTCCGTACACCCCCTCGCCTGGTGCCTCCACTCAGGAAACAGGGAGAAGACCACGTGCAAGGAACAGGAGACTTGCACATCATGGTGGTGGAAAAACACACACCATATCATGAGCCAAACTGATTTATGCAAGTATACACATGCACCTTTGTATGCACTGATCTATGGAATTTAGTGCCTCAGGATTTTGCCTTGCTGCATATGCAGTATGAGATTACAAGGAAGAGGTGTGAAATATCTACTTTAACACTGGAGCAAAAATTGAGAGATTATGATTTATGTATTTAGATGGATTAATTTTAGTTAATAAAACTTTGGAGCAATCTCAGAGCAAGTTATTAAACAAAAATGATTGAGCATTTTTAGGAAAACTATAAAAACCTTGTTTAAAATGCTTGCGACTGTTTTCAGTCATGTAATCGAAATATTATGCAGTTAAACACTTCATTTAAATGTATAGAGTTCTCAATGAAGAAAAATTACGATAATTCAAACTCGCATCTACTCATCTATATTCAATAATATGTGAAAAAAGCAGAAAGAAGAGAAAAATCAGAGGCCAATCTCGTATAGGTCATACAGTCATGCAGCTACTGTGAGAAGCCAGAGAAAACACTTTTTAAGCTTCAGAATAAAGCCAGATTTTGTTCATGAGAATACAATATTATATAAATGTATAAATATAATGCTATATATAAAACAGTCTTGTGCAGTTGTATCTGAAAAAACTATATTTTCAGGTATAAAGAAACAGAGAAAGGAAGAGATGAAAAGGTAGGAAAGAATAGTGCTAAATATGGTTATGGGCAAAAATCCCAGAAAACACACAGTTAGTAAAAAACCCCAAACAAACCAATTTTGTGGGGTTTTTACTACTGTTAAAATAATATTATTTGTATATGTTCTGGAAGTACATGTAAATATTTTTATACGTCCTACAAAAACAAATATCTTTAAATACCATCATGAGACAGGTCCTCAAAATCAGGTTATTTCTGTTATCTAAACTATCATGGCTTTTTGTCTCTTCAAAAAATAGACTTACAAGTATTAATTACAAATGAGTATTTTGTAATTAAGAAAAAAGATTTTTACTGGCTGGTCGAAGAGAGCATGTAAGGGAAAGCACATTGTCCTTTATGCACTTAAGGCATACAAATTATCATGGTCTTTTTACTGCTGAAAATGTCATTTTATTCTGGCAGTCCATGCTCTTGACAACACATATAGCTGCTTGCATTAAAAATACTTCTAACTCCTATATTTTCTTATATTCTGCCCCAACTGCTTTTTGGCACAGTGAGAGGAAAAAGCACACCAAAGAAATAAAATTAATTTAATCCAAATTTTTTTTTGAGACTTGAAAAGTCTTTTCAGAAGGTTGGATGGATAAAGCAATGGGCATATAGGAAAAGATACTACAAAGGAAATTGTGGTTGAATCCCTTGTCTTTTGACAAGTTCAACAGACAGAGGCTTGACAAGGGTTAGTAGAATGTAGCTACAACATTAAGGTGGACCCTGAAAAAATGTCTTGGCTATTTTATAAATCATCATTGTTTTATCTGCAGTAGATAAATATCTATGTGTATATCTGTACAGATATATACCCACAGTATTACTGGAAACATAAAACATTTGAGAAAATTAGGTTTTAATGTTTTGGGTTTGTTTTTTTTTTTTTATTTATACAAGTTTGAGCAACATGGTCAAGTGGAAGGTATCCCTGCTTGCAGCAGTGGAGTTGGAAGGAGATGATCTTTCAAGTCTCTTCCAAACCAAACCATTCTATGTTTTCATGATTCTATGAATTCACATGTTTATACCTACAGAGAATCATATTTCAGAAAAAAAACCCCATTGGTATTAATCCTCTGAGATGTAATGAACAAAGAAAAGAACACTGTCTAATGAAGACAAGCATTTGCAGAAAGGAACAAACCCACCAACCGACCAACTTTCAGATGCTCTGTTAGAGCAAAAGCACTGCAAACTTGTAATCTTAACATAGATCTGTATTTCACTTGTCAAATGGCATACACATAATATAGAGGCATTCAGAATTTAAACCTAAAAGAAAAAAGCACTTTCAGCTAGTTTCTGGGTGTGCCTTT
The DNA here is from genome assembly GCA_024734555.1 of Trochalopteron elliotii. Taxonomy (NCBI): domain Eukaryota; kingdom Metazoa; phylum Chordata; class Aves; order Passeriformes; family Leiothrichidae; genus Trochalopteron; species Trochalopteron elliotii. Next base: position 2,864,390 of record JANPWX010000108.1, on the reverse strand, counting down.
GGAAATCGCAAACTTTTGTCGGCTGTTGGCACATAAAAACAATTTTCAGTATCCAGTGGTTTGGCATTTTTTCCCACAAAGAACTCCCAAAATAATGTGAATGATAAAAATTAGATTGTATTCCTCTGAACATGCTTTCAGCTTTATTCAATGCCTCATCTCCAGCAACCCACTATGATTCAGGTGAGGTGCGTGTTTGAAAAAGCAACCCATCTAAACAATGAAACAAAGTACACACACTCCATCTCCTCTGTGTTGCTTCACCATCTTTTAGTTATTTTCCACACTGTCCCACTCAAATGAATTTGCTCCAACAGTGGTATTATGGTTTTAACACTACAGCCAAAGTTCTAAATTCTTCTAGGCAATGTTGAATAGAAGCATAACTAAAACTAAAGGAGTTGCCCAATAAGATATTCTGGTTTTCTTCTAAATGCATTAGCAAAATAACAAACCTGTAAAACACCCTAAGGAAGACAATGATTGTACCTTTTCAATTACATTTACAGAATGTTATGACACAAAAGAGAGCTCTGAGAAAGATTCAATAACCTGGAACAGAAGATATGTTATTGATACTACCATAAAACTGCAACAATCCTGATCAATACATACCATCCTTTTTCTGTTAAAAAGGAAATAGAACTCACCAGTACTCTGTTTTATTTACTTACAGTTGAAGAAATTTAATTTGGAAATAAAAACAAGGACCCCACACTATACTCATAAAATTCAGTAAATTGTAAGATCAGCTATTTTCAGGTTATTAGGTAATATATAATACTTACTGCTGAATCATTTACAAATATAAAAAAATATTATTGGCTAGACAGTCCACATAAAACAATGACCTTTAAAAACATATTTAAAAAAAGAAAAAACAAGAACATAAAAAGGCAAAATGGAATTTACTTTGTATAATCTTCTGTCTTCTACCTGTATACAGATTAATTATTACATATTCTGCTAATCTAGAAATTATTCATTAATACAAATTCTGTTAATCTAACTCATGCATCATTGGATTAACTTGGATTCAAGTAATTGTATCTGCTTAGCTTCACAAATTTTCAAGGTAAATCCAGTGCATCACAGTTACTTATTTCCATAATGTTTCATTCTTTTTTTTTAACTTGGCTTATGGTGAAACAAGAAATTAGAATAATAAGGCAATACACTGAGACAAGAAATCCAATTGCTATTAGACCACTGAGATACATCCTATTTGAATACTTGAAGCCATGCATCACTAATTATCACCAAAAGTTTTTCCCCCCATTCACAAGAGAAAAATAAATGAGCTAGAGGAGCACTATCTGAAACAAGAATAATGAGAAGAACATCACAAAGGGCATGAAATTAGAAGGGTAAGGCTTAGAGTTCCAGTCTCAGTTTGCCATTCGTTACAAATTTTATGTCATTTTTAGGACTCACAAAGGAAAGTCTTGATAGGTTTGGGATGGGTAGGAAGAGAATCCTGCAGCTTTATAGTGATAATTCAGCTGAAGACAAATATGTTCAGATTCCATACAGGTAGGAAATAATGGAGGCAACATTTTTCATTGTTATCTCTTCATTTCACATAATTAAAATTTGGAAAAGAACGCTGAAGGAAATGCAAAAAAAGGTTAAAATGTGAAAAAATTAAAATGGAAATTATACGTGATTCATCTGGTTGTTTATTTTTTCTGGTGATGAAGAACAACTATTATGTAAGTAGGGGTGTAAGACAGAGACTAACATCTTTCAAAACCTGATTTTAGTTTATCCTTTAGATGAAATTAAGTCACAAGCTTTTTGCAGTTCAGATGCTGAACTGCATCTAATACTGCCAGGAATTTCTTGTTTTATTCACGTGCATGTTCATCTTTCATTATCTTAGCTTCTCTTTCACAAGTGCTAGGACAACTTAAATTTCCAGTTGGATAACTTGCTGAATTTGTCATAACATGCATGAGTAAAAAAAAAAAAAATTAACAGGCCAAAATGAATATGACCTTGTTTTAATAGTTCTTATATTTCATTCCAGCTGCAAATGTCAAGGTTTTCATGAACTAACTTCAATAAAGAAGAAATGTTTATAGGGAAAGGAATAGGTGTGAAGATGGCTATGTCAGATTTTGGCTTCTTTGTCTTTTCTCTAAAGGTTACAGATATCAGATTTGATGTTAAAATGAGTAAAGAAAGTTGATTGAGAACAAAAAAAAAAAAAATAAAGACTTAAATGTTTATTTACCACAAATTGACTCGTAAAACACTAGTCTGCTATGACAACTTTCCACTCCTTATTACTGTTTATTTAAACTATTTTAGCTCCTGTTCAGAAATGTTAATAGAAATTAGGAGTTTTCTCCTACTACCTGTCTATTTTACTTAGTGGTCTAAAAGCAGCCTATCAGCAATATGAGAATGAAGAACGGGGTGATACCATCTTTTTAAAAATAAATTTTTTGAAAACAGAGATATGGAGCAGATGTCAAAAGATGTCAAAATAATAATTTGCCAAATCAAAATATTTGGCTGGAATATATTTGTACCTTTTGACAAGAATGGATTTTTTTTTTTTAATGGGAAGTGGAAAAAATGAAAGAAAAAAGAAAAACAAATAGGGGAAAAAGGCAGACTGGAGAAGTAATATTTAAATTACATCCCCAGTAAGTGCAACACTTGGTATATGGAGACCCCATATAAAATCCACTTGATGGAAAACCTTTTAACCTTGGTCTCCATACCCCAGTGAATTTTGATTACCATCCTTTTTTTGGTCCAATGACTAAATATAGTAAATTGACAAACAAATTGCAGTTATGTCTTAACTGGATGATTAGCTATTCTGAGACATATGCACGTGCCAGTCAGCTCATCTCCAGTCATTCAGCTGTGCTGCAGAACAGAATGAATTTAAATTCTGACATGTCCTATGGACAGGGAAACCACCCCTCCCAACTGTTCCTACATACCACTTATACTTCAAAGGATTTTATACCAAGGATGATCAGAAGACTGGGAAGCCTGCCATACAAGGAAGGGCTGAGAGAACTGGGGAAAGGCTCAGCCTTGAGAAAGGAATGCTTAAGGGAGACCTCATTACCATGTTCCATTGTTTAAAGGATGACTAAAAGGAAGGTGGAGACTCCCTTTTTGCAAATAGTCACATGGGAAAGCTGAGGGGCAATGGGTACAAATTTCTCCTGGGGAGATTCCGACTGGACAGAAGGTGAAAATTTTTGGCACTGAGAAAAATCAGCCACTGGAACAATTTCCCCAGGGAAGTGGTGGATTCCTCAGAATTAAGCACTTGTAAGGTTTGCCTGGACAGAGTCCTGGGCCATCTTTTCTAGACTGTACTTTCAGCAAGAAATTTGGACCAGATGTTCTGTAAGGTGCCTTCCAACCTGCTATTCTAGAATACTATGATATCTTTTCTTTTACAGAGTGACATTAAAAATGCCACACATAATCCAATGGACAAAAAAAAAGGCATCTTCTTTAGAGTGTAATCACTTAAACATACATCCTACTTCTTAACATTTTAATTTGCAACAAATGCTTGTAATTAAAATTATTATAAAATAAATAGGATGACTTTATTCAACAAAAGTCAAAGTATGATTCACCACACAAAACTGTTTTCCATATCAACTCCTGAAAAAAATTGTTATTATTCATGCATGCTCATACATACATGTAGAACTATAAAAGTAAAGCCAATGTTTTATTTTTTTCCCTAATGGTGCAGCTAAAAATTTGGATCCCATGCAAGGAAAATTAAATTTAGGAAGATTTTCTTGGGATAGATGACTAGTTTTCTTTCTTTTTTTGGAGGGGAGGATAGGGGTCAGGTTGGATGGGGTTGGTGGAACATGATGATGTTTGTATTTTTCTTTTAAAGAAAATGCATTAGTCAGATCCAGGAAACAGTTGATACAGGAAAGGAAACAAAACCAATTCCCCAAACTCAGGCATTGGTTGCTTCAATTCCTGTAACATGTTCTGGACTTTAGGTAAGAGTTCAGAATACATTCTGTTGAAAAATATTGGGAAATGCCAGAAAAACCCCAGCATTTTAATTGCTTTACCTAGAACTGTTGCATAAACCAGGATTAGCATTGAGATTTGAGAGCAATACTGCTGTCTCTGGGGAGGATAAGAGTTTTCTGTAAACTCAGAAATGCCACAGAGAACATATAAAGAGAGCAAGTACATGAGAACTCTGACACCAGCTGAAGCTGTGAGGACAGGCATAAAAGAAGCAAAATCTCAGAGTCAAGCTCTTTGTCACTGGATGCTGTAGATGAATTGAGGCATCAACAGACTTGAAAGTTGATTGACCAGCTCTCAGGCAAAAATTCTGAGTCAAATTATAAAAGTATACTGGATCTGACTCAGGAACTTCCTGTTAGTAGAAAACAAATTTCTGGAAAAAGCATCCCTGCCTGCTCAGCCTGCTCTTATTGTTTTCCAATTATCTATTATTGAGTGATGGCAAACAGAGTTGGATGGACATTTGGTTTGAACAAGTAAATTTGAACATGCTACATAGTGCTGCCTACATACCTGCCTTTAGACAACCATATCAATATAAGCAAGATAATCAATCCCAAACAGTAAACTCCCATCTAGGAAAAAAAGAGAGCACAGCTCTGGTCTCTGCAGAAGCCATCACAGTGCTGTATGGCATGAGCCTGGGTGCCATGTGTGGCAGCAGGGAGGCACAGAGGACCTCAGCCTGCCTCTCCCTCCTCCTCTCAGCACAAGTCTGAACCAGGAAGCACGAGGAGCAGAGAGGAAGGATAATCATGCTCCCACAGTGTGCCAGCAGTGAGCGTCCTGCAGATGATCATATGCCAGTATATTTTAAGGTCCATCAGGAGCCTGTTTACAAGAGATATTTGCTTTAGAATAACAAAAGTCAGTTGCTTTTTAGCAAAACAGACCAAGCCAGCTCAGTAGAAATAACCAAAAAAAAACCCAAAAAACAAACAAACCAAAAAAAACCACCCCAAAACCAAAACAAAAAAACACCCTGATCACAAAGAATACAACACTGGTAAAGTATGAGATGGACACTGCCATGTGTACATCCCATTGGCCAGCATGCTGAACCAAAACCATTATTGGAAGGATCCAGACACATCCAAATGAGCTTTAGAGAAAGGTCTGCACATGAAGAGCTTTGCACTTCTTCCTAATTGGTTGGCTCTTGCCTCAAAACAAATGACAACAAACAAAAAAACCCACCAATAACCCCCCCAAGGGGACAAAACCTGATCAAAATGCAATAAAATCAGGTGCTTGAAATGTGCTGTTTTTAAATGAGCAGATTTTATTTGAGGTAGTATTCCTTTAAATCACTTACTGGATGCTAGTAGAAATTTCGATGAATAATGTAGCTTGGTATTAATACTTGAGACGCTAAATATGCTTTACAACAATTTGCTTTAAAGAGATGTACAAGTTCCAGAAGGTGAGGGTGAAAACTGTGGAACGCATCCTAAAATAAAATAAACAGCAGAGGGAGGAAGCAAATGCCTTCAAACAAAATCACCCTATTTCTAAACTAGTCCCATTTTTGTGACTTTTACATACATATATCATTTTTCTCCTATGACGGAGAAAATGCAACAGTCTTTTATCAATTGTTCACATTTCTAGGCTCAATTTCCCTATGGCATACAGCTCATTAGAAAATGTATTAATAATTAATTATCTTTTTCTTCAAGTATATCCTGCCATTAAGTAGAGGGTTATTACCACCTTATAAATACACAGTGCTTATCACCAGAAAACCTGGAAGTGGGGCAAAAAAAGGCTTAACCATAAAACAGTAGATTTTCTCTTTTTCTTCAGTGATCAGTTTTTGCAGTGGAAGCCTTACTGCTGACACTTTAACCTTTATTCTCATTGATTACAAATTTGCTCTATCAGTTGTTTAAATAAAATGCATGACGGTTCTGTGTTACTATGAGAGAATTTTCATCAGGAAAGGAAAGACAAGAAATTGTTAATGTTGGAAGGTGGCAGCTTTTATCACTCCCTTGAAAATTTGACATCAAGTAGTATTTGAATTTAAATATTACAGCTGTTCCTGCAACTTGCAATGGGCTGGTGTTAGTTATGCCACGGGCTTCTGTAACACAATGAGATTTCATGAGAAAACTCTGCTGCTTGCACAATTCATTCTGCTGGGCAGTGAAATGCTTCGGTGCCCATTAGAGGAAGTTTCATGTGACCCTCGGCAGCCAGGACAACAGATATGTCACTGGAGACAGAAGGCCCTGGATGTTGCAGGAGGCAGATACTCATGAGGATTTCTTACCAGTACACAGAGCAATTGAAACTTTCACACTGCACTGGTTCTGCAATATGTCATTAGGAGCTCTATGGCTGCTCCTCCAACTCCTCCATCTCTGTCTAGAAGCTGTGAGCATGTCCCAGTGCCTCACAGTCCTGCACTGAAACTCAAATTGGCTCTTGTGATACGGTGCCCCACACAGCAAATGTGCCTAGCCAGGTAGCCCTGCAGGATTCATTGTGGGTGCCTTTTTGGAGGAGTGGTGACCAACCAGTGGTCACCCAAGACCACTTTCTTGAAGCAAGGGTGCTTAGGAATAAATCATATTTAGACATGTTTAGACATACTAAAGCAGAAGGAGGTCTACATTGATATCTGCAGTATGCAGCTGGAGACAGGACTGCAAGAGACACACAGTAGGATTTTTATAGGCCAATCCTGAGTGAGGTCATCGTAATACTCACAGCAGTGGCAAAAACAGATTTCAGTGCTAAGCAGATGCTATCAATACAAGTTAAAAATAAGCAAGAAAAACCAAAACAACAAACAAAATGTCACAAAAATACCAGACTCCATGCCCTCTTGCTATCAATGACCTAAAGAAACCAAAACAACACTATCAATTTTTCCCTTACTCATTATACCAATACTATCAAATTACTTCATTCTCAATAGGGACCTGGGGATTTGAAGTGAGGAAACAGCTACAATCTCTTCTTAAATTTTATTAGCAAGGAAAAAGTCCCCATTCATTCTCTTCTCAAAGAAAAGAAGCTGAGATGCTTTGACTGAACTTCAGCTTTGAATATAAAATAGTTAACTGACACAGGTATTGGAAAAATTCATTAATTTATTGCTAAACACTACACAAAGGGGAGTCAAATGCTTTTAATTGTCCCCTGAAGTACTTTTCTGTGGATGGAAGGAGGGAAATAGAGATAGCCTGCTAATAAGAATAAATAAATATTCTATTAATGGACATACATAAGGAGAAGTGTCTTTATCTTCTTTTTCCTATCCCAATTCCACATCAAGATCATATTAATCACATGAAAACCTCCAATAACTACACACAAGATTGTACTCAAATCCATAATTTTCAAACACATTTACCACCAACATTTTCATTATCCCTCCCAGATATTTATACTCCCTAAAGCACAGTATTTTTAAGATTGTTATGAATTTAAAATGTTTCAGAATATTTAAACAACTCCCTATTCCCTTCACATCCTGATAGAAATCTCTGTTTTGAGTAGAAGAACAGCATAATTTACAACCTGAACCTCACCATCTATTCAACTTTGCAGCAGTGTGCTTTCAGACAGTTTATCTGAGGAATCACACATTAAATTCAGGTTTTTAGCTTTTTATCTGCAACATAGTGCAGTCTGGCAAGGCCATGAAAGCAGCAGAACAAGATTAGAGTGTGTTCTGTCTCCTAGTAAAATTTAAATTTTTGCATGTGAACCAAAACTAGTCTCAATAAAGAAGAAGTGATACAGCCCTGGAGTCTGCCCTGCTCCAGCCCCTCTATTTCTGGGCATGGGAAATAATTCCTGGGCATCACTTCCCATGATTCAATCACAGCTTTACACGATCTGTGTCATGACTGCAGACAACAGCATAATCAGTGAGACAAAAATGAATTGAAACAGCAGAAAGACAGAAGCTCCTGGTCCCTCCTGTCAGGCAGGGTTTCGCCCCTCCTGGCCAGTGAAGAAGCACAAGCAGAGCAAGCAGAGGCTTGTTCTGGCACAGGCTGCTTTGTGCCAAGGTCTGTGAGCAGATTCAGTCCCAAACAGTCCAAGCAAGGAACTTAGCAAAAGCCTGCAGAAGCCAGAGACATCTGTTCACCCTGTGTCTTTTCACTGATCCCCCCAAGAGAAAGTACTGATGCATTTTCTGCTGCTCTCCATATGCACATAAGGCCTCTGTGCTCACCAGCAGTTTATCACAGAGCTTTCCTGGCCCTCCAGGGCTAACACCCATCATTCCTCTGCTGTAAATTTAAAAAAAAAAACCCAGATCCCTGTACCCTATGCTATGAATGTTAAAAGTTGTTTAAGCCAGTAGATGATGGTACTTGGCAGAGAATGTCTATGAACACTGCAGTAGAGGCACAAGAGCTACCACAGATCATTCCCTCTTTGATGAACTCTGTATGCTGCAGTGCCAGCCATACCAAATCACTGCACTTGTGTGCTTGTCCCCAGCAAGCATCACCTTTTGGAAGAAAGCTGAACATAACAGCACTTTAGCCTTTGTAATCCACACATGCTGCAGCACAGCATAAAGCAGCTGAAGAATTTTTGACAATTTGTTTCTCTAGGATTAGTGAAAAGTCCTCCCATCTAAGGAAAAGACTCTTTGGTAAGTATATTTACCTTTCAACTAGAAAATTTAAAATGTGAATTTCAGAAGACAGAAAGTTAGATGCTGTTACAGAATAATATGTCTGATCCTTGTTTCTAGCAAATGTCTGTCATTGCTTTAGATTGTAGACTACAATTGCAGAATAAAAAACAGGGGCTCAATTTTGTTTGAATGGCCTGCATGTTTCTGGTAAAACTAACACATTATTAACTCTTAAGTGGAGCAGCAAGTGGGAAGAAATGTTACTAGAGATTTTCAGGAGAGAAGCAAGAGAGTGGAAAAAAACCACTCCTGTACTGAATAGAAGACCTGAATTTCGTAAGTGTTATACTGTGGTGATAAGCAATACTCTGATACAGCCATTGCTGCTTTGGTCCCTCCCTCCTACTGTACTTACAAACTCTGAGAGAAGTACTGCAATGTGAAAGAGAGGTGGTGAGCTGGAGCTGACCCTGAAGACCCCTGTGCTCAAATTCAAACACATCTTTTTAAAATATTTTCTCGTCGCATGTTTTCAGGTGTAGTCAGAGGGGACAACATCCTCGCACAAGGGAAAAATACTTCAGTGATAATCCTTCCAAGTTACAGAAAGCATTTGTCACAGCAGGCAGGGAAAACGTAGTGGTGCTACTAGCACTGCTGGTGGGTTTGTCATTTAAAGATTGAGTAATTGTGGTGAACCATCATATCAGCACCAACCAACCTCTGCCTGAGGGCCAGGCTTGTGTCATTCTGAGTTCACGGGGAAGTTACTGGGTAGGGAACATCCTCCAAAATTCTTCTGAGCAATGAACTAATTTAATGCAGGCATCTGTATTTCATTCCTACATCCTGCTCTCATAATTAACTTTCTGTAATCTTTGAACAAATCCCTTAAGGACTGTTCACATATTGGAAAGTAATTATGACACTGACAATTATGCTGGTTTTATTTCCCTTATTCAGCTGTTCTGTAGTTAAAATAAGTTAGTCTTTTTAAGAAAGGCCTAGTGGTCAACAAATACTATAATATTTTTTTACCTTTTTTTAAGTGCTGTACTAATTTTTTCTCTTGTTACTAACAAATTTGGGTTTTGTTTCAAGGTGGTTATGCCTGCAGAATATTGTCTCTAGGTTTTGGCATGAGTGAAATTCATCTGTGAAATGGCATCTGTAAAATTCATGAAAACTTAACTCTAAAAAGAGCTAAGCACTGAGAGTGAAAACAAAAGCATCCCATAAAGGTACTGACAGCTTTATAAATGATGAGCAATCCTTTTTAATATATTCTTTGGGGTTTTTTGTTTGGGCTTTTTGTGATGTGATTTTCAAGAAATCCAGGGAACAATGTTCCTGTCTCCAACAACATAATTATTAAACTGAGATATATACCCAGTTTCAAAGTCATTGATGGGCAGGCCCCTTCAGTCTCTCAAAAAATGTGGATAAAAAGCAAGAGGCCATAAGGCTTTTTAATCTACGAGTTTCTGTAAAACAGACAAGAGGAGCGAAGCTTTGAGGCACCCAGCTTTGAGGGTAGACTTTCAGTATGGTATTAACTGGGGTGATAGGCCAAAGTTCTGCAAAAGCATCAGAGATTACTTTACCCAAATGCACCACCACACTGAAACCTGAACTTTATGAGAAAGCCTCAAATACCAGTACTTTCATATTTGGAGATTATTAGCAGGAGATACGATATGGGAGAAAGGTGTTTAAAATGCATTTACATAAATAAAATTCAAGAATAGCAGTGCTGCTTCTAGCAGCATTCATTACAGGGTGCTGAAAATGAGTCTGTTACCACAGTAACCAAGCTAATATTGGCTTTCCAACTTGCAGACATTAAATCCCTTAAATACAGGTGCAAAGGATGAATTCAGAGTTTTGGAGCGGGTAAATATTCTCTGCCACAAATGTCAGAATGGAAGGAAGAAGATACTACAAATTTTTATGGTAAAGACATAGTCAATCAATTACCCAAGAACAGAAATGGAGAAGCTTGTAGTAGCAATGGAATCTGGACTGGATAGAGCACTAAACCTGTGCACAGTAATATTGTTTTTATTCAAAAATAATGGGCATTATTTGAAGAGCTATTCTAGTGATGTGTAAGGTGAACTAGAATTCATTTCAACCCCTTTACAGAGTAAAAATATAGATTAGTTTTTTGGTCAATTGAGGAGGTGAGGTCCTGAATACAAGCAGGGAGGTTGAAACAGAGCTTCCCTCCCACTTTTTTTTTTTTTAAGTATAAAATTCCTCAGGTATATTATACTCTGAGGGAACTGTACTGTGCTTGCCTCTCCTGCCAAACAGGTGCTACAAATAGGCTGCACCTAGTTGAAAGTTGTAGATATCTAATTTTTCCCCAATTAATGATTAATACTGAATTCCAGGAGAACATTCACTACTAACTCTTTCTAGAAATATTTTAAAGACACACATTTTAACAGGGTTGGGTTATTTTATTTATACATATACTGCTCTTTAGTTTTATACATTAAATGCATCCTAAGAAAAAGAAAAGATCCTTACAAACTGGAAGTTTTAAAAATCATACAAAGAGTCTACATATTCCAATGAAATTCTGAATTTAACATTGAGTATTTTAAAATAGAGCTGCATTCTGGAATTCAATTGTTATTACATCACATATTTAAAATAGACAAATATATGCATCTTCATATAACATCTGAGTCTAACCACCATAATCTCCTGAGAAATCTCTGCAAGTTAAAGAACATGAATGCTAGGGGAACAGAGGCCAAAAGACGCCTGTCTCAGCCTCAGGGGCTGTGGATGACACCAGGATGCCCTAACCTCTCAGAAGGACTGTGCTTGAGGTGACATTTGTGAGTCACTTCTTTCTCTCACCCTCTGACTGACTCAAGGACTTCAAGAAAGCATGACAGAGGCAGGCAGGCAGCTGACAAAAACCACTCTGGCACTCCGGCAGTAGCTGGGGCAGGCTGGACCTGCTTAAGATTTTCCTCCCCCTTTCGGTGCATGATCTCCCTCAAGGAGCTCCAGATTGTAAGATCCACGTTTCAGGGTGACCAAGATAACATTTTCCAAACCATCTGTGATTTTATCAAAATTATGTCACATGTTTGCCAAACTCTAGAAATTAATAACAAAAGAATGAAAGAGGAGGTAAATAACCGTGCTTCCATTGCTGTGGATAGAACCAGAGTTTTTACTTAACAATTCACTCAAAAGATTTTAATAAATCTTTCCTCTCTTAAGTTTGACTGTCAGAGATGACATTTCAGATTCAAGAAATCTCTGAAGCACATTAGATAGCGCTGTTGAAACTTTTTGTTTTCAGTGAGCAAAGGATAAGCCCAACAGGTTGTTATATCATGGATCACAAATATTGGTGAAATGTTCTTGCTCAGTTTTAATAAGAGTTGTTGTCTTTGCCAGTATTTTCCTACTGTTATTCTTCACAATCATGTTCTCTTAAGAATCTGTGGTGGTCCACAGGGAGTTTCTGTACTAAATCTTAAAACTTGTCAATAAAAAGGCTATTTAGAATACCAAACAATTAAATAACAGACATATTACTGAAGCATGTCCCTATCCTGAAATCTGTTTTTACCTTTTGCATATGATAGTAACACCTTGACGACTAAACGCATGACAGAGTAAAGTCACTGTTTTACAAATCAACATGGATCAGGCAGACCTTTATAAATCCTGCCAGCTGGTGTACTATAAACAAGAATCTACACTGATCATTTGTTATGCAGTTTCTAAACATATATAGTATGGTGTAAAATAAAGATATTCTAAGATGATTGATGCATGGGGAAAAGGAATGTAACAGGCTACTCTTGTGTAGAAAATGCTGAGAAAAAAATTTGTTTTTCTACACTAATCTATGTTTTTGGCGTTTTTTATTTATCCTATAAATAAATGTGTCTCAACCTGTTAATAAGGCGTATGTTTTCATTTTATTATCTCACTTTCAATCTTATACCAGAAACTTGCAAAGTTTTTGTGCATACTTGATGATCCAGGTTCCCAAACAGTGGTTCAGTGTGTGGGAAAACACCAAGATTCAAGCACTCAGTGTCACTTATTGGCCTCTATATTTTCCTGTAAGGAAGGGAAGGATGTTCTCTGTACTGCTTTTCCTCCAGTCACGGTCAAACCACTTGTGTCAACACACCAAGGATGTTAAGAGTGTTCACTTGACAAAGTACATCCGAATGTCAACTCTTGCAGTTTGCAATGAAAGGTAAGTCAATATAACAGGTATTTTGGCAAATAGAAGGAAGTCTCGACTAAGTCTTCACTTAAGATATCTGGTTGACTTCTTATCTAACAGGAAATTTTGACTGGGATGCAGAACTGAAACTAAGAACTGATTTCCGTAAAATCTCTAATACCTATTACCAGTTACATAATATCAATATTATCTAACATAATATTGAAATGTTGCAAAACCTTAATTTTTTCCCCGTAATATTTAATTGCAAATTAAATATTAAATATTAAATATATAATTACATATAATTATGTATTATATGTAATTACATAATATATAATATTATTACATAAAATATAATCCATCAGCTTCAGGCTTTCAAAAAATATCGATTAAGTGCAGAAAGACTACAGGTTTTTGAAGCTTCTGTTTCTCTGCCTCAGGGGCCTCAAAATTAAACTCTGTCGTTAAAGCAAAACTAGCTGAGGTTACAATAATGAGTTTAAGCAATGTAGAAAATACCCACTGTATTTTTAAGAAGGCACATTAAATTACAAGTCATAATAAGGGGACCAAACCATTGCATCACGGGACTGTTAAAATCCAAATACAAGCGATACTGAATCAAGAGCTTTATAAAATCTCTGAAATACTGTCAGCAGGCAGCATTGTCGTAGCTGCATGACATGGTATCACTGATGTTTTTGTGACAGGTCCCATTCTTCATAAAATTATGCTCACTGACTCAAGTAAATTTCACCCTCTGATATCTTAGTCACTGCATCTCCTGTGGTATCTTCAAGCTCTGATAACAAACTAACCTGGTTGCAGTGTTCTCTACCAGTCTATTCTTACTTTAAAAAGAAATAAAATGTACTGACCCATTGCATTTCCCAGCTGTCATATACGCACCATTGCCATCAGAATTTTTTAACCTTGTCATTGACTCAGAACTTTGCGGTCAGTTTTTCTGAACATCCTAAGTACAAATTGCCAAATCTTCAGGTAGGAAAATACTCTTTGTTTTTTAGCTGATGTTTAACTTCCCCTCTGACTTCTTAACTAGGTAATGTGGCACCAGTGCTCTCACGTTTTCCCAGCTTTCCTTAAAGCAAAACAATTCATTATTTCTGCTTTTTCTCCATCATGCTTGGTAACTTCATAATTCAAACTGATATCAGTGCAGAAATTCTGAAATGTCAGAGCTCATATGTTAACTGAACTACTTGGTATGCACATAATCTTTACTAGAGTGTCTAACTGCTCTAGCTACTCACTCTTCCTAAATTAATTTATTCTCATTATTTAATATTCCTTAGGAGTCTGGGTAATGTCAATCACATCAGCTATCACTTGTACACAGAATATATTCTATTAAATTAATGGAATGTATACTAACAACACTGTATATAAAGAAGTACTTTAAATTTCAGAATTTTGTAATTTTCCATCTACTTTTACGGAAATAAAACAGCCTTTCAGAATTTCAGTGGAGTTATGATTTTTTTAAAAAAATCTGAATCTGAAATATTCTGGAAGACTTGACAGGTATATGCTGGTTTAACACTAGCAAGATAGATGAACCGCCTGGACCAGACACTAATTTCTGACTGTATCAATTTTACCATTTGAGAAGCAGTCACATAATATGTCAACACAGCATAAAGAACTCAATCTCGCAATTTTGCAAGCTGCCATGAAAGACAGTGAAGTGTCCCAAAAGTGCTTCAAGTAAACATGATGTACTCTTGCTATGATGAAGAAAATATTAACATTTGAGTAAGACAACTGCTGTTTATCGGCAATCCCCAAACACAGGCTTAATTTATTTTCCAGTTTCCTTCATCCACCCCCAAAATCCCTGCCTGCTTTCAAGGCTTCCTGCAACATTTCTCCATTGTTATAAATTCCTTTAACATAACCAGCCAGAGTGTCATGGCATATAATGGTATACAAGCTGCATCTATTACAAAAGCAACCACATTTGCTTGTCACCTTCACATTCAGTTTAATTTCTCATAATATGGTAGCTTACAGATCTCTTTTTGATGCTATAGAGCATGTTGTTTTACTACGGAATTATTTCCTTACTCAAAGAAAGCTTGAAAATCCAATCTATTTTAAAAGAAAATCTATATTGAAATTCCCTAGATAAACTAGTTTATCAGTTGGGCTTCTAGCAGGGAAGAATTTTATATTTTTTTCTCAAGAGACCAAATATACAACACAAAAGGAAAATATAATAATGTAAGACTAAAAAAAAAATTTAAACGACGGGATACAAAAATATTGTCATTTTTATAAAAGTAAGAAGCTTCATTCCCTCAAGGGGCCGTCACTGAAATGAACTAAAAACAGACAAGAGGATAGCAGCACACAGCCCACAAGAGCTACGCCCTCCAAAGCCAGTGTCATATTTTCCTAACCTCCTCCTTTCCATTGAAAAATGTGTGCTGATCATCATTCATGCAACTTCAGACCCAGCTGAATTTAGCAGTTCCCCAATTTCAAGAAGTGAGATAAAAGAAGTGAGAAAACTCACAGACTGCTGCTCTGGGCAGCCATAATCTGTAAGTGGCTTGAGACAAGCTGCAGCCCAGAGGAGAAAGATGCTGCATAAACAGGCTAATTGGTGAGGCAAAGTTTTCTTCTGGGAGCCATCAAAATGACCTTTGTACCTTCACATCTATTATTTAATTCTATATTTCTTCAAAAGAAGAATAATACTGGTTTACTTTGGAACAATTTCTTTATAGGGTATCTATCAAAAATTCTGGTATAAATTAAGCAGAAATATTGGGTGGTTTCTTGGGTTTTCTTTTTAAGTAACTGAGATTTTCATGTAAATTCTACTACTTCAGCATTATGGCCAAAATTTACTGCTGTCATTTGAAATGGCACAGGATCCAACAGAATACTTTCCTTTTCACCACGTAGCTTTGGGTTGAAGAGTTTCGCAGTCGTTTCCTTGTCCCATCATACAAGACAAATATCTAATTTCTACAAATTCTTAATGAAAATATTTTTCAGCTAGATAGAAATTGAATAGCAGAAATTTTTAATTGTTTAAGGAGAAAAACACAAGAAGGCTGTTTGGCTGTTTTACACCTGCAAAGTAGCAGGAACTAATAAGGGGGGTAACCCAGAGGTGTTCTGCTCTGTTCTCTGAGGAGGTGCCTGTCTTTGGCCCTAATGAGAAAGGAAAAACCAACAGGGCTTCAGAAAGCTTTGGCCAAGTGATGCCAATCCCCTTCTTGCTGCAGCCTTCTGCGTGGGGTGCTCAGTACATGCTCATGCTCTCTCAACAGCCCCAAAATGCTGCTGTGGGTGCTGTAAAGCATCCTCTGCCAACACATGACTGAAACAGGTATTTCCTTGGAGAGAAGTTATTCCCCAAGGCTGAGCTGGGTTTTTTTTCACCTGTGATAAAAGCACAATTAAAACTGGCATCTTTGTAGGAAATTCAGTTCTAATGGAAATGATCAGCACCTGTGGCACAGAGAAATAAAGGCTCTCCAAAACTGTAATACAGTCAAATTTTAGCTGTGCTCTGATCTGTACATTGAATATCTCTCCTTCTCCTGCTGACACCCTGCCAGTGAAAGAAACTTAGGGGAAAAAGGTAGCAATGCTTCTCTGAAAACACTCTTTGTTGATTTAGCTCTAGCACCAGAGCACAGTGGCTTGTTCATTCAGACTTCTGCAGTTCGGCTAAACTGAGTAAATTATGTCATCAAGCCCAGAAACAACTCTAGAAATAGTCACGCAATTTCTTCTCAGAAAATAAAATCATCTGAAGGACAGAGACAGAGCTGGATGAAAAATAATTTAAAAAAAAATCACAAACATGTTTTGAAAGTTTTTTCCCTCAACTTTTTAGAGTTTTGACATCTTGTGAAAAAGCCTCCTTTGTACCAAAAGCAAATGAGCCAGAAAGGCATTGCAGCAGTATACATCTAACACAAACATATGTGCCTAGGTTTTTCACATATCAAAGAAATAGCCTGAACTCTGAAATGCCACTTATTCCAAGATAGATTTGTCTCATTTTAAAAAAATAAATTAGGTCCTAGAAAACCCCATCAAAAGTTTGGAGACGTGCTTGATTTTGATAAAATTTGATGGGTTTTGACAGAGGCAAGTGAGGTACTGGAGCAAGAGCTAATTAGAAATAATTCCTGCCTTCAATACTTGATCTGACTACAAGCACTACGAGGTTTCTGGGGTTCAAACAATAAGATTGTAGCAAAACCAGTCTGCTTGTGAATAAAACTACAGTCCCACAACAAGCTGTGCTCAGGCAAATTGGCTTCTCTAGGTCTCTGATCAAGATAACTGAGAATTGGTGTAAATTTTATTCAGAGAAAATAAAAATAGAAGTTAAAAAAAAAGCAGTTTAGAAGGGATTGGTGTCTACCCTCTGGTTTCTGTAGCATAATTCCTTGGGATTATACTTCACCTCCCACTGAAAACTGCCAATGTTAACATCAACCAGTAAACCTGACTGAAGTAGTGCTGACATTCTGAATTATTTAAATAAGAAATTCCTCATAATAAGGTGTTTTCAAAAGCAGAAGAGAATTATTTTTTCTGCAGCTCTTTTCTACAGGTAAGAAGTGAGAAAGTAAAAATGTTTCCCAAACATGCTGCAGAGGATATCAGCACCAGGGGCCATCAGTGGAAAGTGAACATTCTCCCATAAGCAAATGCTTCCATACCTTTTAAAGGAAGAATACATGGGGAATTGGAGGGACAGGATTGGGAAATCCTTTCTCTACTGCTCTTTCTGTGCTTGGAGTATACTGTTGCTAACTAGTTTCAGCTCACTCACTAATACCCTTGAGGTTTTTTGCCCTGATCCCAGTAAATTAGAAGTGCAAAGTAAGGAGGCACAAGGTACAGTCTAGAGATGCTGACCCCATTGCTGCAGTGCATAACGAAGGTGAAAATAAGCATGCCAAAAACTGATTCATATCTATGCCACCAGCCCTATTCCCCTTCTCAAACCTGGTCTCTGGTCTCCTCCTCCCTGCCTCTCTTCTGAAGCACGGCTGCTGAAACAGCTCTTGGCTTGGTGGCTGAAGCCCAGGGGAGCAGCAGCAGCAGCTGGAGTGTAACCTCTGCTGCTGGGATGGCAGCTGGGGCCAGCTGATCCCAGTCTTGGGATGGAAAGTGCAAGGAAGAAATATTTCTGCACTGTTAAGCCACCCTTTCATGCATGCAGTCAAGTAAGAAGCTCTACCAGTCACCCACTGGCTGGGTTGGGGTATGGTTTGTGGCGTGATATCGTTTTCATGTTTGGCACTGCTGTTTTCCCTAAAGAGCAATAACTCATCTACACAGTGGGATGCACTATTACATACAGCTCTGCTCCTCCCTAGAAAGGGGTGGTGCAGAAGCACTGCAAGTCACAGAATCAGACGAGAAAAATCTGGTTAGAACATATGCCTCTTCATACGTGAGACAAGACTGGACAATGAATGACATCACCTGTATCTTTGTTAACCCATTTTCAGGAATCTAGGGTCCCTTGATGGTTGAATTTAGAAAGACAACTAGTTTTTGCATGTGCCATACCAGGTTACTTCCTGTGTTTTGTTTCTTCTGGCATCTTGTTTAGCTTTTATGCAAATAATATAATTTATTTGAGCTGTTTGCAGCATTAAACATGGAATTGAGCAGAGAGCATGCATGACCAAACTGCACAACCATATGAGAATGAGATGGTTTCCAAAGATAGTTACATTAAGCTCACATTTGCAGAATAAATAATTCAATCCTCATGCTTCACATTTAAATATTTATACAAATACACTGCTTGTCACAATTAGTTTGATTAAACTGTTAAGAAAAAGGAACTGTGCAAGAAATAAGACTGCATCCAGGAGGAGAAGCTATTTATGTTGAAATAAATTATGTGAAATTACTGAAGCAGCAGCAGGTCAGGAAGCAATCCTCCAAATCCATACAAAGATCTGACCCCAAGCTCAGTTTGGGAAAGCTTTCTACCAACACTTTTTATTTTTTAATTTAGGAAACAAGGCCATGAGCTTATTTTCCTCTTTGTCTCATGGAATCATGAGACATGTTTTTCTCTTTCCCCCATGAAAAGCCTTATTTATAGACTAAAAACACACTGTATTTTACAGACTATTTTCTGCATCATTTTCCTTTACAATGTGCTCAGGAGAAATTACTTGCTTTCACAGCACACTCGCCACTGTTCCTTAAAGCACGAAGGGAAACATTAAAGGAAAACTTTGTCCCTTAAGTCTCAAGGGCATTTCTTAGGAAACTTCAAAACTCACAAACAGCCTCAGAGAGAGGCCTGGATATGCAATCCTGTTTATAGATCAAAATAGGGATCACTTTTGATCTGAGTCTGGTGCTACAAAGTTTAAGGGAACTGAATGGTGGTTCCCTCTCTAAGTGGAAGTCATCATCTCACTGGTACTAGTTTGGATGTGACTGAGGGTAACCCAGAGCTTCACATGACATTTTGTAGTACTACCAGGAATTCAAGTTTTAACAGTATGTGCAATACCACAGACTGCTGCAACAGGACAGGAGTAGACAAGTGGGTCACTTTGATCTGAGACAATTCAACCCTGGTTTTTCAGTAATCAAAGGAAAAAAGAGGATGATGAGCCTAGTCCATCGCTGACCAAATTCAAGCTGCAAGTTCATGTAATATCATCATGTAAGAGCATTTACTGCACAACACAATCAGCTGGTGGGAGGAACTCTGCAGAAGAAGCCAGACTATCAAACCAGCCTCCAGTTCAAACTCATAAAGGACCCCATCAAAGAGCACTGACTAGACACTCTGTCCAGAGGACAAATAAATACTCTTCTTGATTCTATCTAGTCAGTTTAATACCTTTTTTGGAATAAGCTCATGGGAGCCAGATAATGAATGCTGCAAAAATTCATAAATGTTGCAAAAATTCACAAATGCCTGTTGCACCTTCAGTGGTGCAAGAGCACAAAGAGTGGGAAGGAAAGTGTGGGATGCTGTCTTTAACTGCCAAGAACCTGCCAAAGAGGTTTATTTATTTTGTGATTGAATGAGACCAAAGAATTTAGTTGTTGTATCTATGAAGAGAGCTAGATTCCTGAATATGAGTGACATATGGCTTTTTTATTATATATTTGGCTGAAGTTTCCTCACATTCCATTTTCTTCTACTTTATCCTTCAAAAAATTTTTTTTTCTTTTTCTGTTTCTGCACATTAATGAATACATTAATTAGGTTTGAATGAAAGTGAGATACTCAAAGAGGTTCTGTTTTAACTCCCAGTACCAAAAATGAGGACAAGCAGCTTTGGGAAAAGGTCTTTGCCACCTGGATTTAAGTTTAGAAGAGCTCTTAGCAATCCTGAACTTGGTCACCCTTACTACTGGCATCTGGAAGAAGGTTAAACATAATTACATATACCCTAATGAATCCATAACGAAGGAGAGGACTCTCAGAATCAAAACAAACAAACAAACAAACAAACTAAAATAGGTTTGACTATTTTTCCAAAGCCTGTCAAACAAGGAGAAAAACAGGCAGACACTATGCAAAATCCCTGCTTCCCTACTATACAGGCAAAAGTTAAATATGCAACTGCAGCCCTAAAGAAATAAAATGATAATCAGCAATATTCATACAAGGAATTGATGTAGAACTTATACTACTGAGAAAAGCTGTCACCACACCGCAGAACTGCTCTCCTACAGTTAAGGAGCCAAAACATAAAGAAGGAAGAAGCATCATAGGCTTCATTTTTGTGCAAAAGTATGAGGGGAAAGTTAGTATGGATGATGTGGGTATTTACCAGTTTGAATTTTTCAGGAAATGGATTACTAGAACCCTTCACTTTCTTCATTTTTATTTCTGTCACCAAAACAGAGCAAAAAGGAACATTTCTCTGTCAGAGAAAGCAGCTATTTATTATTATATTTATTACTACCTAGAGAAACTTCCTCCCCAACAGTCCTCAATGCTGGCAACCTGCTGAGAGAAAGAAAAGTAGAGCGCTTTAGCTCTTTGCTCTACCTGGCAACAATTTCCTGACATTTTAGAGCAGCTGGGAAAAGGCTTCATTTTCACATTGATGATGTAGCAATTCAGTAAAGAAAAATTCCTGTCAAGATTCTTGTAAAGAGACTTTTACAAACCAGGGCTTATCATAGGGCCTGTGTATCAAGGGGATTTTTGCTTTTTTTTTTTCTTACGGTTAATAGCTCAATGAAGTTTAATGAAGTACTTGTAGCAGAGAACACTTTACATGCTTTAACCCGGACCTGTCAGTCCCACCAGATTGTTTGTAACCTGAGGGAATTCTCCAGCTCTGCTTACTGCTCAAGTGTTTGTGCCAGTCCAAGGCTCTCACTAGAAGATGTAGGAACAAAGGACCATGCACTGGGCTTTTCTTTTAGAAGCAGAGCTAATAACAAACATTCAGGAAACAATGACAAAATGTTTGGGGTGTGGGAAAGATTTGCAATTATTTTCCATCCCTTCCAGTATAGCCTGGGCCAAGATATAAAACTGCTACTTCTCCCAAATATCACGCACACGTTCAATGTCTCATATTTAAAGTCACAAAAGCATACGCTTTAGTGAGGGGTGTTAAGTATCAGCTCTAAAAAGTTTTTCTTCAAAGAACCATGCAGTAGTGGAATCTGAGAGGCAGTCCTTCCCTCACCTCTCCACTGCCCCCGTTTTTTTCTTTAGTTTGCACTCAGCCGTGACCATGCCACTTCCCAACAGTCACGCAGTCAAAGCACATTTCATTCCATCAGTAATGCAATAAATCATTTAGAAAAACATTATTCACTGCCAGCTGAGTCTGACTCAGGAAAGAAAATGTCCAGAGGTTGTAGAAGACATTTAACTTTCAGCCATACTATTAATTACTCTGATCTCGTGATGTGCTACTTTCTAGTCATTACCCCTGGAATATGAAGTTTCAGAAAAACAAGCTAAAAGCAAATCCATCATAAAGCAGGAGAGAATGATAACATTAACCATCAGTCCCTTCTCTGTAACAAAGAAGAAAAAACAATTACAGTGGCAAAAGAATATCCGTTTTTGGTTTCAGAGTGGCAGTGCATCTATCATCTAACTAACTAGATTTTATCATTCTATTATAGATACAATAGGTATTTTACTACATACCTTCAGTATCACATGCAGATGCTCACTACATATAAGAAGTATTTGTTTGCTTGTAGATAAGATACTTTGATTAAAATATTTGCACTAGCACAAGTGAAAGCATAATCAGGACCCATTCCCTTTAGGGATTGAACGAAAGTTGAAGAGAAGGTTAAAAATAATTAAAAAAACAACAACAAAAAAATAAAGACCTGTTTTATGCAAGATGCTAATAGGCATGTTTCTTTTTGACATTCTTAGAAAGAAAAGCATCTGGCCTTCACACTTCAGAGAGAACAGTTTCTGTACCCATGTGGTTACCGGTACAGTACCATGTGGTGGTCTGACATCTTTTGAGTTTGCATCCCAAATAAAGTTTATCTCTAATCCTTCTACAAAAAGCAGCTTTCTCCACACTGCAGTGAAGGAACTTAATTACCTCCTGATACAGTAAAACATGCCTAATTGCTCATCGAGACTTTTTCCCAGTTCAGATGGTTCAGCTGGCCTTAGATCACCTTTGTCTGATTCAGTTACATTTTCTCAGGTGGAAACTGTAAGCCCTTTAATACACAGGCTTCCCAATATTTTAAGGCTACTGTCCAGGAGAGGAAAGGTCTGAAGGAAAAAGCCTGTTGATTACAAATTCCCATTACTTCCTACAAATATAGGGGGTTTTACCAGATTCAAAGTGTTAACTTATTCAAGTTGTGATAGGACACTTATTAATATTCACAGAGCATAAGGTCAAAGCTTATAAGAAAGCTGAGATAAAACAATGCATATGTGGTAGAAACACACTGGAATTTTGGCTTATGGTCTCAAAAATATTGTACATTATGTGAATGATATAAGGCATAGTTCTGAAATTAAAAACAAATTTTAATTCTACAAGTTGTTCTGATATGCAGGTGTTCAGCTGAGATGCCGGGCCTGACAAACCCCTGAGCAATTAGCAAATGAGGGATTTTTGGATTTTTTTCTTTTCCTGTAGCATAATGTTTCCCCTGTACAATCCAGAAACATGCTCTGTGGTTAAACTATTATTAAAAGGAATGCACTTAAAATACTAAGTCTAAAGAGCATATTGTAGCTTCTGAAAGTACACACTATCCACCATATACTTCAGCAAATGGGCCACACAGATAATTTTCTTGTGTGCTACAGCAGGTGTTATACTGCAATAGCAAAATGAAAAATAATGCCAGCAAAAAATGTTTTTAAAAGTCTAAAATTACAGATGAAATTTACATTTTTAAAAATCTTGGATAAGTCAAGTTTAATTAGTTATTAATGTGCTATAATATCTTATTTCAGTAACATAACTTTAAGGCAGAGCTCATGCAGTTATCAATAGTGAATGAAAGATTTTTATATTCACTACTGTTGACTCTTCTCCTGGTATCTTCTCAAGCTTCTTTAGCACTTTTTATAACCTATACTTAGGATTATAACACTGCTCTGCTGTGTGGATCACCCTTTTCTTACGCGTTTGTACTACGCTTAGGCTGGTTGGGTAACAATTTATTAAAGGGATCTAAAAAATGCTATTCTAAAAATATTACCTTTTACTTAATATTACCCTAAAAGTAACAACATCATTCAATGTTGCCTTAACACAAACATCTGCCTTCTCTGGCAGAAGGTGTAACATGTTACACCTGCCTACACCTAATCACACGCTCCTGCCAAAAACGTGTTTCTACTCTGCCTCCTGCCAAATCTCATGAACACATGGATGGAGGGCAAATGGGATAAGGTTGGTGATCTTATGAAACCCTGGATCACACATTTTCATTAGTTAATTATCCACAAGAGAAATCAATATGACTCATTTGCACGCTGCACCAGTGCAAAGGGGCCTGAAGTTGCAAGTCCCTAAGGGTCCAGGTGAGGCGTTAGGCCCCCAGTTAGTTTTGATCAGCTGTAAAAAGAAACTGCACCTCAGAAAAGCTGAAAACAACTTTGGTAGGCCACTGGTTGGTCATGAAAATAATGAAAATTATTTGTGATGATGATCTTGTACATAAATACTCTAATGTAATTTTTGATTTTTAGTTTGTCCCAATAGTCTGACTACTGATGCAACCACCTTGGCTAAATAGATATCAAATCCTAGTTTCGGAAACACAACACGAAGAATCCTGCTTAACTGCAAAGTAGTGCACTGATACTCATCAGCTGAACAAGCACAGCAACATAGAAAACCATATGCCACAAGAAGGAGTCCTTGATTAAAGTCCTGGCCTTGGATGCAGGCTCAATTTTTTGCTCTCCCATAAACCTCTCAAGATAAATTATTGCTACTAAATCTACAAGAGTGGATGAGAATATTCTAACACCAGACATCAGAAGACTAAAACTTAAAAATGTCTGGGCCTGAATCCATAAAAGGACTTTAAAAATAAACCACTGAAGGAAACAGCTGTCTTAAATTGGGCATATCTAAATGGCAATGTCTAAATAATGTGTAATTTTTTTAATCTTGTTCAAAAAGCAGAATAGAAAATTCAGAGCTAGACTGAGAGCAAGTACAAAATGCCCAAGGAGAATTAGACATAAAGCAAGAGATTCATGCTCCAAGTGCAAGTCATCAAAAACTAAGCAGTGGGAAATACCATTAACAAGAGACATGAGCTCATATTCCTTGGAGCTTCTGACTCTTAAGTCAGCTTGGAACCTGCAGTCTGGATTTTGGTATGCCACACAGTGCCCACAACTCATCTTTCTAAGGAACAAGCCAGGGGCAGGGAGGGGCATGTTGTTTCCTTGAACTCCAGAATTCAAGTATTTTCCCTTCAGGGCTGCTGTTGGCTTCAATGCACTCTACAGGACAAGGACCAGAGTCACAGGCTGGGAATGATCCGCACCATGCAGCCTGTCTCCCCTGAAGCCCTGCAGGCAGCACTGCCAGGGGAGACACTGGTGCAGCTGCACAACAGCTGGCCATTCCCCGAAGACTGACTTTTAGGTCCTGCTCCCTAAGACCGTTGCTGCAGCTTACAGGAAATAGTCATCATATAAAATGGGCAAATTTTCTTTTATCAGGGCTGACAGTCGTGCTACAAGTATAAAATAAACAAGTGTAGTTGCAAGAAAAATATAACTGAAAATCAAAACCCAAAGAGTGGTTGTTGTCACATCATCATTGTCTCAGACAACAAAACAAGTGCAAAACTTTTCTACCTTTCCTAATCCCCTTCCAAGCTGATTTACAGCAAGGACAGCCCTGGGGTTAAGGCGCTCAAGCAAAAGCCTGTAGTCACACTGCGAGAAGTCTCTTTAAGGACAGATTTAGCAGTTTCAACAGGAAAAAAGATTTCTTCTTTTACCCCTATTTTTACTCTTGACTATTTCATGCATCTGACAGAGGTTTTACAATATATGCTCAGCAGGTTTTTCTTCTTTTCCTTCTTTAGTAAGGAAAAACCAACCAAATACAAAACATGATCATCTGAGGGGCAGAGAAAAAAAACCATCTTATGTATTTCTAAAAGAAAGAAAAAAAAACAAAAAACAATCAACCAAGAAAAGAGAAACTTAAAAAAAGTTAAAGAAAGTTAAGAAAACTGTGCTGCTTTCATGTGTCATGTCTCACCACAGAAGCACTGGTTTGAATTTAGATTGACTAGGTTGAAATAGGCCCTTTGAAATACTTCAGAAAGCATAAAATAATATACATATAAAAAATTAAAGCTCCCATTTATTCATTTAAAAAAAACAAAACCAAAAAACTTTCACCAAAACCCTACCCAGTTTAAGAGTAGGGCATCGGGGTTTTTTTGTTGGTTTTTTTTTTTTTTTTTGATACACACAATTAGAATTACAATAAAAAGCAAATCTGGGGATGCATGCCAGAAGTCAAGGTCACACTGAAGATGCTCAGTCTTCAAGGAGAAAAGCTGGGGAAACAACATCATTGACTGCTAAACACAGGAGTATTTGTAAAGGAGCTAGGTCAGGACACCAAGTGTTTACTTATTAGTACAATAAATAGTTAGTACAGTAAACTGAGGAAGACTTTTGACTCTAAGCACTATTAAATGTAAAATTCATATGAATTCATCTAACATTGTTTGAAGATATGCCTCAAAAATAGATAAAATCCTGGACAATCTAAAACTTTGCTCAGAACATGCACCAGCCCCCTGTGCTACAAGAATGAGCCTAGAAACAAAAACGCTTGAACGTCTTCTGCCTCAGTGAATAATGCCAACACAGAAATTTCTTCCTACAACCATCACTTAATTATTGCCTCAAAGAACTCAAGACTCCAGAAATGCTGATTTATAATAAAGCTTGTTTTCACTTCCACTTGCCCAAACAAGAGAGTTTACAGAGCTCTCCAGTCACTGGAACCTCAGTTTAGTACAAGGTGACAGACTTCAAGAGATCTCATGTCCTTTGGTCACTGTAACTGTCGGTGTCATGCAGTCACTTGTAGAACAAGGGTGACAAAGGGCACAAGCCATATGCTGTTTGTATTGCAACAGACTTCTGAAAAAAGGCTCTGTCTATAACCTACATGTGTGAAACTGTTGCTCATTTAAATTTCAAATTGGCAGTGCAAAAAATACATACTGTGGCACTCGGTTGGGTATCCACCTTGAGCTTAAATATGGGTCTTCTCTAATTTCCTTAAAGATCTTCCATGCTAAAATACAAGTCTATATTCTCAAGAACACTATGCTGGAGATTACAGGCCTCAATTTCCTTTGCATGGGACTCAGAAGAATTTCAGTTTTGTCAGAGTAATTTGGAAATAAGTCCACACTCTGGTCTTGTTGTGGGCACAAATTGATTAGTTCCTCTCTCCTAGGGAAAAAAACCCAAACAAACCCATGCAAAAAACCCCACAAACAAACAAACAAACAAACAAACAAACAAACAAAACCACAAACAAAACCCCCAAAAATAAAAACAAACAAAAAATCCAACCCCTCCCCCTCCCCCAAAAAAGGGCACAAGCTTAAAAGTTTTCATTTTACCTTTTATTTGCATTTTATGCTATACTGATATTATTTATTTTCTTTAGTTCTTTACTGACCTTCCTCTTTTTTCCTTAGGAAAGCTGATTTCTAAACATAAATTTGTTTCAAACCATTAGCTTCACTTGCTTTTCACTCTGCCTGGGAGATAACTAATTTCTTATACTCCTGGGTCCAACAGAGCAAAACAAAGGGAAATGCCTTCTCTAATCCTAGAGCAGGCTCTCATTGTCTTTTAAATCCATTTTCACAGGAGATGCAAATGTAGGTGTTCAAAACATTAATGGCATCCCTTTGAAACAGAAATCTCAGTTTTGTGGGAGAGATACCATTCCCTGACAGTGTGAAAGCTTTATGCTTACAAGTCTTTCTCTCTAGAAAGGAACATTTCAGGCACAATGACAGTGAGATCTTAAGAGGAAGATTACATTTCCATTGGGTATTGTAAGCATAAGGCTTTTCTGTGTCTGAAGATAACACAATTTTACCAATTCTTCTGTGTTACCTTCAGACATGTTCATCATTTGTTACTGAAATGATAAATTCTGTCATATGAACAATGTTAATCCTTAGAGTTCAGTTTTTAGTAGAAGCTCCTTCTAGCACAGATCTCAGAGGAAGAAACATCTTTTCAGTAAAAGAAGTTACATTCAAGAAGTGCAATACTTTAAAATATTTATTTTTCCTAATTATTTCTCCAAGCATTTGACCAATAATTACAGAAGGCAGCAGACAAAAGGATTATAAAGACAATAGTGTATCAATGTGGAAAGCACTAATATCAATTTCACTTATATCTTCACCTAACAGATATCTTCACTTTATACATTTTAGTTTTTTAGCAATTAAAATTCTTGACAGCTTCATTATTAATTTATACAAAAATATTAGACTGAATGAATTCCCTTGCTTATGGGACCTGTGGTCTCTATATGTACCTGGATAAATGATGGGACCCAAAAGGATTTGGGGCAGAGGTCCAAACCTATCTGCTGAGAAAGAAAGTGGGAAGACCCAACCAATTCTGCACACACAGACACTCTGCAAAGCCCATTACTATCCTTTGCTCTAAATGCAAGGCTTAGCTGCTTCCATGGATAGATTTACAGCACAGATTTTACTGCTCATGCAGAGATTTATTGAGCTGTAACAAATTACAAGACACCCTGGAAACAGGTTGCTAGCGCTCATCCTGTGAGATTGCTGAACTCCACTGACAGGCTGGCTGAGATGAGGGCAGTGCCTCTGGGCTGAATTTTTACAGTAGCTGCCAGGAGACACACACCACAGATTTAATACGTCATGTTACTTGAAACTATGTACACATGCACACAAACACACACAAAAAAAACCAATCCACCCTGAAAAATGTAATTCTGGTATAAAGCCAAAAATGTCAGCAAATAACAGTTTCAATTCCAAGCTCTCACCCTTCCAAAACTCCCCGTGCCAATTCTGCAGAAGCGTGAGATTATTTTGATAGCAAGTTATCTGTGACAGTAATACAAATATGCTCATTTCCCACAAAGAAAGAAAATAATACATGACTCGATAAGTCTGTTAAAAAAAAAACCAAACTCACAGGGTACAGACATTCCATGAAAACAG
Source organism: Trochalopteron elliotii (assembly GCA_024734555.1). Classification (NCBI taxonomy): domain Eukaryota; kingdom Metazoa; phylum Chordata; class Aves; order Passeriformes; family Leiothrichidae; genus Trochalopteron; species Trochalopteron elliotii. Next base: position 2,835,780 of record JANPWX010000108.1, on the reverse strand, counting down.
AGATCTAAACCAATTCTATATCATCCATTTTAAGACCTCATGAAGGAGTTGTGTCCATTCATCATACTTGCTAAACCATCGAGGAAGGATGGGAACCACACAATCCATCAAATCTAAACATTGTTCTTACCATGATCTTCTCCAAAAAATTAATTTCAAGCAGTATCAAGGTAATAGAACCAGTCTAATGATTGCATAAGGACTGATTTCAAAGCAGCAAGTCCTTTCAAAAGACCCATTCAACTCAGATCCTGCTTTACTTCTCCATCCCAACAATTTGAAACACAAAACCCACAAAATAGTCTCAGGGAAAAAAATATAAAGTATGAAATCTAGTGAAATTTCCATTGAGAAAAAGAAATGGTCTTTTTCAAATCCTGCAGTTTCATTAACATTATTTAATATTATTTCTCTTACTGCTTATATTGTCTCATTAGTGCAACTGTCAAAAATACTCAAATTTACTCTATAAAGATATGCTTTATATTTACACAGTTTCAGTTTCTTTCTTTTAGAATTACTTGCCAAGTGTTTGGGAGAAGAATTATAAAAAGGCCAGTTTGCTGCGCACATTTTGTGCTATGACAGTTATTAGGTTTTACATGAGAACAGCGGTGCTCCCGTAAACCTTATGTTTCCAAAAACAAATCACTGAGGGAATGTATTCCTATAGCCAAATACTACTTCAGCATTGGTAGTTGTCCAGTGTCTTGCCAATAATGGTGTATTAGCACAGACCATTAAAGGAACTAAAGCTGCAATCCTGGGATACCAGGTCATCCCTCAGTCAACTGGATCTGGGAACTGGGGATATGCCTTGCCCTAGTGGAAATGAGACCTCCTCCACTCTTTTGTAGAGGATGTTGGGTTTAGAAAAGTGGTTGGACAAAGGGAGTTTTGATGAACATTGTGTTGAGAAACAATCAGTATGGATAGGGAAAAGGAACAGGCATTGCTCCTTCTCAGATTTGGCTGCAGAGAGAAATTAACTATTCCACAGGACACCAGAGAAGGGGGAATCATCTGTGCTTAATGGTGCAGTATCTCACCTTCATAAAGAAATTCAATATTACCCATCATAGCTGGGGAAAAAAAGCAGAGATCTGTCGAAGAGAATATCAGAAAAAAAGCAGAGTGTCTGTTCAAGAGAGTATCAGAAGATAACATGTCTTTCTAAAAGTTGCTAATGTATTAAGTGGCACTGAAATGAAAAAGGCTGAAAACATTACACACAGGAGAAATAACAGGGAGGAGAGGAAAGTATCTTAAATTACAGGTACTGCTAAGCCAAATGGCTCATGGAAGCTGTATTTCACCAGCACATCTAGCATAGTTGTGACAGCCAAGATACAACTGGTTAAAACCAGCTCTTCTTAATTTAACATATATCAAATAATGCAGCAGAGAGGGAGACACAATTCTGTCTAAAGTCACCCAGCTTCATTCCCAGAGCAAATAAGTCATTGTTACAGCAAGAAAAATATGATATCACCCCTCTCTTCATTCGGTGTGTTTTGACAAATTATTGAAAAACTCCAATTCGTCAGAATCGCATCTGTTGAAGAACACTTATATGCTCTCTCTACATGCAAATCCCCTCCTTTTTATTAAAAGAGACATGTCTCCAAAAATGACTAATTGGAAAGGGTAATACAGACATCCTTATTGGTAATTACAGTTGCAGTAGAGTGCCATCCTCATGGGCTTGCATCTTCCTCCACGGCTCCAGGCATCACAAAAGAGACACTGAAATTGAAGAAAGCTACTGTGGGACAATTACTGTTTTATCTCAAATCCCATTGTATTATCCAGGGGACTGATGACTAACTTTATTGTGGAAGTAAAAGCTGAAGTGAGATGCTGGAAGGCTGCATGGGAGGGTAGGTAGACCTGGGTGGGGGATCTTCCCATTAGCACCTGAGGGAAGGCTCTGAGTCCAGGTACTGCAGAAAAAGGTTATCAAACAACTTCGAAAATCCCCGTGAGGAAAACAGCATTACAACTTCTTAGCACATGCTACTTCCACAGTTTGCTCTTGTACTCATCTAAGGCAACAACTTGCTGACCAATGACAGACTTTCCAAATTAAAACTAAAGCTAAAATTTATCTCAAAGTTTGCTACCATACTTTGGTATGTATTTAATTTGCCTTTCTGTGTCAGGATTATGTGAAAACAGACAGATGAACCTTCAATTATATGAGGCACTTGAGTATGCTTCTTTACACCTGAAGGTATGCACCTCCTATTAAACTTTATGTAATAACACAGCATTAAACCAAGGACACAAATTTTTAAAAGGGACATTGTACTGCTAGTGCAACTTCATATTTCTAATTTGATTTCTGCTAAGAAAAATTTCCAAGGAAAAAGATCTTCATGATAAAGATTCAACAAGCAACCAAGTTTTTTGTGTATTAGTGATAACAATCAACAGAAGAAGCAGGTTTCTGCAAGTATCCTGCCTCTGAAGAGCTTGAAATTTGATTTTTTCACCATGTCAGCTCAAGAAAATATAAGCCTATTGTAAACCAAGTCAAAGAAAATAAAAGATGAACTGAAGGCCAAAAAATCTGCTAGCAAAGTGATGATATAAATATTGTATGTTTAACCATACAATAAAACCAGAATGCATGCTGCTTGCTTAGAGACAAGGTAGAAAGAAGGATGATAAATGCCTGTACCAAGAGCTGATGGGAGCAGCAGTGCCTGCAAAAGCAGCCAGCAACTATTCCTACAGTAGCATCTCCTGACAGGAACACACAGGTGGTAAAGCTCTTTCAGATGATTTTCTATGGAATAGATTCTTCATTCTGTTTCTTGCATCTATCAGCTCTCTGGCTGGCACAAAATGTTAACAGATATCTGTACACAAAGCATTTCAAAGTTACACAGTACCTTTCTTGATTGTTACCTGTCCATTAATGTTTACAGGGGTAGTGGGAAAATTATGTAATCAAGTCCATACAGACTGAAGAAAAGCTTCAAAAGTAGTACAACAACATAAAAAATTTAGCTTTTCAGTTTGTGTTATAATACATTATCACAAGTGAAGCTGTAGGACACACAAGTCACTTCAGATATTGCACATGGCTGGGCATTTTAACAGCTTTTACAAATAACGCTTTTGACATCCAGTAGAGCTAGCACTAATAAGAATAAAAATAATTTTTAAAAAGCCAGTAAGATCACAGAAACTTTTCAAATGTAAATTTAACCTGACAGTGATCTTGTAGAAAGGTTGGTAATTTCGGCATTTCCTACCAAGACCCAAACAGAAATAAAAGCATTTTGGGAGTAGAAGCACTGATGCATGGGCAAACAAGCACAGTTCTCAAACTTTTTAAAAAAGAATTTTGTACACACACAAATGCATTTCATCTGTGTGAGCAAAGAAATTGAATGCATAATAAATTATAGCTGTTTTGAAATTAGCTATGTTTATTCATATCTAATTTAAGCTTAACGAATTAAGCTTAACGAATTTAAGGTGAATTTAAGGTGAATTGAATAATGCAAACAGATTTCTTAAAAGGAAGGAGAAAAAAAATCCAAATTATTTATATTAGACAAATGATAGAATATGACGGTTCATTAATTCAAATAAATTAAATTCCTTAATGTAAGAGCATCAATATATCAGCCAGATCTTACAAACTTACCAAGCTAACATATGTCTACTTTTGATTCACTATAAGCATTTAGTTAATTTTTTCTTGCCACAACCTCATCTTGTAAAGATTTATAGCTCTTTAATTTTTACACTGCAAGGTACTCCTAGATCTCAGTGGAACTATTCATGTCATTAAATGTAGAGAATACACATACATCTTTTGCAGTAGTAGGACCCAATTCTCAGACCAAGCTCCAGATTCAAGTGATAAGTCAATATTTAAGCAGAGGAAAAGACTGCCAATTGCCTATATCAATCATTCAGTTACCAGAATGTATGCTAAAGGGGAAAGAAGGAAAAACCCCTCCCCACTAGCAGAGCATGTAGGCAAACCATTCAAGGAAAGATGTATTCTGCATAAGATTGACAAGTTTCAAGTCTGTGGAAAATTTAAAAATGAATATGTAAAAGAATGTCAGCCTACTTTAAGGTAATTCATAATTTCACCTCAACATCTGAAAATACAGACTTTGTTCTGTTACTATTTTTTTTTCCTTTTGTAGTTATAGGCACATTTTTAATTTAACGGAAATGCAATGAAATGTTAAAGGCAGATGTTATGGTAAAAGCAGGGAAATGAGAAGACCTACATCTTGGAGAAGCAAAATCCTGAGCTAGGAATAAAGAAAAAAGGCTTTTATTGTTCTTCTATGCCTTAATTCACTTCAATTTGCTTCAGTAACTCAGAAGTTAGGCATCTATACTGGATTACAGTTCTCGATTCAGACACCTGACTTTGGGTTCCTGTAGTCCCTTTGTAACCATTCAAGATCTGGTCAGCATCAGTGTCTAGTCAGTGTCTCCAGTGGGGAGAGAAGGAGAGTCACCTCACCATGAGCAACCATCAGTTCGGGCCATCTGAGCCGCAGCCTCTGCTCCACCAGGCATATTTACTGCTTCTCCACTGACTCTAACAGGTGCCCAGGCATTTGTTCCTGTTGGCATTTTCTTGAATGCCTCAGTTTGGACCTGAGCCACACCCCTCAATAGTGTCAGTGTTTCTGGGTTTTTTCACACCCAGAGAGAAAAAAATAAACCCCTCTCAGAGAAAGTTCATCCCCGCCAAAGTAGATATAGAAGAATTAGGATATACTGTCTTCCATGAGTGCCTGCCCTGCTCCTAGCACCACCAGGGAAGGTTTATTGGCTTACTTTTGAGCAGACGTACTGAAGAAGACTCACCACACTCAAAAAATAGATGGTGCTATCATTTAAACTTCAGGTCAGCAAAATAAATCCCACGACCAGAACTCCCTGGTCCTCTCCTTATACTCCTCCTCAGTATAAGTTTACTTATCCAAAATGCTATTTCACTTAAACCAGAGTTCAGGCAAGCCCACAGGAGCCTGACTGAATGGCAAGGTGAGCAGTGGATGTGCAAGCTTGGCTTATGTTGGTGCCCATTAGGAGCCCATTTGTTCTAGGGGAAACTCACCATGCTTGCCCACGCCCCATCTCTGAACATGACAATTTAGTAACTTTCAAGGGATGAACTTCCTTTCCATTTTCTGAAACTTTAGTTTCACCTTCATTGCTACTACTTCATAACCCCTGCTACTATTTGACTTCAGCAAAACAGACCTCATTTCTGCTTATTACTACTTAATTTTGGACATACTTTCTCCCCTCAGTTTCACTGTACTGCTGGGTTTCCCCATCCTGCTCTTGGTCTGTAACTAACACCTGTTTCAACAAATCTTGCTGCCCACCATTCCACCTTCATTTATGGGCTTTGATAATAGCCAGTAAGCTACTTTCCCTCTCACTTATTACAGCTGCCCAATTTCCCCTACCTCCCTAGATGTACTGTCCATATAATTTAAGTCATTATGGGGGCATTTTTCCACCTTATGTAAAATCTCCTACCCCATGCCCTATCCCTTCACTGACTTTACAGCTGCACAGATATGGCTGGGATTTTTTTAATGTCTCAAATCCCAAAGTAGTGCTTCAGCTTATGTACTTAGAAACTAGGAATGAATACTGGATACAATCTCCAAGCTACAAAACTAATAGATCCTGAGGATCAAATTTCTCCAGAATAGATACAAAAAACTGTTGGAAGCCAATGGTTTTGTTGCTTAGACATGGAGGCATGCTGTAAACAGAAGGAGGTGATCTGTTTTCTCTGTCTACAACTAATATTGTCATTAAATCATAGAATTGTAGAATGGCTTGGGTAGGAAGGGGCCTCAAAGATCATATATTTCCCACTATCATCTATTCCCCTGCCATGAGCAGAGGCACCACCTTTCACTAGACCAGGTTGCTCAAAGACTCATCCAACCCAGATGAAGCACCTTGCACTTGGTCTTGTTAAACCCCAGGAGATTCCCATGGGCCCACTTCTCAAGCTTGCCCATATCCCTCTGGATGACATCCTGTCCTTGAGGTGTGTCAACAGCACCACTCAGCTTGGTGACATCTGCAAATTTGCTGAGGGTGCACTCAATCTCTTTGCTTATGTAATTAATGAAGGTATTAAACAACATTGGTCCCAATTCAGACCTCTGAGGGTCATTGGGACTCTGAGCCATAGACCACTGCCCTCTGGATCCACCTGTCTGACCAATTCCTTATCCACTCAACAGTCAACCCATCAAATCCATCTCTCTCCAGTTTAGAGAAGGATGTTGTGGGGGACAGTGTCAAAGGCTTTACAGAAGTTCAGATAAATGACATCTGTAGCTCTGCCCTTTTTTCCACTGATGTAGTCATTCCATCATCGGAGGCCACTGGGTTGGTCAGGCAGGACTTGCACTTGTGAAGCTTTGCTGGCTGTCTCAAATTGCCTCCCTATTCTCCACATGATTTAGCACAGTGTCTAGGAGGTATCTGTTCCACAATTTTTCCAGCCACAGAGGTTGAGGTTGACAGGTTGATAGCTCCCTGGGTCCTCCTTTCTACCCGTTTTTAAAGATAGGTATAGAGTTTCCCTTTCTCCAGACATCTTAGATATTACCTGACTGGGTGAGTTACATCAGTCTCTACTTAATAATGGTTTATTTTTGCTAGCATTAGTATACAATTGCTTTGATATTGCACCCTATACTACAATATACTATACACTACTAGTAGTTTCAGCTTTTATACTAAGAGGTAAATAATTCTGAATGAGATCTCTTGTCTAATCATTTGTCATAATAAATAATTCATTTTATATAAATATATCTGATTTACCATCTTTAATCCTGCAGGACAAGGTTCCTTAAACCATTGACAGTCTGTGGCTGATCGAATCCAGGCTCCTCTTTAGAAGGTGTTTAGAACACAAAGGGCTCCTTTCACGGTTCAACAGGGCTTCTCTAACTTTGTCTGAAGCTCCCACTCCTACCCATGACAAAGGCTGGGAAGACCTTTTCATGACTTGTTAGTGAATTTCCAGGAAGAAGGTTCACCACATTTTGGAATGAAAAAGTCCTGTTTCCAATTATTGAAATCTGAGCAGACAAAAGTGCAAGGAGACACTGCTGTACTGTGACTCAAGCTGTGCTGAACATCACATCTCACCATCTGTCTTCATGTCCACATCTGTATTTGAAAAGAGGGACCTCGTAATGAACCATGAACGAAAAAAAACCACATCATAAAACTGGATGGGTGTGGACAGATCCTGCAGCTAAGCTATCTTAGACCTTTATGGTGTGTCCTTTAAATGAGAGCAAGCCCCCTTCAAAAAGGAAAATGGTTCAAAGCAAGCAGTATCTGAACATCTTCTGCAGTCATCAGTGCCAGAAGCATATTGCAACAGTCCAAAAGCCTGCACTTCTGGAAAAGATATGAATTTGTGGTGTGACACTCTAAAGAGAAAGTCTGAAATTAAGGAAATATTTTCAATGTTCCAGAGTTAGAAAGAAGTTTTCAGGTCTTTGTAGGACATCCAAGAAAGACTCCAAGTATTTCAGAAGGCAAAGAGCATAGAAAAAGAAGGCTTTATTTTCTGATTCTTACTACCTTTTATAATGTGTTCCAATACAGACTTAACATGATTGGTGAATAGGAATGATACTTCTCTAATCCCATTGGTTAAACTAGAGAAGCAGCAAAGCACCACCTGGAGAAGAATTGTTTTGAGAAAGGATAGTTGTTTGCCAAGATTGTTTTGAGAATTTTTTGAGAATTTTTTCCTTGGGAAAAAGTTAGCAGCAGCTAGCTGGCTAAAAATCTTTCAGACTCAGAAATATCAGACCCATAGGTCTTTCAAAGTCTTCACAGTTTATTATCACTTACTGATTAATAAACTATCAGTTATATAAATGACCAGCCAGTGAAGTAGATAACTTGGAACATATTTAGTAAAAATGAAGTTACACCTATCCTCTATACATAGTCTCTGAAGTTTGAAGTAAAGTCCTAGGTCCACTGAATTCATAGAAATTTTATAACTGATCCCTGTAGTGCAAGACTTCACCAGCTGCTCTGTTTGTTCAGACATGTATTGAATTCTTGGCTGTGAACTTGGGTTTTCCCATACTAGTTTAAGAATTTTTCAAATGCATGCAAAAAACCTGAAAATCAGGAATATCCACTATGTCCACTGCAAGCATCCACAGCAAAGTCAATTACAGCAGTGCAAGTGTATAATTTTCTGAAATAGTGGTAGTTATACCCCTTTCCAATTTTGAACAAACAAAAAATGCATACTAGTGGTAGTTAGAGCACATCCCTGTTTCCTGAAAACTGCTTCCAAGCATGGAAATGATATTTTTTTTCTGTTCTTATTATTCTTATCACTTTACAAATGCAATATCTCTACAATTGCCACAGTCAAAAGGTAGAAAACCCATTTTGTAATAATGCAAACAGCAGATTCTGCCATTTGAACTCTCATATACAAGAAGAATTTATTTAAAGAAAAAGGACAGACTGATATTATGGATTTACATATAGGCAGTCTGTGATGTCCTAAGAGTTCAAGTAGATATAATGTCAAGAGAAGTTGAACATTAATGTAGCTTTTTTATTGCATTTTCCAAGAATAATTACAATAAACTTACACTAACTGCAAAAAAATCATCTTCGTGACTTTCACCTGGCACATTAGTGCTGCTTAGTTGGCAGGCAGTAATTTGTTAATCCAAGGTGGTCAAATTATTGTGATTTATGTGACTGTACTCTTTTCATGTAACCACTGTTGAATATCAATTACTTCATACCTGATACTTAAGTTTAGACTTGGGACAAGCCATCTCTCCCACATGGAACAAATGTGCCTCAAAATGCCTAGATAACTTAATGATTTTTCTGATTCCTGCATCTCTTATTTGGGGCAAATCATCATTTCAAACCATTTTTATGAAGCACTGTTTTCAAATGTAAGGTGCTTTAAACGGACAGTGATAAGTGCCTCTAGCACACTGAATTTACAGATTAGATAAAGATCTTTCATAAGTCTTCATAAATGTACTCCTCTCTATCAACTTAGATAAAAGTGGCAACTACCTGGACAAACAGGAGTTTGTTGGGTGCTTTTTACTGTATCCTTGAAAAATCACTGTCAGTGCAAGGATTGCCTCCTCTACATAGATGAAGATCACTACTTTCAGCAAATTACAAGAATTTGAAATAGGAAAAGCAGAGCTGAATTCAAGACTTCACGTCTTACATATTTTAGTGAGACTTTCCCCAGATTGAGAGGAACTGACTACAATATGCAAAATATCTAGTTTGGGCTACAAATAGTCCTACTTAATAAAAATAATTTCCTCTCTGTAACTTTGCAGCAAAGCAGCAGCTCTTACTTTTTAGGCTATGCTTCCATTGCTGGCAGCCATGCAAACACAAGGATTCCCTAAGTTACACAAAAACTGCAGAGCTGGCTCAGAAAAAAACCCAGTGCTCCTCACATGCCCACCTCTCCTTGGCCCAGCCAGCTTCTCAGAGGAAGAAGGAGGGTTGGCAGGTGTTGGGGGTTGGGGTTTTCTTTCCTTTTTTTTACTTATAGAATTTTTTCCCATAAGTTGCTAGGAAAGTAACTGCTTGGGTACTTAAAAAAAAAAACAAAAGAAGTTGCTGAGGTAGGGAGAGGAGTGTAATATCTGGCTGTACTTCTTTTGCCTCTGGGAGTTTGTCTCCCAGCAGAGAGACACCATGAGTTTTGGGGGCAGGAAAAGGACAGGGTTGGGGGCAGCTGCATTCTCTCGCTCACAGCATCGGAAGGAGGACAGCCAAACTGTAGCTTACTGCGGGGAGAATTCACTGTCACCACCAAAATCCAGTCCTACCTAGGGATCTACCACCATCTGCTTGTGTGTCCTGGGAATCTTGAGCTCGCCTTTTCCTGCCCTGCTGGAGCTGGGCTGGCCCTATCCCGCCTCCACCGCTTCTTAGGCACTGCCCTGTGTCTTGCTATGCTGTATCCCCACACTGCCCTGCTGGGATGTCCTGCAGTTCCACCTACGACCACGGAGCTTCTGATGCATCTCATCCACCAGCCTGGATTTTCTGCTCATTCCTGCTGTTCCAGCTTGGTGCTCCTCACAGTCCTGCAGGGGCACTGGGATCAGACTGCCCCAGGCTTTGCTTCACAAAGCCTCTCCTCTGTCCCTTCCCGTCTCAGTCAAGAAGGCTGTCACAAAGTTCCTAGTTTTGTTTTGTTATTAATGCCACAGTTATTGTTTGCCTTGCTATACATACAAGTAAAGAACTGTTATTCCTACCCCTCACATCCTTGCCTGAGAGACCCTTAATTTTAAAATTATAGTAATTTGGAGGGAGAGGGTTTGCATTCTGTGTTCCAAGGGAGGCTCCTGCCTTCTCTAGCAGACAGCTGTCTTTCAAACCAAGACAGCAGAAGAAGAGAAGAGGAAAGAAAGAGGTGGGCATCTTCCATGCACCCCAAGGTGCTGCCTGGGTGTAGCTGGGAAGCACCCCTCAGAGTGCCAATGTACCTCAGTACAAACAACAGATGCCCCACAACTCCTGATGAAAGCATACATTTAAACACAGAGTTTCTGTAAAACTCCATGTACTGCTGAGGGCATAGGCTCAGAAGTGACAAGGTTACAGAGCTTAGCCCTAAGGACAGCTCAGTGCTGTTGCCATTATTGCTGTCTGTACTGCAGTGGCAATATTGACAGCGATTAGATTGGATCCCTTGCCCTGCACTGCGTGCAGATACACAAGATGGCAGTTTTCCACCCAGTAAGGTTGTGTTCTAAATTTAAATAAGATCTCATTTATAAATAGCAACAGAACAATGTTGTTAAATAGTCTCCTTTGCCAGCGTCATGATGATTCTAAACTGCATCAATGGAAGCAGAGAAAATTAACAGCTTTGCCTTAATCCTTTGTATGTTATGCTGGGGAACTTGTCAATATGACTCCATTCCAGCACTCCCATTCCTGTAATTTGAAGTAAAAAAACCCTCACAAAATAGAATGTCTGCAAAGACAAACTGTCTAAACCAGAAATGGCAAGAGAATTAAGGTAAAAAGTTCAAAGTTGATGGTATTGCCCATGGCAACTGCTGGGGTTGACTGTTCTTGAAAAAAAGCCCAAAAAACCCCCAGAAATCTGAAAATCACACAAGGCAAAAGTAAGAATTAACTTTCTTATTTTGTAGTGGAAGTTCCCTACAGTTAAATATAGATTCCTTTTCTTTAACAGTTGGATACAGCATGCTGTTCAACTTGGTTTCAGTGTGCTGCTCACCAGAAAGTGTTGGTCTCCATTACATTACTGAAGCTTATGAAGGCATGGTTAAATGCCATGTAAATAACAAACCACAGCACATTTTACTAGATGGCTGCTCAAAAGTTGATTGCAGGCACCCAGGAAATCTACAAAGATAGCATTCAGAATGTCAGGAGCTACTAAGTGCACCACTAGGAGCAACATCAACAGCAATGCAGGAAAACTACTAAAAAGAGAATAGGTCTGATGCATTACTGCACTAGTTTCACATGACTCTTATATCAGCAATTTTCCCAGGAATCAATCCAACTCCATTTTGCTGGACAGAGTTAGAGTGGCTTTAGGCAGAGTAACACAGCAATGAATCAAATTTTCTACAAATTCCCATTATAGATTTCTCCCTGTCTGAAACCAGGAGGAAATATGAGATATCTTCAAAAATAACTGCAAAGAGATATCTTCACAGTGATCATAAATTAAGACAGAGGAGCAAAATGCTTACTGTGAAGAAAAAAAAAAAAGGGTGGAAAAAAGTTACTTTCATTATCCCCAGGAGACTGCTGTCCTCATCATCAACAGCATTTCAGAAGGCACCTCGGAAAGACTAAGATTTGTATTCTTGTTACCATGTTTTGTTTTTTTTTTTTCTTAATTTAGTTTACTACAAATAGTATGTGTCTAGATATGAGAGAGGAACATATAACAGTTTATTTCTAGCCACTACCGGTAAAACCTCTTATTTCTAAAGCATTCTGGTGAAAACAAGTAAAGGCAAATATCAGAGCATAAAGAAAAAAATATCATATATAGGAAGTTTTGTAGGGGAATTTCTGACTTGAAATCAAAGCCAAAGGAAAAAATATGCTGAAAGATGCAAAGCTATGATGATCTCATATTCAAAGGAAGAAGACTTCTGATAATGGAGAATAGGAGTGAGACTCAAAAAAAGGGGGTTTAATATTTTCACCCATACAGCTAAATTTGTTAGGGTTAACAAAATGGTATAAATGTGAATATGAAATGAGAGACCCTAGAATGGAGAAGAAAGATGGGAGGAGAGAGCTAGGAAATTAAACAAGGCAAACTTTAACAAAAGGGAAATACAGTGAGTGAGAGTTGAGAGAAATTAATGCTAGAATTTGGGTGAATGAAGTGTGCTACTTGAAGCAGGTGGCCTTTTCAGTGGTCTGGCTGGGGGGCCATCCACCTGCCCAGCCTAAAAAAAAAAAAAAAAAAAAAATCGCACCAAAACTCTTGGTCATCTTGGGTTACAGCTATACACATTCTGAACACAGCCTTTGAGGTTTTCGGTGTTTTGGGGTTTTCTGATGTTAGGCCTTAACCAGTGTGGAAACAAAAATTTCTTCCCGAAAATACTAAGCTGCACTTTCTTTTTATCAGTTTCTTGTTTTGGGCTTCAATTGCCAAGAAACATATTATACATCATTATCTAGAGAACCTGTAGAATGAGGGAAATAGCTAGATCCATTGAAATGGAATGAAATAAAATTAAATAGTTATTGCAGTTTGGGTGGAGTGTGCATGATATGAGATAATACCAAGGGCGTGGATGGAAAACAAACACTGTCAGAGTTTCTATCTGTAATCAGAATTTTTTCTTGCCTCTCCAATTAAATACACTCAAGTAGTTTCTTGAAGTTTTCTTTTGTTTTTTAAGGTCAATCCCTAGGAACTTGCAGGTATCACATAAAAACCCTGATGGACCAATAACTTCTGCAGTCGATGTGAGGAAACATTGAAGCTCTTTGCCAATGCAAAAGAAGCAGCAAACTAACTAAAAATGAAACCACGTAAAATCAAAACAGAGAAAGTGTGGAGTTTAAGGTTATTAAAAAGAAATAAAATCAATCGAGCTGTTAGAAGAGTTCAAATTACAGTGCTTCTATTAAAGCAATGATGGCAGCATGCTCAATGAAGAGAAATGCATTTAATGCATGTACAGCAAAATGCTAGCATATATTCTTGCTGTAAAAGAATATTCTAACTGTAAAACAAAACAAAAATTTTGAGGGGTCAGAATCATTGGCTACCACAACCAAACATATACCCTTGTTTTCCATAAGGAAAAGTGGGTTTTTATGGTTCAGTGATGCAAATGCTATCTGAAACACACACTTCTGATAATGACTGCTGGTATTCTGCCTTCTTATATTTTTTTGTTGTTTTTGTTTTGTTGGGATTTTTGTTTGTTTGTTTGTTTTTTGGTTTTGGTTTTGTTTTTAAGGAATAATCTGTCAAATTTTAATAGCAAGCTTCAGTTTTCAGGACAAAGTCCCTGCTGTGAGCCACTAGTTTTTTAGACAGATGCATACTGAAAGGATACCTTTTGTTTTCAGAATGTTGTCCAAAATTAAGCAGGACTACAAGATGCAAACTACTTCAGGCTTGACTTTTCAGTGTCAATACTCATTTGTGTATCATGTTTAAAATGCATGGGTTGGAGAGGGAGTGAAACAGATTTCAGACATATTGCTAGATACACATGTGATTATGCATATGATAAATCCCCCCAAAATTCAAAGCCATATTCGAATAAAAGGCATGAATGCAAACCATGCAATCCACATGTGAATCTCTTCTCACAAAAAGACAGAAAAGAAATGAAAAAAGTAATAAAAATGTGACATCTTTGTGACCATTCACAAGGCTCATTTTAACTGTTATATTAACCTCCATAAGGAAACCTCAGAAGCATTCTGTCTTGAGCAGCAGGGATACAAAGGCAAGAAGCACAGGGAATTCATAAGGAATGAGCTATATTAACCTTCCCTATCTCTAGTCTTTCTCTTTTCTCTCAAAAGAAAGATGGAGATTCCAGGTTAACAGCTTCTCCATTGGCAATACTTCATCATTCCTGATCCTAAGAACTTTAAATGTCCACCCCTGCAGATTAGCCAGTATGAAACAGTTAAGGAGTAAACCATACTAATTTCCATACAAATATGTGCGATTTTAAATTACCATTTTCATCAACAAAATCTTCCTTTTTCTAATAATTTAAAAAAAAATCTGTAGCTGGTTAAGATGACCAAGTTATCTGATCTGTAGCAATTTCCCTATTACATTGGAATTCCCAAATCGTTGTGTTAACTGGTGAACTTTAACCACCATTAATCAGAAAGCTCTGGCAAACTGAGACATGCATTGCAGTTTCTTCCACCCACAAATACCAGTAAGACTACAAAGCAAACCTGCAAGGAATAATCTCTGGTGAATTATGCCCAATATCTCAGCTGCAAGTGGGAAAAGGGTGTGGAATAGCCTCAGGCCTCCAGAATTGCACATTTGTCAACAACAAGGAAAAAAGGATAGAGATAAAATCAGTTTGGCTGACCAAAGCATGTGTAAAATACAAAGCAAATTCAGTGTATATTCCTTGTCAAAACTGGCAGCAAGAGAACACAAATGTCTTCACAATTTTAGGTCTATTAGGAACAGCTGAAAACCAGCACATTACAGAGGATATTTGCTAAGAGTAAGCCAAAGATGATTGTGATGGCAAGTAATAAAAAACTGGAACTGCTTCCATACATGGGAAATTATGTTCAATTCACCAATTCCATAAGTTTGATCAATCTTGATAAAACTGAATGGCAAACTGCACACAGACAAGATAAAAAACATGATAAAAATTACTTTTGTGTAGCAATGCTTATAAGCAGGCCCCTGTAGAGCTGGTTATAGGACTAACAATCAATAAACAGCCCCCCTTCAGATTCAGAACACACAGAACTCACAACAGAACTTAAAGTAAACTAAACTTTTTTCTTCTTACTTCAGAGCCATTTTACTTGTAGTTTCTATCCTAAGCCCTTCCCTGCTAAAGAAAGAATTAATGAAACTCCATAACAGTTTTAATGTCTTGACAGATTTGCTAATATTCAAAAGCTTTAAATGATGAATACAACTACAGTTCTCATGATGCACCTAAAAGAGCCTACAAACCACTTCAGTTCCACTTAATTTTTACTGCAAGTGGACCATGTCCAGCACAGGAAATCCTGGTTACTTCTGCTGACCACAACTATTTCCACAGCAGAATGCAGCTGCTATGGACTCTTGGGATTTTAATGGATTATTGGAACTAAATGCTTTGAGATATGAGTGGGTTGGAAAGTTGCTGCAAAACTAAGACCACCTTACAAAACATTTCACCATATAAACATAATATAGTTGTGTACACATAACTATATGAAAAGTGAATTGTGCTAAAAGACCAACTTGATTAGATCACATAAAGAGTGTTTTCCTGTAAAACAGGGTTCTATAAAGAGGAATATGAAGGTAAAATACACCACACACAATGAGCACCGTATGGAAGAGTCCACCTACCATGTGAGATTCCAGTTGAAAATTGTTTCTTCTTCAATCTTCTCCTTCCTGAGGCTTTGTGCGTATTGAAACACATGAATGTAACCCCCAGGGATGCCTAGCACAACACAAATGCTAGCAAATATCTGTTTCTTTCAATTTTGTTTAGTGAAAGAAGCAAAAAATCAGTCCTGTTCTTTTTCAGACACTCTGCACCAGTTGAGTTCTGCAAACACCAAGAGGCCTCTTTTTTCATATAACAAGTTGGTAGAGAATGTGGAGAACTCAACAACCAAGGCTATGATAGCAAGAATGTGGGAGCCTGAGTGGAGCAGAAATAGAAATTGTATCACTGTCACACACAGCAAACAAGAACACTCAAATACCAAGTTGGTAAAAAGGTCATAACCCATGTCATGTATGCCAAAGCAGGACTGTGAAGGACTTTTCAAATCCAGCAGCAAGTACAGCCATGGCCTCTGAAGGAGAGAAACTACCATGGCTTCCATGGTAGAAGAACAGGCAGTACATTTGTATCCTCATGTCTAGACATGTGAGGATTTTAAGAGTCTTTAAAGTAAAGCTGTGTAAGTTTCTGAGTCTTGGGAAGAGTTTGTGGGAAGGGAGGAGTTAACAGGGAGGGTGGCCTGGGCTGGAGGAATGTTGGGCAGCTAGTGAGAGCAGTGTGAAGATAAGAGCAGGGCATTAGGGAAGGAAAATAATGCTGTGGGGATCACACTGGGGAGTACAAGGCTGGGGAATGTACCTTTGTTGTAGAAGGGCTAAAACCTGCTGCTTCGAGGAGAGAGGATGGTGAGGGTGGGAGGAAAGACCAAAGAAAGAAGTTTCAGATATCACACAATGTGAGGAGAAAAAAGAAAACTGAGTTGGCTAAGGTAACTGTTACAAGTGGTGCTGAAAAAAACAGAGAGGATAGAAGATGGGAAGGTGGGCATCACAACTCTTACAGGAAGATAACTGAGAAGCTTACACAGAAATGATAGGTAAAATGGCTAGAGCAGTACAAACCAGAGAACAGCTAAAAAGCAGGGTCTTGATGACTGGCACAGAGGGGTTTGGAATGATCCCTGTCCACCTGGTACTGCTCCTTGTGAAAACAAATCGCCCCCAGTTGACCAATGTAGATAAAATTACCTGCCTGAAACAGCCTGTGCAGCCACAAAATGGTTCCTGTGCAACTCACAAGAAACACCAGCGATGGCAAATGAACTGTGCATACAGCCAGAGCTGAGATGTGCTAAAACAGCTGGAAATGGTGTCTGCAGGGCTTTTTTTGAAAGAACAAAAGCCATATGGATCCAGAGTCACATGTTAAAAGCAGCTATTGTCTGTGGTTATTAGATGGGTGCCAGAGGGGGATGCAGTCCAATTAGGGTAAGCTAACATTCAAAACTGCAGTGCTGGAGGATCCACTCATCCCACTCATCCCTTGCACGTGATTATGGGTCCTTTGAACCCTGCTAACATAAACAGTCTGGATTCAGAAGAGCAGGTTGGCAGGGCTGGGAATACTCTCCAGGAGGGAGCAGACCCCAAGGAATCTAATAAAAAGGAGAAGGCAAATACGTATAGAAGTAAAAGATGCAAGCCGTTTTAATGCTTGTTAATACAGACCCTGAAGATATACAAGCAAGTGGAAAGTAAAGACAAGATGGACCTCTGCAGTTCTGTATATGGGGATTGACTGCAGGATAACACAGAAGGGGTTTTGTATTTTTATTTTTCTAGGAATTCTGCATGAGTCATGAAGATGACATTGGAATTAGAATAATTGTGTTTTAAATTAAAAACTGAATGCCTGGGAGAAGATAAAGCCAAATGGAATAAGAAACCACGAACCACCTTCATGCATATGTTAGCAAACCTGTATGCTAGAAATCAAAGAGAAGATCTCAAGAGTCAAGTGTTGAACTCAAGAGCAGGTGATCTCAAGCAATACAAAATCAATGCTTGCAGCTCCACTATCTGAGGAATATTTAGACTGTAAGAGTGAGCAGAATCACTTGCTCAACCCTTTGAGAGACAGCAGAATAAGGTATAATTAGCCAGGAGATACAGAACCAATCCTACCGTAGACGTAAGGAGTGGTTCTAGCTTGTTGAGAGAGTTTGCTGCTGTTACTGATGTCTTGAAAGACGCTGGGTGTCTGACAGACAACATAGTTTGACAAGTCTTTGGGTGGGGGTGATGGTATTGTATTCAGCAAGACAGGAGAAAAATGACAGTTTAAGTAATGATCTCTGGCTGAGAAAATGATCTTAGTCTGGATGTTGGTAATAATTGTTTGTGCAGGGATAATGCAGCAACAGAAAGCCCTGTAGCAATCTTGGTTACAGAGTGGTGAGTGGCATTGAAAGCACCAGCTGAAACACCCCAGGGATGAGTGACAAGAGAAGTTTGCACACATATGCTCAAGATAAGTTGCTGTAGAAGGATTAATACATTTATGTTAGAATCCAAAACCACAGAAACCACATGAATGTCCAAGTGAGGGTAAGAAAGGGTTGTGACCCACTATTATTAGCCCAGTGGTTATGGAGTACTAGTTCAATGACCCAGCTTATGTAAATAACCAGTGTATCAAAGAGTGATGAAAGGATCTGGAGTCTGGTTTTCAGGGCAGTAAACACTGCCACTCCACAGACAGCACCTTGTGCTGTTAGACTGCCAAAACCCACAGCCACAGCATTACAAAGACAAAAGCAGCTTTCAGTCATGGACACAGACATCTATTTTTTTTTAAATTGGTCTGGTTTTGGGGGTGGGTTTTTTTTTCTTTTCCCTTGAAAGTAGGGCTGGTATAAGTCTGTTTCTATATTTCAAGGGAAGCGATATGACTTCAGGTAAATGCCTTGAGTTTCACAATGATATTTCAGTATGCCAAACATTTCATGATGCCTATGTGAATATGTGAAAATTAATACATGATTGAAGGAAAAGCAAAGTATCATAGATGCTGTAGTAAATGTCCATTGGTTTTGTTGAGAAACTTCACATTTCTTATAACTAAGGATGTTCATATATCATTCATGCACACAAAATTATGTATTAGGATAGTAAGGAAAAAGAGATAGAGCATTCAGCACTGCCCATAACTCCTGTGACTGCTAAAGGAGTATAGTGTATGATTTATATGAGGAATAAAACCCCTTGACAACATTAGAAATCTACTGATTTCAATATCTGAAAGATCTCTCAAAATTATTCTTCTGTGTTTAAGAGCAGAAAGAAAATTTTATACAGTAAATTCTTTAAAACTATTTTCCTCAAAGTACATACACCATGAAAAAGAAATCAGTCTTTCCACATTTTTTTCAGTATAAAAATCATCAGCCTTGGATGGCTTTTATTACTCAATGTTGCAACCAGCAAACGTAGTGTGCAGGAGTTAGTTATTGAAAATAACAATTTGGCTTTTTGTAAAGCAATTGGCACTGCAGTTATCTGAATGGCTGCTTGACAGGAACTGCTTGCAACTTACCCTGGTTTCTGCTTTTCCAGAACTGATTCTTGTGGAGTTACAACCCAAACTTCATCCCAGTGGTAAAATTAGACTGGAATATTTTAACAATAGCAATGTTAGTGAAACTAAACAGCTTAAAAAAAATCAGTAAGAGCACCTGTATTTTAGCACTTGAAGTTACCAAGAGTTTTTAAAATAGCACAGAACAAAAGCCAGCTTAAATGAAGCAAGCTAGCAGTAATATTAGAGAGACAGTTGAACTTAAATTGCTGGCTTACCCCTGTATTTTCAGTAAAACTGATAATCTCTCTCAAAGCTCTGTAAATGGCTGGACCACAGAAGGTACAAGGACAGCAAAGAAAGTTGAGCCTGCCTGGGTGAAGATGATCCTGTGTTGAACAAAGAGTAACCAATCAGCTGCCAACGGCAGCTTTTCCTTCAGTCTGACCCCACCCATTATTTACTGCTCTTCTACTGATGACTTTGACACTAGTGCCAGGAATACAGGGTTGCAGTGAGATGGCATCATAACATCCCCGTGGCTGTGCCATGGAAGGCATTGGCCCCGTGTGGGTTGGGGAAAGAGGAGAGACAGGAGTGTTCAGGCAGGTCAGGGCATTTGCAGGTGGCCGGACACTGGGATGCAAGCAGAGCCTTTGCCCTCAAGACAGCAAATCCCCATGGGCTGTGGGCAGCTTTCTGAAGGCACCCGGGGTGTCCTGGGCTTGCCTCGCTGCCCCTGTCTGCGGGACACAGTGGAATAGGAGGATGACAGACAGCAGCTAAAAAGCTGCTACTTATTAAAGACCCACATACATATTAAGCGTAAACTTTAATGACCAAGGTTTCCCTTTCTGCCATTTTTCTGTCTCTGCTAAGACGTGAAGGCAGCTGGGCATGGCTGGGAAAGAGAGAAGTCACTCTGCACTTCCCTGCATCAGCAGGTAAGAGGCCTTTCAAATGTCAGCATTCTCATCCTTAATGACAGCCTCTTTGAAAGGCTGGAAAAACCTCAGCAGCTTGATGCAAAGGGAGGATTCTTTCCTGTTCATCCAACACTCTACAGTACCATGCTTTGTGAAAGCAGAAAATACTTTTCAGTTACAAAATAATTTTTTCTGTGGTTTTCCAAATCATAGACAAAGGAAAATTAATAAGATAGACCCATTATTCTCCACATTATACAAGAAAAAAGGTCTTGCAATGTAAAGGCCAATGGTAATTTCAACAGTTGATCTGTGATTGGGTGCAGAATGTTGGGTCTGTGTTTCTTCACCCCTCATGTAATTTTAATAGCAGTGACATAGCCACTGCACATTAATGCTGCCTTGGTGATGAATGAAATTGAAAGAACTGCATCTTCTGCATCTTCTGCAAAACCTGCATCTTCTATTCTCGGGACACCTTGTTTCTTCAATGATTTTAAAACTCATTTTTTAAATGCATTTAGTTTAATCTAATCTGTAAAACAGCACTTCCAAGTGCAAAGTCTGTACTGGAAAAGAAAGCAGCCTGATCTTTTCCAAATACATTAAACTCAAACCACTCTGGAAGATTATAGCAAACAGGACCTTAAACAATTTGTCTGCTCAATACATATCCTTGAAGACAACCATACAGAAATTTTCAAGTTCTTCCATCCTATACATATTACTGCTTTAATGTACTGAATGAGAAAAAATGGTTTAAATGAACTTTCATTAAAATCTTAATTACTTAAAATACAGTTAATTTTCATTAATTTTCTCTGTTAATTATTATGAATGTTTTTTTCTTTAATTATATTTATTTTTTATTGCTTCATATGTTTTCCTGATTAATCCATTTTATAGTGCTTATAGGCTTAAGTGCAGGCTTCACCACAGGACCATTTCTGGTTCTGCTATCAGCTGTGAATCCCATTCTCACATGCATCACCAACCAGCAGTGTAAGGGCAGCTTGACTCCAGATATCTTTATTCACAGAGTAGACAGCATTTGGTAAACCCAAGATACTTCCACTTAGGCTCTGATCTTGGACCTTCACATTGTGTGTGTACACAGAGCAGGCTTTTATGCCAGACAATGATAAAGATGTTCAATAGGCTCCTGTTTTAATGGAAGTTCAAGTCTTACATCAGCAGCAGAAATATAAAGTCCAGTATAATGTTATGGTAAAATCCTTTATTTAACCTTAGGATTTCATATACTGCATCCCTTGAGCTTTACTATTGCAGTCTATAAAGTAATAATAGTCATTTCAGTGAAATTGCAGCCTTACAAAGCTCTGCTACATACACAGTCTTCTTCACTCTAATACAAGATTTACAAGGCAATATGTAGAACTGAAACATTTTAAAACCTGATGAGGATGTTTGAAGCAACAGAGCACTTTACAGTAGTTAACGGTAGCAGATGGATGACAAAAATGAGTCATGATAATACAATTTTTCTGCAGAGGTGTGGGCAAAACAGATGTTAAGTCTCTTTTTCCTTAATGCTCAAAGATATAATTTTTTCCTGTGTCTTCTTTAACCCAGATCTCTTTGCAGCACAAATTCCCTTTGCTCTTGCTGCACTCTGCACAGGAGGGCAGATGCTGCTCCCAGTCTGCTCACCTCTAAGCAGGTTGGGTTTCTTATGGGATTGCAGGTCCCCACATGCACAGGAACAACAGCTTATGGTGTTTACCCAAGCCATGTGTCATGCTTTTTTGTCCTTTCCTGCTCTCACAGCCTGAATATTTAAGAGGAGAAAGGGAAACACTGTCCTGGTCTGCCCAGGACCCAAGGAGCAGCTGGCTAGTGGTGTCACAAGCCACCTCACCAACATCTCCCTCCCCTTCTCTTGCAGATGCTTTATCTTATCAAAGAAGGTCTGCTTTCCTTGTTCTGTAATAGACTCTACAAGTTAATACTCACAAGCCACCCTTAGATCAGCAATGAAAGGAAACAGTTTAACAACAAAGAAAGGGCTGATCCAAATTCTCCTTGAAAACAGTGGGGTTTGTACCTTATTGTTTGGGGTTGGGGTTTTTATTTGTTTGTTTGTTTTTTGGCTTGCATTGTTTTGTCTCTGGAAGCAATGCCCATATTTTGTATGCCTCATGTCTGATGTGAAGTAGCAGTAGCTTGATATGAAGGACATCTTGAAATATTCTGCCTTTGTGAATATGAATGCAGGAATCTGCAGAAACTGTGAATGAACATTTACAACAAACTGTGAGCCTCCTACTGATGCACTCAGATACAAAACAGGAGGCGAGTGAGAGAAGGAAAAGAGATGAATTTGTTTTCCTAGCAAACAGCTGTCTTCTTTAACAGAAGAAACTAAAAAGAAAACAGTGTGTGAAGAGGCCAAAAGCTGCATTAATTACAGTATTTTTAGATGCTACAAGCACAATTTTGATAAACACTCTAAACTGTGAAAAAAATGTACTGTCGATGCAATTAAGTCTTTTTCATGGTGCAGCATCATCAATGCATGTGCCTGCTGAGAATATATTGTAGGCTGTGCAATGCAGTTTCCCTTTGATTAATGATTCAAGGCAATCAGTAGGGACCATACCAACTCCTGGGGGATGCCACAGCAAGCAAGCACAATGTCATCATTTAATTTCTTCTCTTGACCTACATTAGAGAGTGAAGACTCAGTCACTATTCAGGGCCAAATTCCAGACATGGTTATAGAAAAGCAACTCCCACAGGGTTAAAACTAACATGCACACAGCTTAGGAGAAAAATTTGTATTGGAGAGATTAATTCTTGGATATTTGAAGGGATGCTATTTATTTGTTTATTTAGATCAAGTGCAGGATATGGGAAGGTGACAGACTAATCCTTATGCTACTTTTAATGGCCAGGCTGCTGCGAGTTGCTCATACCAGAAAAGCAATTCCTCTAGCCAGGAAAAAGCTAGATCTTGTTTCTTAGCTAGCTAGTATTTCTATTTAGCCAAAGCATGGCATTAGAGCTGGTGTTCTATCAGGATAGACCTAGAAGTCAGCCTGAAATAATCCTTTTTATTGGAGGCAGCCAGTAGTGACATCAGTCTGTCAGCTGCATTGCTGTCCTGTAGTGACATGAAGTCCTTCATTTCACACCAGTGGGCAGTGGCCATATTATCTCATGAAGAATTCAGAGCTGAGTGAAGTAACACAGCAGATTTGGTTTCATAGCCTTCAGCACTTAGAAAACACTAGGAAGTTCAAAATGCTATAGAACCTCCTTCAAACATCATTTTCTATTGTTTGGGAAGCAAAACTGTCCTCTGCTTCCTGAACCTGCTCTCTGTACAATATTTATTCTTGCTCAAGGACTCAGTTATTGTCTTCAAGTACATCATTGTTTCAAGCAAGGATAAGTGAAAGGCCAACATTAACAACATTGCCAACAGCAGTCCTACTCTGACACGCTGAAATTTTCTACAGTGAGGGTAAAGCTCATCTGCACTAGAGGCATCATTTTCTCCAGGGCTAACCGTTTGAAATGCATTTCCTGAATAACAAAAGGGCATCTCTATGTGCAAAAGCTATTTTCAGCTTTGACTTCATTTATAAACTCAAAGCATCTCCACTATTTTCATTTTTCCCATAAGGAATAGATGCAAGAATAGATATGATGGATGCTAGTCACAATACTTTCTGAACTCCAGAAAGCTGCCCAGACACTTCAGAATGAAAATTTACATGATATGAAATGGAGCAAAAGAATATAAATGCTTTGATCCATAGGACTGCAGATAAGAATAATTCTGGCTGTAGTGGAAGTTGTCAGTTTAGGCAGCTTCACTGGATTGTTAAACAGGAACACACCTACCAGTGGAAACTAAATATTTTTGCAAAGTAAAAGTACTATAAAACTTTCTATTTTTCCTGTCTTTAAAGATAATAATTTAAAGCCCTGTGATGTTGTTTTGAAATGTAGTCCACAGAATCATGTACACTGAAAACTGACTTCAAATCTGTGAATTGCAACCCATTAAGTACTTCCTCTGAGTACGGTCATAAAATAAGATCCAGAACAAAACAGCACACTCTGTTCTTAGGAAGCCCACAAGGAGCTACTTCTAGCCTAGCATAAAACAATTCAGGCAGTAATACTAGTACTCTGTGGAATGTCTACTAAATTTGAAATTGACCAAAACTTGCAAAGACATATTATTTGGAAAATTAAAAAAAAAATGTACTTTCTACTTCCAATGCATAAGAAAGTTGATTTTAAATTTGCTAAGTCACAGCAGCTGCCGAAGCATCTTCTATGTACTTATAGGGTGTTCATCAGCTGTTATAGGCTTCCATGGCTCTCCTTACCCTCAAACCAGAGATGGTTTAGTGCCTGCACCTTCCCAAATGGAGTGACACATAAAGCTCCCTGTCTCACAGAAAGAGTCTTGAATTAATCACTTACTAGGGTTACACAAACCCAGTTATTTCTGTTGCTGAATCCATATAACTGGTATGTACCTCTTAAATTACTAACATATCTCTTCTGAGCTACTTAAGGGGAATTAAGTCCTTTTATAAGCATAAGGCATAAAAATACAACTTTAATTCTATTTTTCTCATCCTCATGTATCTCTCTCTTTATGTAAAGAAGTGTTCCACTATCCCTGAAAAGAGTATAATTTTAGCCCTCAAAATCTAGATTTCAAAGTCCTTCAGGCACCTGGACCTGTGCTTCCAAGCTTAAGCAGTACTGGTGCAAGACTGAGAGAGCTAAGAAGTAAAGTTAATTTATCGACAGACTATCTCTGTTCCAAGGATTTCAATTACTTGTTAGCTACTTCATATAAATATAGGTCCTTAGACCAAGCACGAGAACCAAGGTATCCCATTTGTTTCCCTCCCCTTGTGATCCCTACCACCTAAGGACCTCTGTCCTCAACAATTACAAGAATTAATTGGACCACTTTCAGCAGGAGAAAGGAGAGCAAACCAATCAGTCCGCATCACAGACCTCTATTCCCTGAAGACACACTTTAGGCACTTAAATCACTCATTAGCAAGACCTCAAATGTATATTTTGCCATTGGAAAAATAACTAAGAGGCAGCCAATCTAAATTTAAGAATAAATTGGAGACTCTTATTTTAAAGACTGTAGGACTAAATGTTCTTTAGAAGAGCTCCTCTTGCTTCTCTGGCTGTAGAGAAAATCTGGGTGTATTCCTGGAGAAAGAGCCCTTTTCCCTGAACCCTGTTGCTGCTGCCTTCCTATCTCATGTTCTCACGTCTACACTCATCCTCCCCACAGTCACTGGATTGGAGAAGCACAATTTGATAAAAATCAAAACTGACAAACTATCTACCTGATCAAGTGCTTCAAGAGACCAAAATTCAAGGCCTAAATAGGAAGAACATAAGACATTAGTGACCACCTAGATAGGAGGCAGCACTAACTGCTATCCCACGGGAGACTGGAGGCAGAAAGGGCAGAAAATGGGAGAATAGTAATTACCCTTATGAAGATTCACACTGGAACGTGACACAGAGATCAGATTTTTACAAGGCTATCAATAAGTACATCCTGAAGCAGCTGCGAATGCAGCCCACAAACTGGGACACTTCTCTTAACCTTGTCCTCACTGTCACATGAGACTTGGCTTAAAACTGCTCATGCGAATCAAGATAAATTCTACCCTTACAGGAGCAACAAAAGACAAAGGAATACACCACAATTTTGCTCTATTTCAAGAGGTAGAGCCACAAAAAGACAAATTTGTTTAAAATGGGCAGCTACGAGAATTAAAACCTGACAGTGTGGAGATTGTTGAAGGAGCAACATTGATGAATGCATACCACAGATTTTTTTGAAAGTATTTTTAGAAAGGGTAGAAAACTCATGATGACTGAACAAACAGCAGGTTAGGGAGGTGATTAGACACAAGTTTTCCATCAGAAGGCTAAAGCTGAGTCAAATCCAAGAAAAATTAAGTTATCATGAACCCTGGCAGATTAAATATAAAAACATAACCAAGAGTGCCCAAGATAGGTTTTGAAGAGCAACTGTCAAAGGGAATTAAGCTAAATAGAAAATTTTTCTTCAAACACATTAGTAGCAAGAAGTTTGGCAAAGTCTGTAAGGCAAACAGTTGATCAAAGTACTCAAGCAACATGACAAAGGACAAAATTGCAGAGAATAAAATAAGTTCTTTGTATTAGTGCTCACTGTAAAAAAATGGGCAGAATTCCATGCTGAAATTCTTATTTTGGGTGCACTCTGTAATATGACGCTGTCATATTTTATAGTTACTTTACAGCAATGAGTAGTAAACTGCAAAAACTCTCTAGCATATAGTAAGCAGTTCTAAGAGAAATCAGGGATGAAATCAGTATTTACCAGCAGTAGTGAGCAACTTTTCCATACAAAGATGTCAAAATACTTGGAAAGAGTAAATGCAAGCTGAGTTTTTCAAAGCTGCTTAGATGATAATTAGATTTGCATACCCAAAGAAAAACAACAGAGGTGGTGAAGGGTCAGGAGCACAAGCCTTATGAGGAGCTGGGGGAACCAGTGTTGTTTAGCCTGAAAAAAAAGAGACTAGGAGTGGTACTTTAGCATTCTCGACAACTGCCTGACAGGAGATTGTAGCAAGGTTGGGGTCAGTCCCTTCTCCTAGGTAACAAGTGACAGGACAAAAGGAAACAGCCTCAAATGAGGCCAGGGGAGGTTTGGATGTTAGGAAAAATTTCTTCATCGAAGAGTTATCAAGCACTGGAACAGGTTGCCCAAAGAAGTGGGGGGTCACCGTCTCTGGAGGTATTTAAAAGATGTGCAGATGTGGCACTCAGGGACATGTTTTAGTGGTGGAATTTAGTGGCAGGGTTAATTTTATGGTTGGACTCAATGATCTTACCAGTCTTTTCCAACCCAAATGATTCTCTGATTCTATATAGGGAAAATTCATTTTAGTTGATGAAAGAGACATTATATTTTAAGAAATACAGATGTAATTTTATCTTCATCAATAAGATTATGACTAATCTATTTTTAATATTTGAAATAATAGTTTAGGCTGTGGTGTAAGAATTTCAGCCCCCATGTCTCTCACAGCACACTCCTTCAGACATTAATTTTGGATTATTAATTAAATGGAAGATTGAATGCAACAGGTTACAAGAAAAGAAAAGTTAGCACTCAAAGCAAAATAAAAATACTGTAATAAATAATGCCAAAATGCCTGCCTAAACATAGGTTGCTCACAGTCTTTGAGGTAATTTTAATGTTTTTTCTTTTGTGTGTTGGAGTGTTTGCCTCTAAACTGCTTGTTCCTTTCATTGGTGCAGGTTTACCTAAATGACCTGAACTTTGAAGAAAGTTTACTAGAAACGACCTAGAAAAGACAGATTTTTTTTGTGTGCTGTACTTTGCTCCTATTCTCAATATCCTGAAAGATTGTATTTCTCAATGTTTGTACAGCCTTTTCAGATCAGTGCTTTCAAATACTGCTCACTATTTGTACCCAGACGACTGCTTGCATGAACAAAGGGGATGTCAGAGCCTATGCATTTTTCAGGAGGAATCTTTATCCCCTTTCTTTCCCCTTAACTATGCACATTGGACTTTTCCTCCCATAAATTTGAGCAAGATCCATCTTTTCTAACTACAGCTATCTAGAAGTTTCATTCTTATATTTTCTCTTAATAATATCAGCATCATATAAGTCCAAGAATTCATCTGATTCTGTATTCTGTTTCTATGGCTATAGCCACCCACTTGATGAGACTGAAATCAGTGACAACCACATAGAATCACAGAATGGTGTGGGTTGGAAGGAACCTTTAAAGACTAATAAAACTCTAATAAAACTCTGTCATGGGCAGGGACAGCTTTCACTAGATCACTAGATCAGGTTGCTCAGAGCCTCATCCATAACCTCACCTGAACAGGATTTCCCTGAGTACTGTCCTAGCTTCCAGATGTTTTCTACTGGGATAATTTACAGACCCTGATGTGACTTCTGGGTTAGTAACCCCAATAGGTGCTTCTTCCAAGCACTTGTCCATTTCCTCCTAGAGACCATGTAACCTTTAATCACTCACAACATTGCTTATCATCATGCTCCTCGGTTCTGATTCTAATCCCAGGAAAATCTTTTTTGTTTTTTTTTCTTTCTGTTTTGTAATGGACTTCTCAGGTTAATTTCCTGCCCATAGTTCTTCTATTTAAAGAGGCAGCATTCAGTGTCTCCTTTTGCCATGGCATTCATGATTTTAGAATTATTATGTGCCTGTCTCCTCCATGTCCGCCATCTCCATATCATCTATTTGTGGCATCTGTTGTGGGTTAACCTTGGCTGGCTGCTGGGTGCTTGCCAAGCTGCTCTATCATTTCCCTTTCCCTAAAAAAGGAGAGAGGAGAAAAGTGGGGAGGGAAAAAAAAAAGAAAAAAAAAGCTTATGGGTAGAAATAAGGACAGGGAGAGGTCATACTTCAGGTTTTTTTGTGGGGAAAAAAACTTGACTTGACTTAGAGGAAGTAATTTAATTTATTGACAATTAAACACAGTAAGATAGCAAGAAATAAGATAAAATCTAAAAACTTCTTCTCCCCCTCTCCCTTTTCTTCCCAGGCTTAGCTTCCCTCCAGATGTCTCTACCTTTTTCCCTGTGAGCAGAATAGGGATATGGGAATGGGGGTTTTAGTCAACTCCTTATGCTTCGTCTCTGCTGCTCCTTCCTCCTCAACTCTTCAAGCATGGAGTCACTCTCACAGGATACAGTCCTTCATGAACTGCTTCTCACAGGCTGCAGTTCTTAGGGAACCCCTTCCATTGGGTGCAGTCCTTTGGGAACAGGCTGCTCCACTGAAGACCCCCCTTAGGCTCACAAGTCCTGCCAGAAAACCTGCTTCACCATGTGCTCTTCTCTCCATGGGCCAACAGGTTCTGCCCAGACCTTGCTCCAGCATGATCTTCCCATGGAGTCACAGTCTCCTTTGGGCACCCCACCTGCCCTGGCATGGGATCCTCCAGATATCTGCTCCACCACAGACCTCCATGGAGTGCAGGAGCTCACCATGGGCTGCACCACGGGCTGCAGGGGAATCTTTGCTGTGGTTCCTGGAGCACCTCCTCCCTCACATTCTTGACGTATTCACAGCTGCTTCTCTCACATATTCTCACACTTCTCTCCCAGATGCTATTTCCCAGCAGTTTTTGCTGGAATACATTATCCCAGAATCACTACCATCATCACAAGTGGGCTTGGCCTCCAGTGGCAGGTCTGTCTTGGAGACAGGTGACATTGGCTCTATCAAACATGGGAACCTTCTGGCATCTTCTCAGAGAAGCCACCTCTGCAGTTCACCCTTCTACCAAAACTTTGCAATGGGAACCCAATACATATGAACAGCACACCAAGTCACAGCTTATATGGAAGCTGTTCCCTGCCTTTGACTGTTCATTGGCTTTTTCTGAATATTTCCTTTTCTGCAATATGACTTTTCTGAGAAGTGAGAATATGAACAATACGGTGTTCAAGTTATGGGTGAACCACAGACCTGAAAACATACATTTTGTTCTTTTATAGTTTTCTATTATTTTCCTGTAAATTCCTAGCACTTGATACTTTCTGATTGTTACTGGGATGGGAGGTCCATAAAAATAACTGTCATAATCAATAATGCCTCTGTGAAATTATTGGTTTTCCAAAAAAGAGAGGTTTTTCCAGTCTTCTTTGCAAAAATCTCCAATTATCTATCTTACTATACCTCTGGTTTTGATTAAACATGTATTTACTGAATATTTGGAATAAAAATTAGTAGTAATAAAAAGCTGAAAATAGCAAGTATGTTGAAGCAATTTGCATGGCTCTTGCTTGTGTAAACAAGCCCTACAAGTAAAACATTACTTTTTCCTCATGTATTAATTCAACTTTTATCACACAGTAAAAGGGAGAAAGAAAAGAAATTCTCATACAAAATAAAAAAACACATTTATTTGCCTGTGACTTAGCCAAATACTTGCCTAATACCCTGATTAGGATACATTTACTGCCACCCTTAACCCATAAGAAGCACTCAGCAAACCAGGTGACGCTTGGTATGCCAGCCAACTGGATCTAGGGATGCTATAATGAGTCTGAAGTTTTAATTTTCCCAAGGGAAATATAAATCCTGCTTGCATTCAACTGCTGTATCTCTGACACACGTGTTTGCGTAGAGAAGATAATGAGATATTTATAAGTGGCATGATACATTACCCCACAAAATTGATGAGCGATTCATGCATCACACTCCAAGAGAATCAAGAAATTAATCAGTCACAAACAATCCCTTCTTGCTTCTGAATTCTAATTTCTTAGAAGAGCTGTGAAAACTGTGAACTATTAAGAATTCAAAAGTTAACATTCTGCAATAACACATGATTTATCCATCTGATTTGAGAACTACCTAAGTAGAAAGATTTAAGTGCCTATCTATTTGGTTAAGTAACACAGGTGAATGATGCAGTCAGAGGTGCAAAACAAAAGAAAAAATTCACAGAAAGGGCATATTCAGGAGGTTTTGGCAGGGAGAAGAGCTATCCAAAACCATGAAGGTATACAGCCTAGGCAGGAAGCCTTTCCTTGGGAATGATACAGACTACAGGACTATCTTTCAGAAGTGTCTTTCAATAACTTGTGAAGAACTGCTCAAGGGCTGGAATAGATGGATGACTGGAGAAAGCACACCTCCACCGTTACAATACAATAGCCAAAAACTCGGCACAAGTCTTTGGACATGAAAGTTAATTTCACTTTTGGTCTGCTCCAGGGGCAATATAAGTATTACCTGTTCCTTGCTTGGAGCTGGCTATAATTCAGTCTTAGACAAGATGTACTTAGAAAAGATGTGTTTCAGAACCCTCCAAAGTTCAGAAATATTTGCATCAGAGAGTTATTCCACAATGATTCAATGCCTACTTCAAGTATATCTATAGTTTATCAGCTAAAAATCCCCACAGATATTTCTAGTGAGAGACATGATATTGAAGAGACTGTTCTTCAATTCATTGATTTTGCTAGATTTTGGGTTGTCTGTAATCCTTAAACACTGAGTAATGTTTGATGGAAGGATTAATTGCATCAGGTAAGACTGAGATACTCGGTTGAGAAGGAAAAAGGACAAAGTAAAAGCAAGCCAAACCATGTTCAACTGAACCCACTGAGTTAATCTGATTTGGTTTTTTATACCCTTTACAATGACATTTGCTTCCATCTTCTTTATCAGTTATTTCATTCTTTCTTTTGCACTTTTGGACTAAATGACTATTGAAAATCTTAGAAAATATCTCCTAAGATTTTTGAAACTTTTCTTTTCACAGGAAAAGTCATGGCTTGACCAATTTATTTCAGCTTCAAAAAGAAGAAACTTTCAACCCTGTCAAGACCGGAAAAATATTTTAAAAATTACTTGGAAGCAAGCATCAGCTATATAAAAGACATGTGAGCAAAATTACTGTCAGGCACAATGTTCATCTGAATAGTGATGAAGAGCTTTACTGTCCCTCCTGACCCCTGAAGGGGAGAATAAAAAAACAAGATACAAGTTCCTCCAAGCTGCAGAGATCCCCACTGAGGAAAAAAAAAGAATTTTAGGTTTACATTCAGAGGCATCTAATTAAATAGTGAAAATGACATTCATGCAGATAGTATCCATTCAATTGTTAGCGCACTCATGTACTTGCAGCATGTGTATGCTAATATTGAATGTGAAATGCAAGTTTTTAATAGCTCTGGAAGGCTCAAATGGGTATTATAATGACTTATTAACAATATTCCTTATTCCATTTAAGGAGAGAGAATTGCTATGCATTTGCTTCTTTATTTCTGATTTTGTTTTAGAAAGGGATAAATTACACAAATAGTGTTACATTTGACACGATTCTCAGTCACAAGTAAATTGAGTGGAAAGTAAAGATTAATGTGTGGTGGCAACAAGAAAATGAAAATTAGGTGTATTATTCTACATTATAGGAGTGAAAAAAAAGGAAATTACAAATATAACTAATATGATAAGGGACAAGATCTTTCTGAGAAGTTTGAAGTTAGCTTGAAACTGAGGTAACAAATCTCAGTATGTCAAAAACTGAGCTGAAAAATCTCAGTATCTGTGACTTAACTATTTTATATTCCCTCCAAATGGAAAAAACTATGGCAATTAATATATTTCTATCTTTAATCTAAGCTCTTATTCACCTGCATATTTATGGACGCAGTCCAGCAACTATTAGTAGCATTCCTCTCAGTCCCAACTGGCCTCTGTATCCTTCACCCATTTCTTATTGGAATTTTTCATGTTAATTCCCATCTTCTCTAAATTGACCGGTTTCTATGTTGCGTTATTAGAAAACTTATTTTTTTTTTCAAAATACTATAACAAGATAACTATTAAAGTGGCTTATCTTTTAATAATTAATTTTCTAGGGACTGACTACTAAAGGATGATGTTCAAAGTTGTAATTATTTTTTCCTTAGGAGACTTGGAGTTTTTACAAACTTGCCCCTTTTTCAAATGCTTCATCGGCAAGCAGTTATGATTCCCTCCCTCAGCAAGATCAAAAAATCACTCTTGTTCTCTGGATTGTCTTTACTGGATCTATCCACTTACATTGCTGGTACATTTGAAGATAGGAGTTTGCAATACCTCTGCCCAGAGGGACAAGGACTGCCTGTGAAATCTGAACGGCATCACTGCGGGCAAGGCAAAGAAACAAACAAACAAACAAAAAAAAAATGCCCAACCCAAAACTTTGCTTTCAATCAGCACCATTTTTTCTTCTTCCCTCTGATCTTTTCAAAATCAAGATAAAGATTACTTTAAATGAGGTGTACACAATTACAAACACCAGGTAGTTGTCCTAGTAGTTTCCTTTGGCGAAAACTACTATTTGAAAGAAGAGAATCATTAGTTTCTGTGCTTTCCAAATGACAAAAATGCCTTCACTGCACTTCCCTCAAGCACTGCTCTACTTGTCTTCTGTAGCATTGGATTCTGGTTGGCAACAGTAGCTAGTTTTTGCTTCAGGACTGGATTATCCTGTGAGACCCCTACTCTCTGAAAACAGGAATCAAATTCCATGGAGAAAATACAAAAGCATAAGTAGACTTATTTCTATAAACCACAGCAGAATAGCATATTTCTGGAAAGTTCTAAAATAAGCTAACAAAGCCAAGAAATTAAAATCAGAACTAGTTTTGTTGGTTTTGAAATAACCGTGGGCAGCTAAGCTAATTCCTGAAGCTGGACATTTGTTCAAGCCACCACACTTGCACCTGGGCAAGCTGCAGATAGGGGTCCCTAAGACAGTCCAGAGGGAGTAGGCACCTCACACATTCAGCCTTCCACAGTCAGAGGTAACAGAGTGGAGCCCAAAAGGGGCTGCAAGAACCAAGAAACCTGAATTTGGATTTTCACTCTTCAAATGATACCAATCTCTGTTGAAGCAAAAGAAACAGAGTCCAGGTTTAGAAGACCTGTGTGCAAATCAATAAAGTGAACAGAAATAACAACCAGAGTGTACAGGAACAAGATACTGCTGTGGAATTACTGTACCTGCACAAATGGCCAGCTAAGCTAATGTTCAACCCAGCCTACAGCTGCTAACTCCAGTGTGAAGATGCCTGAGCCCTTATTAGCCAGCAATCTGGGGACATCCTGTGTGCCAGGAACAATAGTTGCCCACAACCAGACTCCCTGTCTAATCACAGATTTTTTCAGTCTCTCATGGGCTTCTTCCCATGTGAACAGTGTGCCTCCTGCCCAGGCTATTGCTGGGGCAGCAGTGACTCCCTGCACCCTTGCCAAAGTACTCAGGAATTTGCCATGAAAACAGCCACCATGCAACCTCACAGTTTCCCCTTGAACCTTTATCACAGACTTCATTTCTCCATGCTCTGCAGAAACTTCTTTCTGACATTTTCATGCCCTGAATAGAGAATACCCAGATCAGCTTCCTCATGTGTTTTTAGCAGTGCTTGCACTGAGTTTCTACTTCGAATGTGAGAACAGGATGCCCTGACAAAACAGCTCCACATCCCAAGCCCAAGTGTGCAGTCTGTCACCGTAACTGTTTTGATTAAAATAGAAAGTATTACTGAATGCAGACAAAAAGGGCCATGAAGTACAGATTGCTAAGGTCAGAGGGATTCTGCAAATGGGTCATCATTTACAGTACAATCATTTTCATTTACAGTACTGACACCAAAATCAATGCTCTAAGTGCAATATCAGTGTGCTTCTCAATGCTTTTTAAAGAAAGTTTTTTTCCAAAATGCCCAGAGGAAGGTGAATTCTCAACATGGGCTAACATGCTCAGAAACCTCATTAAGGAGAAAGACTCCCTAAACATACAAAGTAATACAGATATACAAAGAATACAAAGCAGCACAGATGTAGTGGAATTTGATGTTGTAGCTATATTTAGAGCTTAAAATTTATTTTCAAATGAAAATAAAGCACTTTAATACCTACTGATTCCTAAATAAAAGATTTCATTTCATGAATACAAACCTTGGACTCTTCTGTCAGGATTTTTTCAACTTACTTAGAGCACCTATAAACTTTCACTCTGTGAATTTCTATAGTGCACTGTAATTGCTTTGTATGAATACTCCAGGCTTTTAAATTAAGATATAGGGTATTATATCACTTTTACATACAAATATATATATATATTTCTTTTTATCCAAAAGAAGCTTCCGAAATGGCACTTTTAAATAAATTCATGGAAACAGTAGCTTCACTCATCAATATTGCTAGGTGAGAGAAACGGTCTCTCCATATTTCTGTTATCCCTTGAGAGAAGGATATGGTCATAAATATGAGAAAGCAGAAGTCTTCCAAGCTGCCAAAGTATTTGCACATCATATAACTTGCCCCATGATAATAAATAACCTGCTGCATCTGGTTGCCTTTATTGAAGTATGTGTGGGAAATTTCTTTCTCAAGTTAATAGCCGCGCCTGTGAATAATGGGATACTGCCTACAAGGTAGTATTTTATAGTTTCATTTGACCTCTCAATTTTCCTTCATGATGTGTACTTTCTACCACTACTGCTTTTGAGGAACTTGGAAGAAAGATCAGGACACTGTTGTCTAGAAGCAAGCAAATGAATAATTACTTTATAGGTATTTAGTTCTTTAAGAAAAGCCTACTGATTTTGTCCAAATACAAACTAATATTATGTATGGACATGTTAATATTAATCTTGATTTCCAGGTAAGAGCTCTATACAGCTACCTCTTAAATTACAGTCCTAAAATGTATCTGTTATCTTGAAATGACAACCCAGCTAGCAACAAATTAATTCACATCACTGAAAAAGAATATATATAGAGAGAGAGTTATAAGGTGAGGGCTAGAAATACAGTGAGTGAAAATGCCAGGACACAGCTCTTTTAACCCACATCTTACTCCCAAGTCCAGGAAATGAAGTCCATACTTGACTCTTATCAGCACTCCTTGGAATCTGGCAGCACAAGAGGGTAATCACACAGCGGTGCCGCAGTGTCAGCACCCTGTCAGCCGGGGCCTTGCAACTGCAGAACAGAGCCCTTGTCTACCCAGGGATAATATCTAAAATAGGCTCAGTAAAGCACAAATGAAGGGCTAATAATCTCTGCCCTAGGGAGTACACCCTCTGGCAGTTCGATGCTGCACTGAAATTCATAAGCACGACTCTTTGGTCGGTGCCAATCCCCTGAAATACCCATAAAACTCTGCATAGTCTATTGCTTCTGCTCATGAAATTGAGATAGACTTGGTACTTCAAAACAAAAGCTATAGATAAAAAGTGTCAGGGTGGGAGATATGCAAGTAAACAAGTTCAGGTGTTTAAATTTTTATTATTTATTTTCTATGCCTATTTCTTCTGTTTCTTCTTCATCAGCAATTTTTCTTCTAAGATGCTAAACAGACCTTTAGCTCTGGGTTTCATTTCTCCATCTGATTCATCCCACCCAGGATCTCTGAAGTTGGCATCATGCTGTATGATTTTTCTTTGCCTATTTCTTCCCCATGCAGGTTTACAACAGTGAATTTACTGCAGCAGAGAAAATATCATTCTGATCAAATTTTGAAAAATGTTTCTATATACTTTTTAATGAGGTGATTTATTTATTTTTAGCCTGTAATTTTTCATACAATGTGTGAATAAATCCATTATCTAGCAAATCAAAGAAATTGTAGGGAGAAATGTCTTAATCCACTAAGGAACACATTTTTACTGTAATGTTTGGGTGTTAAAAAGAGCTGTGATTGCCTCCAAAAGACTTATTTCAAGGGGACACAATGGTATAGTTTTTTAAATGGTACATGCTAGCCCATTCTCAAAGCACCCTTGCTGGTTGCTCTCTTCCTTGTCCTCTCTTTGTGCAGGAGGTTCATTGAATCACAGCTTTTCTGCCTGCCTGAGTTTCACCCACTCGTTATCAGGGATGAATCACATCTCCGTAGCATCTCCTCTCCTCCCAGCCAGTCTCCAAACAGAAGAATCAGCCCACAGATCAGCTCCCGATTCCAGTCATGTGAGCGATTCTCCCACCCCAGTGGATGTGGGCGACCGCCTGTGGTGTGCGCACAGCTCAGCACTCGCTGGGTGGGTGCAGTTGGGCACTGGGGCCGCACAGCAACAGGGATGCCAGGGCAGCCCAGTCCCAAGCAGTGGGAAGAAATAAAATTATAGTACCTGCTGAAAAGTCTCTTTCATTCCCATGCTGTCTCTCCTTACTTGTGAAATGACCCCACTACTCTCCTTACCTCCAGGAACATGGCTCTGAGTCAATGTTTCTAACCCACACTACATTGGCACCACTCAGAAGCTGTTACAGTTTTCACTGTATTCACGTATACTGTAGGTATGCTTTAACCCCATTCCTGAAAGGGATTTGGATTATTGACTGATAAATGGTTCAAAAATGGCTGGTTTATCTTTTTCTTCTTTTTTTTTTTTCCCTGAAATTTGTAAAAGCAGCTGACAACCTGGAGTTCAGATTGTCCCATATTTCAAAAGAGAAATAGATGTTCTACTCATATAGCAATTACTTTCCATTGTAGTCCTGAAGTTCTGGAGCTGAGTTAAGCTTTTCCACCAAAGATAAAATAAACACATTCACACTAACAGCTTTTTTTGAGTTTTTGTTATTTTTGCTTTATGCACGTTTTTTTAAAAAGAGGCTTTATTGCCCAGGGATTTCTTTCCTGAGCCCATCCTTCATTATATCATATCAAAGAAAGTAACAGAAAAAACACAGTAGGACAGGAGAGCAGAAGAGGAGTGGGAAAGAGCAAGTTGAGAAAAAAAAAACGAGGCTCAAGAACGCAGTGCCAGGTTTGAATTATGTCAATACTGATGGTTGAACTTTCCCCGAGGAGAGAGGCAGGAGTGAGAGCAGTTGACACACCAGAGCTTGGAAAGAAAAGATTATACCAACGAGCTTTGAGATTCTAAGTGCCTCACTATGAATATGCCATTTTGGAATATCATTTTGTGGGGCTTCTTATGAATTCAAGGATAACTCAGAAATCCTCCACATTCAGGGTTCATCTTTCTTGCTCAGAAAGCTGCAGTGTAAATCCATGTTAAATATCTAAAACTAGGTGACCTGGATATCCCAGCTGAGATATTCACATCCTTAAAGTTAAAAACACTATTTCAAAGGACTGACCACTACAACTTTATAAGACACCTAGTTAATATAAGGATCACCATATTATATAAGAGCATGTTATAATTCAGATTGCAGTCTTGAAAATTGTATGAAGACTCAAAATGCATCCCAAAATCCTGATGTTACTGGATTAAGGCACAAAAGTGGAGCGGTTTAGCAGATCTAATCTGAAAAAAAAATTAATACCTTTGAAAGAAAGAATAAAAATTGTGACAAGTGAGTAAAGGAACAACAATAAATGATCCAAGCAAATAAAATAAATTGAATCTTATTTTTGACTAATTTATCACTGGTTTGGAGGTCAGAGGAGAGGTGGAAGAAGACTACGTGGAAGGAAAACTATGGAAGCAAGAAAACTAAGAGGATGAACACTCTTCACTACCCCTTTCATCCTTTCCCAGAGCCATAGTCCTGTCAAGACAGTGAAGAATCTCCTACTTTTTGAGTGCTGTCCCAGTAAGACTTGGCAGAGAGGTGGGATGTAGATTTACTACCACACCTATGTCCTTTGGCCAAATCCTGAGCAGGTCCTGGGAGATACCTGGTTTGTACTGCTGCCTATTTCTCTCCTATCTGAGAGTCTCATTTTGACATGCAAGGCCATCTCTTTTACAGGACAACATTTCTGTGAACTTGTGACAATTGAGGTAACTCAATAATAGTCTCAACAGCCCAATCCTGTTACAGGTTCACCACATCACAGAGCAGCTGATGAGACCATGTGTTCTGCCTACGTCTTTCCAGCACCTGAGACAAGAATGGCTTTTTCTATTTTTGCTGCTTTCTTCTAGTACATTTTGTCTTAAGAAAAGAAAAAAAAATTAAACCAGAAGTCCATCTCAACTAACTTTTTCTCCTCCATCCTTTTTCCAGTACCTAAAGGAACAGTCAAGTGGTCATTAGTTCTAAATATAGAACTAACATTAAAAGGCACTCAAGCAGGACTCTTACCCATTAAAAACAACAACAAAAAAGGCAAAAACCAAAACCAGAACAAAACCAAATAAAACCACACACTTTCTAGAAAAAAAAAAAAAGGAAGATTAAAAGGAACACGAAACTACAAAAATGGAAGTCAGTTCCTGTTTAACATTCCCATTGCTTGTCTTCACCTGTTCCCCTCTTTCTCAACTATCCTACACACATAAAGATGTGCTAATATGAAAGAAGCCCACAGTACCCACTGACATCTACAGTAGCATGTAGCCCCCTGTAACAAGGACAGATCTGTAGAAGAGAGAGGCTGGCTCTAGGGACTTGACATCCACTAAAAAGCTGATCTAGGTGCATTCCCAGTTATTCAATACTGGAAATGATCTCTGAATTCATTACCGACAATGAGAGAGACACTTTGAACTCCTTTCATTCTCTAGGTTTATTTATAGCAACATAATATAACTCTGTTTCTTCCTCTATGTAGGAAAGTGTTACACTATTATTAGTAACACCAAACAAACATTGTATGGATTTCAGAGTTACCCATTTAGCAGTGAAATTGCGAATGTAATGAAGTAATATTTATGATACTATATAAGCCTTCCCATTGTTACAGTATATTCAGAGAAGACACTCTGATGCTAAACTACTTCAGCTTTGCAAAAGCTCACACATCAGCTGTTTTGTTGGGGTAGGGGTCAGAATCTGACTGCAGCTTCTTCTTCAAGATATCTTTGCCTACACTTTGTTCCTGGATCAGTGTTTCACTTCTACGTTTGCTGGATACATACTTTTTTTCATTTCTCCATAGGTGCATCCCAAAATATTCATGCATTTCAAAAAAATCATATTCTTTAATATATACAACAAACAATTAAAGAGGAATTTTAACTAAAACGTTTGTGTTGGTGGGCATTTTGTAACTGGCAAAGCCAGCTATTACAACTGGCAGGCCTTTGCAAACATGCCATATCCTGCTTGTTTTGGACCTCCATATTTAAGTGGTATTGAAGATTCAGACTTCAAAGTCAACTTTAACATTCAGGACAAAATGGCAAAAGTAAAAAAAAAAAAAAAATATATATATATATATATATATATATATATACAGAAGATGGAAGAAAGGGGCAGTTGAGTAAAATGAATTTTCATGACGAATCCTTACATGGAAGTAGAACCCACTTGGAAATCACCCATCTTACCCATCTTGCCATCACTGGTGTGGAATTTTTCTTACCAAAAGAAGTTAAGCTTTCTGCAAGCTTTCATGTTGTTTTGCTTAAAGTTCAAGAAAATACAAACCAAAACTGTCTCTAGAGGGAGATCTGGTTTTATGCTCTATCAATCTGCGCTATACATTTGTGACCAACCCACAGGATAATACAAAGATCAGCCCAAATCTTAAAGATCAGCCCAGCTTACATACAATTACCACTGGAAATCATTATATAGGTATGCTAAAATTTCCAATAACAAGTATTTGAAAGTGAGAGTATTCAAAAAGGAAATTTATCTATAAAATTGCAATTCAGTGTTTTCTTTGTAGGCAAAATATATTAGTCATTAATTGCACTTTCATTTTCACACACGAGACTAGGTACTTACTAATAGCAAAATTATTTTTA
Source organism: Trochalopteron elliotii (assembly GCA_024734555.1). Classification (NCBI taxonomy): domain Eukaryota; kingdom Metazoa; phylum Chordata; class Aves; order Passeriformes; family Leiothrichidae; genus Trochalopteron; species Trochalopteron elliotii. Next base: position 2,795,466 of record JANPWX010000108.1, on the reverse strand, counting down.
AAAAAGCAGGGAAAAAACCCACCCTGTGCTACTCCCATGTAGGGGCATCACAAGAACAAGAGGAGGAAGATAGGCAGATGAAGGAAGAGGTAGAACTTATAGGCCAGTAACTACCCAACCCCTGTTCCAGTGTGAGCTGTGAGTTATGTGAAAGAATTGTAGTGTTGCCCAGGTGAGCACATTGTCACCTGGCTGCTGTGATGTTGGGATAATGGTGCTAGTAACCTGTAATTAGAGGTTAAGGAAGCTAAGCAGGCTAACACATTTTTCTCGATCCCTTTGGTAGCGGAATGCAGGACATAATTTGCTTTAATTTGTTTGGGTGTCCAGTAGACCTGTAATTGACTGTTCCAGGGGAGGAAATATAGCCCTATCATCTGCAATGAACCAATCCAGACTGCACCGGAATACAGTGAAGCTCTGAAACACATGTGATAACATGGATGTCATTATTGTGTGGGACAACACATCAAAACAAGTTTTTGAGAAGGGGAAGACAACAGTCCAAGTCTTTCTGAAAGCCCATTTGGCCATAAAACAAAGGTCAATGGACTTGCACAAGACATCCAGTTTTTCGGAATAAAATGGCGGTTGTCAGATGGATGAAGGTTGTCAGATCCCAATGGATGTAATTAACAAGATAACAGCAATGTCTACACCAACAAGCAAAAAGGAAACACAAGCTTTCTTAGGCATTGTGGGGTTTTTGGGCGCTGTGCTGAAGGGGCCCCACTGTATAATGAACTACCATGAAATAAAAAGCAATATGCCCTATTCATTGATGGGTCGTCTTTTTGTAGGAAAACATCAAAGGCAGAAAGTTGTTGTGTGGAGTCTCACATGACAAGCCACAGAAACTGCTGAAAGACAAGGCAAATTGAGTCAGTTTGTAGAGCTGAAAGCCATCAAGCTGGCTTTAGACATTGCTGAATAAGAAGAATGGCCAATATTTTGTAACGAGTCATTGATAGTGGCAAATATCCTGTGAGGGTGGTTACAGCAGTGGAAACAGACAGCACAGTGTTAAACCCATCTGTGTTGCTGAATTATGGCAAAATACTGCTGCTGGCTGTAAAACTGCGTCACGTAGATGCTTCCGTACCCAAGAGCTGGGCCACTGAAAAGTGTAAAACCAGATCAGCAGGTGGGTCAGACTGCTACAGTTGAAGTGGCTCATTTGAATCTGAGCTGGCAAAAGAAGGGGTGGGTTATTTAGAGCCCCAGTGGGCTCATGACACCTCAGGCCATCAAGGAAGAGTTGTGACATAAAGATGGGCCCATAGATGGGCTGGACTGAACCATTGCCACCATTGCACAGGCTATTCATCAATGTGAAATGTGCTGCAATCAAGCAGGCCAAGCACTTAAAACCTCTCTGGTATGGATGAGGATGGCTGAAATACAAATACGGGGAGGTCTGGCAGATTGACTATATCACACTTCCTCAGGCCCTCCCATACAAGCAGCATGTGTTTACAGTGATGGAAGAAACCACCAGATGGCTGGAAACATCCCTTGCCCCACACCACCACCAAGAACACTATCTTGGGCCTCAAAAACAAGTTTTATGGTGGTATAGCACCCCAAAAAGAATTGATTCAGACACGGGTACTCAATTCCAAAAAAACCTCATAGACACCTGGTCCAAAGAGCATGGCATTGAGTGGATAAATGACATCCCTCACCACGCACCAGTCTCCAGGAAAATTGAATCATACAATGGACTTTAAAGACTACACTGAGAGAAATGGGTGGTGGGACCTTCAAATATTGTGGTACACATTAAGAAAAAGCCTCCTGGTTAGTTAGTGGAGAATGAATTTTGATAAATCTGGACAGAATGGAGCAATGATAGACATGGACAAGCACAGAAATGATGGAACCAGAACTATCTCTAGCATGTAGCAATCAACACCACAAAAAACTTCCTGCCCTGAAGGACTGCTATGATGGATACAGATCAAAGTCTTGGACTAAATTATCTCAGTGGATATTTTAGAGGAATAGCCCATAGACTAAGGGAATTATATCTGCATGTGTATATCAAAATATAGGAAAGAATGTGTTGTAAATATTGGGATTTGGCTATGATGGAAATGGTATAGAATTAGGGGTGGGTATTGTCATGATTTCAGCTGGAAGGGAGGTGGTTTTTTTTTCCTAGTAGCTGGTACAGTGTTGTGTTTTGGATTTAGGATGAGAATAATGTTGACAACACACTGATGCTTTAGTTGTTGCTAAAAAAGTGTTTACATGAAGTCAAGGCCTTTTCTGCCTCTCAACCCACCTCACCAGTGAGCAGGCTCGGGGTGCACAAGACCGAAATTCTTCTTAGTGACCTATTCTTAGTGACCTAAGAATTCTTAGAAACCTAATTCTTCTTAGTGACCTATTAAATGGTCACTGTCTGAGCTCAAGAGTTTCACTTTTGGTTTCCCAAAAATTTCTCACTCATCCCGTTGGGGTGGTGAATGAAAGAGCAACTGAGTGGTGTTCAACCACCTGACAGGTTAAAACATGGCACCATTTCAGATCTGAGATAACTCACATTCAGTTACAGACCATCAAAGACCTGCAAAAGTACATATAATTTGAAATTCCTCAGAATTGCATGTCTTCTGCTTCCCTTCAACATACATCCTTTGAGTTTAAAAATAATAAGAAATAAAAAATCGCTAAACAAACCAAAGATATTCTGAGGCAAGCACTCAGCACTGATAGTTTCACTTCTGTGTTTAAACTTGCTAAATTTGTAAACTACTAAAAATAGCAACTTCCAATGCAAAAACAAAGAAAAAAAAAAGCTTGCTTGGTTTCTCCTAAAAATACTAATACTAATACTAATACTAATACTAATACTAATAATAAATAAATAAAGTGTGGCTTGCAATGCACCACCTACAAGAAAGATGGAGAGAGGCTATTTTCAATAATATCTAGTGAGATGACAGGGGAATGGATTAATACTGAAACAGACTAGGTTTAGATTAGGATATTAGGAAGAAATTCTTTACTGTGAAGGTGGTGAGGCACTGGAAAAGGTTTCCAAGAGAAGTTGTGGATACCCCATCCCTTGCAGTGTTCACGGCTGAATGGGGCTCTGACTAACCTGGTCTAGTGAAAGGTGTCCCTGTCCATGGCAGGGGGATTTGGACAAGATGATCTTTAAGGTCCCTTCAAACCCAAGCCATTTCATGTTTCTATGCCTGTAATTTTCATTTAAATAATCTTTTGCAAGTGCCTGACTGTCTTGTGTAGAAAGACTGTATCTGAAACACTTCTGATGCCTGTGAATACCCTTCAAGATCATAGAGGAGGTCTGTGGAGCTCTGTGGCCTCATCTGAGGCTCCTTTTGAAATACAGAAGCATCTTCTGTATGAGGGTACAGAAATCCCACTGGTCCAGTCCACTCCTGTTTCTGTAAGAGACTTACAATGTTGTTTAAACTTGTACCACTTAATTGTATCCTTCCACCTCTTAGGGAAGAGTGATTGGCATGCATTGCTGGCTTTCCATTTCTTCTCTTCTAGAGGTGAGGTATGCTGCATGATCCACCATAAAAAATGCAGGGGAGAAAATAATGAAATACTCTTTACTGCGTGTAATAAGCGGTTTATTCATACAGTTATGGAAAACATTTTGAAACAGCTAAGATTAAACACCACAGGAAGCTGCTGAGGTACATTATTTATCAATATGATCTGTACCAGTATTTGGCTCCCTCATCCTGCAAGTAATTTCCACTGTGCAGTGCTTTACCAGGCACTAATTGGTAGCTCTGTAGGTACTCTTACAGTATATTTTCCTTTGCCTTCAAAAGTCAAACAGTGAAAAATAATGTTCTAGGCTGATATTTTTATCCTAATTTTATTCCTTTAAGGAAAGACTACAGGAATAACTGCTCAAAATTGAAACATGTCATGTGGTCCTAATAGACTACTAATTTTGGATTTTATTTCATATTATAAGAAAAAGGTTTTCATGTGAATAAAGATGTTCACGTTCATTGCTCTTGCAAGGGTAGCAGAAAATTTGTTTTAGCATTTATGGGAACATGCTTTGAATTTGGTCTTACAAGCATTTTAATATTGCAGTAAATTTAGAGACATTTTTCTGTAACTTAATGGTGCTTGCCCGTCAAATTTTCAATTACTCACTCATTTCAGGTGTGATTCACAACCAACAAGCAAAATTCCCTTGCAACACAATATCTTCCAACAATATCTATTTACAGATACAAATGTGCTGCTGTTCAAAGGTGGTGAAAAACACTTGTGTCCTATAAATGTTAATCATTTTCATGCCTTGAAGAAAAAGAATTTTAGACTTCTTAAGAAGGTCATCCTGATGAACAGTAAAGAAAGAGATGCTCCATAGGTTACAACAATAAAACTCCTCTGCAATTTACTGAGTTTCTTTTTTCAGCAGACCTGTGATCTGTTGCTTACATAAAGTTTGGGAAGCAAAGAATTTCATGATTAAGTGTTTTAGGAAGCAATTATGGGATGTTTTCCAGTAACATAACCATCCAAAGTTATTGCTTTGCTTTGATGTTTTACTTCATTTCCAACATCTCAAGGTTAGAAAATCTATTACACAGTGTTTGCCAACAACTGGTGTACAACAGTTCAGTTTTCATTGTTACCTCTCATGCTCAGAAAAGGATGTAAAACTTAGAATAACAGGGTTATAGAATCATCATGGTTGGAAGAGATCTCCAAGATCACTGATTGCATTCAGCTGTCTAAGATTTGTATCATGTTGTCTGTAGTAATTCTCTAGTTGAGAAATGAATTTTAAGGTACTTCAAGGTGAAAAGAGAAAATTAAGGTAGAAGTTTGCATATTTGGAAGGGATGCTAACATCACCTCAGACCACAATCTTATACTACAGGTTGGGTAGAGCTCCCCCAAGAACCATAAACCTGAATATTTGTAGGAATCCTTACATTCTCTCCACTTTGTCAAAATCCATGCTGAACATGATGTGAGACTTAGGGATGTAAAGCATAGATAGATGCACTAGTTGTTTTCACTTCTAGACTTGATGGCTCATACTCTGAGGTTACAACTAAAGACTTGATCCTTACATTTTACGATCAGGCCCATTTCTTCACAAGTGTCCAAAATCTAATAGAAATTATATCACAGGACAGGGAAAACTAGTAATATATAGCTATTATATATATCTAATCCTATTCTTTTTAGTTTATTCATCCCCAAATACAATTTCTATAAAAAGAAATTACAAATACACAATAACGACCTGAATTTATTTTCTCCCCATTCATCTGTTTAGGAAAAGATTTAAGTTCTTTCCAAGCACAACTATGTTGCAAGATGTGATATTCCTCTCTACAGGCTGCCTTAGTACCACAAAAAGCTTATTTTGATGACACATCCACAACAACGAAGGCACAAAAGACCACTTGTTGTACTCACAGACTCTTGCTCGGCTGTATCAGCTGTATACAAGGGCAGGGATGGGGACAGAGGAGGAACATGCTGCTCTCTCAACACCCACCAGCTGGCACTTACAGACTTCTGTCCTCACTTACCATGTGTCCAGCACACTGTCAGCTCAAGGCTAACAGCTTTTCCAGAGTTTCCTTTCCTTTTTCTGCCTTCTTTCTCCCTGTCCATACCCTTGCTTACCTGTTAGGATCTTGAGGAATCTGCGCGTTATAAGAGGCACCTTAATTCCCTAGGGTGTATTCACATTTTAATTCAGTCAAGACCACAAATGTGCATGCTAATGTCAGCTGTGCCAAGGGTCCTGGAAAAGCTGATTGAGTTGGTGACCCCACTCCAGGAGATGAGATACGTGAGCACAGAGCAGTCCCACGCCTGTAGAACGCTGCTACGCCTCAGCATTTCTGTACTCTGCAATGTTTGTGGGAAAACGCTCCCTTCAAGCATTAGCCATCTGGCAATATTTGCTTATCAAATCTTTCTGCATGCCTCAAGGGACAGCTGTGGGCAGATCTAAGGCAGTAACAAATACACCAGATTAGGGTCTTGGTCTTTTTAAATTTTGTCTATTTTAATGGAGAGTAGGGAGAAGGCGACTGTTCATCATGATACCTTATATAGTCCATATAATTGCCACATCTTTTGGTAGCATGTACCTTTCCTATACAAAAAAACAGTCTGTGCTTTCAAAACACTCAAAGGGTGTCATTAGTGTTTGGATATTACAACTGTAATATTCAAATCAACTCGAAATATCTTAAATTGCTCATCACATCATAGCCAAACCTAACACCTGAGAATAGGGTGCTGACTTACTTGAGGAATACTTGTATGACTAACCAACCATGTGCTTGAATTCAAGTTTCAGAATCAAGCCAATAGCTGGCAATTTATTCTAGTTCAGAGATTCTTGTATTTGCAAAACACAGTGGCAATTTTTTTTCTTCACCCTTCAAAAGATATAAATTCACTCAGAAGAAAACAATGTCAGGCTTAAGGCAAGAAAAACAACCCAGTAGTGGATTTATGATTTTGTTGTTTGGAAGGCTGCTAACTCAAGTTCCCTACCTCCCTTTTTATTTTTATATGAGTACATAAGGAATTTCTGTCAGAACAATCAGTCAGAGAAACATTAAACACTATACTTGGTGGAATACATCCAGTAAGTAATCACACTGGAATCAGTTTATCTCCAAGAAATTGAAGTGTATGGGCTCCAGCTCTTAAGTAAAATATTTTCTTATGATTGAAATGAAGACACCACCAATTCAGAAGATAAATCTCTTTCTTTTCATCTATTCTGCCTCTGCATACCCAGTACTTATTAATACTGATGCTCAAACTCTGGAAAGAACACACTTAACAGATTAAGACAGCTCAATCCTTCACTTCCCAATTTAAAAATCTTGTCTGAACACACAAAAATTGATATATTACCTTACATTCTGTGAAGGCTAAATATAATTTTATTTCTGTTCATTCACGGAATCACTCAGGTTGGAAGGGACATCAAAAGGTTTATAGTCCAACCTCCTGCTCATATGAGAGTGAACTCTGAGGTACAACCAGGTCGCTCAGGGCTTTACCGTATTACATCTCAAAACCCTGCAAGAATGACGCTGCACAATCTCTATGGGCATGTCCTGTCCCACTGCCCAAGTGTCCTCCTGAGAAGGACATAGGACACACTCTATAAAAGGATGTCACCTTTCCCATTTTTCTGTCCGTGGTCACTGCCTCAGAGACTGGCTCAGACTCCTCAGTTCCCACCCTGTAGGCACCATGTTCCTGTGGTTAGGTCCTCTGAAGCCATCTCTGCCCCAGGCTGAATAAACCCCTCTTCCTCAGCCTGCCACAGCACTGACCAATTTGAGCACCCCTACTGCAGGCCTTCACATAAGGCCTTGTTGGATTTCATGAATCCTCTTTTTTACCTACACCCTTCTCGATGGCAGCCCTACCCTCAAACATATTGAGGACTTCAGTTTGTTGATGCTGCCTTCCACCTCCTCCTCCAAGTTGGTTGGACATTGACAAAGTTACTGAACAGGGCAGGAGCCAAGTATAGTAGTCTACTTGTAACTGACCTCCAGGTAGAGCAAAACCACTGAAATTTAGCCTGACCATCTTTTCACTCATTTGACAGTCCTTATCTAGTCTGGAATGTCCTAACTTGGACTGAAGAATACAGTGGCAGATGGTGCTGAAAGCTTTGCTTAAGTAGTAAAATGTCATTCACTGCTCTTCCCTAGTCCAGAAATCCAATAAAATTATCAAAAAAGACAGTCGGGTTTGTCAGACATGATTTATTCTTGGCTGGCAGCTCTGAGTTACCTTCTCTATGTGCCCACAAATGTGCTCTAAGACCTTTTCTAAAACACCCACAGGGGTCACAGTGAGGCTGACACTGTAGCTCCCCAGATTGTCCTTTTTGCTGTTGACAGAGACGAGTGCAAAACTTGCCTTTTCCACTCATTGGGAACCTACCCTGGTTTCACTGACTTTCAAAGATGATAGAAAGTGGCCTTACAAGTACATCAGTCAGGTCCCTAAGCAGCCTTGAATGCAGTCAATCTGGTCCTGTCCTCATCCTGTGCTAAGATGCAAGAAGACATTGGGTCTATCAGCCTTATCCATGGCTCCTGTTACTACATCACCCAGCCTATTCACCAGTGTGTCACCTTTTCTTTGTCTAGCCTTTTAGCAAATCCCTTAAATAGTGTTTTTCCTACCTGAAAATGATGTACTACAAGACTTCACACACAACAAGGCTCACTTTAGGAAAGGCAGGTGGGGAGTTTTGTTCAAAGTCTAAGGGTCTTGAGGTTTTATTTTAAAATAAAAGGGAGACTCCATGTGTAAGTTTATTAATTAATTCTCTAATTTCCTTTTATGTATGTATGTAGCCTTAAACACCAAGCTCAGGACTTGGGAAGTCTGTAACTCAAGACAAGTAATTATATTTCAAGTAAACCCTTTCTTTCCATATATGCCCAGACTATGTCTGAATTCAAAGATTATTTAAGATAGCATAAATTTAATCTGAATGCTCTGTTAGAACAAATGTTGCATGTTACTTAGCATACATCTATCTTCACTGCAATCAATAAACACCTGTATGGCAAAAGGGGAATAGGGGACTATTTATTCCTCAGTTGTCCTTTGGAAAAAGGGAGTTCATTCAAAGGAGCAGTGCAAGCAACTCTACTGACTGCTGTGAAAGGGACTCACTGCAATCAACAGACAAATCCTTTACATGCACATTTTAAACTTTCACTAAACAACAGCACACAAGCTGAAAAGAATAATGTTAAGAAATGAGAGATTCCCCAAGGAGACAGACTTAGATGCAGAGATCAAAGACAGTAAATGGTAATCAGAGTTCAATGCTGCAAAATATGCAGTATTGTAAACAGACATGAATGTCAGCAGCACTTTCAAGATATGAGGATGTCATAGCATCACCTCACACCCTGGAAAATGAATGTAGCAAATATTGATTTGAGCAGAGCAGTTTGTAGAAGAGTGTGATCTGTAAAACAAAAAAAGTACATCAAACAAACAAAGCATTGTACGCATTCATTCAAAAATAAATCAATTTTTGGCAGAGAATTTACAAAGAAATGGGACAAATATGGAGTACATATTTTTTCACAGCTGAGTAATACTCTGATCAACCACGTGCTTTGTAAACACCTGCTTGAATGTCAGGTCAGATGAATCAATCCCATCAGAGTTCCTTCTTCAAATGCAGTTATTGTCCTCTTCTAGACAATGAGAAACCTTCTTAGAGGTGACTCATGCACATAGCCATAGATGAATTTTTATGATGAGAAACTTTTTCTTTCCAGGACAACTTTTTGTTTGGCAAGAAATAGCTGAAGAACTCCATCTTGCAAATGTGTTCCTAGTCTGAGTACACAGTGGTCAGTATAAAAACACTCGGACAATGTATAACCACATTAATGCAAGGGCAGGGCTTGAGTCAGCCTGGCTGAGATATGTGGACCCTGGAAGAGCAGTGAGTGAAGCACTTAGACCTCTAGGATCAAAGTATCCCTGTTCCAAATCCAACTACCAGGTAATGCCCTGAAGATCTGTTGGCTTCTCTTATTTAGATGGGTAAGGAAAGAAATCTAAGGGCCACGTGAGCACGCACAGATACAATATCAGAATTGCTGGGTTTGTCCATTCCTGAACACCACTACATTAAGCAATTCTTGGTTGTTAGATTATTATTATTACTACTACTATTACTTTGTGTTGAGAATTCAACTCTTAAATAAAGTGCTATAAGAATAATTGCAGGTTAGGTAAGTTGAAATCTTGAGCTAAAAAAATTAATGTTTTACTGACCAACAGCAAGAAGGAAGTGTCTAACCCAAAACCTAATCCCTAAGTTAGAGGATACAAAACACACTTTTAAAAGATGTCTCTCACACTGAATTTTTAACAACTTTTTGGTCATACTTGGTAGGCACAGAAGGGCCACAGACGGGATCTGACTCCTGCTCCTGAAGGATAGTGCTTTCCATATAATTATCATTGGTAGAACTATTTCACACAAAGTGCAAAACAGCTGTTCCAGCACAGATTTCAATTCACTTTGGCCTGGGGCTCAATGAAAGGTGAGGTGGTGTTGGTGGAATAACATGCATTGCTGCCTCTCAGTAATCCTTGATTATTGACAATTAACATTGAGACAGGGATTCAATGCAGGTGTGAGAAATGCCAGCACCCCAAGTAGCCTGCTTCATTGTCCATCACAGAAATTGATTGTACGTGTGTGGTTTGGATGATCTGGGAATTTTGTAAAACATAAGGAAAAAAAAGCCCCTTCTGGGTATCAAAGTTCCTATCAACACATAATCCTAGAAAGGTCTTTACCCTCCTCTTGCTTGGGTACAGCTTTTCAGAGTACTGCTGCAAATCCAAGAGACCCTTGTGCTCCTGATAATTATTTGCTTACTTTTAGTCTCACAGTGATGTTTGCTTCATTCCTTCCTCAGGACCCTTTCTCTTACTACCTGTATTTCAACAATTCATCTTCTTTGTACCTCACAAACTTCCATTCTTGTATGTGATTTTCCCATTAGAAAATGGGAAAGCAATCCTCAAAGATGAGGTTTGCTCCTCTTTTCCTGGCTGAGCACACAAGTGAAAGGACCCCAAGCACTGAAAAACAAGATAATCTATGCAGAAAAGTGAACCACTTCAAAATACTCATTTACTTCACTTATTTATTCACGTGTACAACTTCACCATGTTAGCTAGAAGCACAAAAGTTCATTAATGGGAGATTAAGCCTCAAAAACCTCTTCCTGAAAAATTTGAAAATACATCAGTGAATTTAACTTCTCATACAGTGCTGTAAGTGACTGAAGAATCTCCTTAGCCCACAAATTAAAAAAATATAATTTTTGTACCTATTCAAGTGCCTAAAAATTTGAAACAGAACCACTTAGGTGCCCTGCTACCTGAAATTCTGCCCTTCAGAAGTTTTCAGCCACTGAAATAGTTTATTTTCTGTCTTAAACTAAGGCAATCATTCTTTCACCAGAATTAAAATTATGTAACTACTGTGGGGCTTTTTTTTCTCCTAACTTGACACCAAGAAGACGAGAAACAACTAGTGAATGAAAGTTTAATAAAGTTTATGGTTTCAAGAGAAATAACAGCTATTCAATCATTCTTAATGGACAAATGGGTTTTAGTAAAACAAAAATAAGCTTGCTTTTTCCATTCCAGAACATTTAAAATAAATATTCAGTATTATTGGAATGTAGTTAATTGCAAGGATTTTCTTATCCAAATTTCAGGTATTGAAGAAGGGGTAAAAAAGCAAGGTACATTTCTTCATCCACTTTGTGTTCATTGCAGAAATAATTGAACTGACACACATCTAATGAAATTAATTATAGAAAAAGTAAGAGGTGCACATGTTACAAGGCTATATCTTCTGAGTTATTTAAGACAGATTTGATAAGTATAGCATCATAATAAACCTCAATTCACTAAAACATTAATATCCTCCCAAACTGTCCAAATGTTTATATCAGAATAAAAATTCTTTTTATTTTCTCTAAAGAATCTCTATTCTAACAACTTTACTTCATGTTTCTCTCAAAATAAAGACTTTTATCATTATTATTCAATAAATTAATATAAAACCCCAAAACTTTCTTAGCTTGGTCTAATATGAAAATATTATTTGGCAACTAAAATTTGCTCCTTTCTTAGGACATTCATTCTCCTACTAAAGGAACTGAGAGGTGACACCAGAGAGCTCAAGGTTTCCTTGCAATTGGACCTTCCTATGGAGGTGTAATATCTGCACTATACAAACCCCCATTAGTTACAGAGATGCTCTGGAGGAGGAGCATGATTTGAATCCCTTTCTTGAAATCTCATCTAAAATGAAAATAAAGTAGAATTAAAGATTAGTTGTTTTCTCCTTTGGAAACTTTTTAAATTTGTGCCCCCCCAAAAGGTTTGTTCAACATCTTATTTTTAATTGATTTCCTATTTTGGCAACTTCACAGAATACCAAACCAAGAAATTTATCCAGTTTGACACTATGAAAAACACTGGAATGGGAAGAAAAAATCTTAGGGAATGATTTTCATGAAGAGTTTCTTCTTCATTTGTTCTTTATTTCATGTGATATTTCTCAAATTTATTATGGCCTTATATGTGTTCATCAGTACTGTACTTACAAACCAGGAAAATTTCCCTTTCCAGATTTTCACTGTGTCAAAAAAAGAGAATGATTGCACCAAAACCTTAGTAACCTGTCATCCTATCTATGTGAACAAAATTTAAGTACATATTATATGTCAGATGAAATCAATCAGGAAAAATCTATTACTTCGTATCATGTTCATCTATAACCAAAAATCCTGAGACTTTTGATGCAAATATCAAATTAACAGGCAAAACATTAAAAATGCAGGCTTGGGAAAGAAGCAAAAAAAATAGTTATAGGGGAAGGAAAGAAATATACTTTTGTTTAATACAATTATTAGGTACACAGTAGGTGAAAACATCAGCCTGCAGCAATCCTAAACGAAACAGATACTCCCAGGTGGTGTTATCCTACACAGCTTTATGCCTCATCCTAAGAAAGAGCTTGAATCTCCATATCAGCAAACACCCATGGGGTCACAAAAAGAAATGGATAGCATTTTCAGTTAATTCCTGTCAGCTCCCTCTATATATTGTTGCAACTGACACTTTTTAAAGTATTAAACATCATGAAAGACCCTGAGATTTGAAAGAAAGAGCAATAAGGTGAGTCCAACAAGCAAGTGATAATCACCAGAGCTTCCACTCACCCCACCTGCCTGCCAGTTTAAAGATCATGTACACTTAATGACGTTGGATACCCCAGGAAATTATGGCACTTCTCCTTACAAATAACGTTAATATTAACAAGGATTTGACTTCCTACCCAATAAAAATCTGTAGGTTTAATAACTCTGATTGGAATAACAGCCAATTCTCACATCAATTCCCACCTTCCTCGAATCCTCAGTTTTATAATCAATAAGATTTTTGTGGATTTAATATTTACTTTTCAAGGATCCAAGTCTTTTCAGATGCAACCTTACAAAACTAAAGCATATATTGTTCTCCCCACGCACACAAAAAGAAAAAGAAAGGGGCACTGTATCAAGCTGGACTCTGGAATGCTTGTCTACAAAACAGAGTTGATGAGGCTGAATTTACAACTGTTTCAAGGAAACTCAAATGCCATATTGTGAAGACACAGTTAACGCAGCCACCTTGTGGCACATCTCACCAGCATCAGCTGTCAAGAAGGCCTGGCGCAGAGGTATTCATGCAGCAGCACAGCCACCAGAAACTAAAGTCCATCCCCATTCTGCTGGGTGTTTTCAGCTGGGTGGGTGAGGTGGCCTAGCTGGGCCACACTGTTTTTTGTTTAAGCAAGCACAAGCTGTGTGCTCAGGTCAGGGGATGCTGGCAGGTGCAGTGGCCACATCAATGCATCACTTTTTGAAGCAGTGTGATTTAGATCCACTTCAGCTGCAAGAGGAATTACAGCTTACTCCATTTTAGCATATTTCATGGTGATGTCTCTCTGCTACAGGCTCAGTGCAACTTGCCCAAACCCAAGAGTAAGTTTACCTCCCTACAGATACTTTTCCAAGAGAAGCAGAGGGGTAGCAAAGTCAGGTCCAGACAAAAATGGAGGGACTTCTCTGGAAGGGTAAATGAATTAACTCCAGGTGTAACAATTTGATAAAATTTAAACTAATCTATGGTGGAGCTGTCACACACTTCCTTCAGCCCTAAACCTAAGCTCACCAGAAAAAAAACATGTTAGTTGAAAGCAAGGCCCCCCACAACTCCATCTAATGCTACTTGATGCATCCCTGCATCAAGATAAGATAAGAAAGACCTGGGGGTGTTGGTTGACAAGAAGCTCAACATGAGCTGGCAATGTGCACTTGCAGCCAGGAAGCCAACTGTATCCAAAGAGCAGCAAACAGTTCAGGGAGGGGATTCTGCCATGTGAGAGCCCACGTGGAGTCCTGCACTCAGCTCTGAGGGACACAACATAAAAAGACATGAACCTGTCAGAGCAGGTCCAGAGGAGGGCCATAAAGATGTTCAGAGGGCTGGAGTACCTCTGCTATGAAGACAGGCTGAGATGATTGAGGTTGTTCAGCCTCGAGAAGGCTCCAGGAGACCTTCCAGCAGCATTCCAGTGCCTAAAGGGGGCCTACAAGGGGCTGGAGGGGCAATTTTTACAAGGGCTTGGAGGGATAGGAGAAGGAGGATTGGCTTTGAATTCAAGAAGGGCAAGTTAAGATTAGATATAAGGAAGAAATCCTGTGAATAGTGAGGCATTTGAACAGGTTGCCCAGAAAAGTTGTGGATACCCCATCCCTGGAAGTGTTCCAGGCCAGGTTGGGCAAGGTTTTGAGCAGCCTGGTCTAGTGGAAGGTTTTCTGCCCATGGCAGGGGAGTTGCCACTGGATAATTGGTAAGGTCCCTTCCAACACAAACTGTTCTATGATAACCCTATGGTTCTACCTTATTCCATCACTAATATTGCAGTTCCAAGGTGTTTGCAATAGGTAGCTAAATGACAGACCTTTGTATGCTTCATTGCAGCATGAACACAAACCACTTGGTTCTGCCCCACACCAAACTTATAACTCAGGTAACATTAGCATGTAGCCTGCACAAGATGTATTGTTATTGCCTACACTGGGCTCTAGAGCTCTGGGCATATAAATGTGGACTAAAACCCAGGAAACTTTCCAAGCAGTACGAGAAACCCAAAATCTGTATTCATTACTGCTGCTATACAGCTTACTGCTTTGAAGGGTGTGGCAGGTGGAAAAAAAAAGGCTTTGTTAAAATTCTGCAGATCTGCACTTAGTCCTGGTGTTTCTTTACAACCTCAATATTGTCTGTCTGTGTATGATTACCCATACAATTCTTTCATTCATCCACCTAAACAGAATACCTCACTAGAGATAAGAGACCAACTTCAGCCATAAATCCATTCAGAGCAGAGAAGTTTCATTAACCATTTCCTAGAAATTTAATTGTTTTCTACTCTGCAAAAACTCTTACGCCCAGGTTAAGCTGATGAGTTGCATTTTGTGGACGCTGTGGTAGATGTCCAGAAACTACTTCAATATATGACTTCTTGTAGGAAAATTAATTTACTACTTTTGGTTAGGTGTTCCTTTTTTTCCCCTCTCTACACCACAGGATTTCTGAACACAACAGCAGATAGCTCTTCCATCTGGATTCTCACTAATTAGTGAAAAGCCAGCTGATCCTGTCATTTCCCACCAAACTTTCTCCCCAGATGCAGTCTGACTGTCACCCTCTAGATTTTCTTCTAGTAGGGTCCTCTCAATTTAAAATTAACTCAAGCATTTTCATTATCATTTTTTTCTACTCCAGCACATTAGAAACTACTAAAGTGTAATTAGATTATAAAAGTGATAGATATGTAATAACTAATATATTTTATTCTTCTTGTACTTACTTCAGCTTTTACTTCAGCAGTGTAGCAAGAGTACAGTCCAGCTACACTGCTTTTAGCATTGCAATAAATTAAAATACATTGGAATAATCAGCAGCATGCATTTGTAGGAAAACTATGACAGCTTTCAGACTAATTATTTTGTAAGTATTGATGAGGGGAGATTTAGATAAGCATGCCATTGAAAAGAACAAGCTGCCAAATACTCCACTCACAGAAATATTTTTCTTTTGATTTTGTATATGGTAACTCTGGTTTTTTTCCACCCATATTATGCAAACATTCTTCTCATCCTCTTACAGTATGCTACTTATTACACGTCTGTCTTTACCTTTCTACAGTGACCATTACCATATCTGATTTTCAGAAACTAAATGGCATTTTAAAATTAAATTTAAATTTATAAAAGATATAATTTATGTTCTAAATTAGGATTTGAATCCTTACTTGTCAAACACTAATATGAAAATTACTCATATACAAAATCCTTTGTATGCGCACTGAAAACTTACACTTTGGATTAGACTTCTCAGCACAATAAATCTGAAGGAGAAGGGTGATCTTCATGTAAAGGCTATGAACTTGCACTTCAAAGAACTTGTCAGGATGAAAAACCTTTGTAATTTTCCTGCATCTTGTAACTCCATTAACAAAATGTAAGTAGTAACTATATGACTATATAGGTCAATGGTGCAGAATAAAAATACAAATAAAAATTATACAGTATCATAGAATGATAAAACCACAGGGATTTTTAGGTTGTAAAAGACCTTTACAGCCAAATAGCCCAACTGTTAACATAGCACTGCCAAGTTCACTACTAAAACCATGTCCCCAAGTGCTGCATCTACACATCTTTTAATGCCTCCAGAAATGGTGACCCTCCCCACTTCCCTGGGCAGCCTGTTCCAATGCTTCACAACCTTTTCTGTGAAGAGCTTTTCCTAATATTCAGTCTAAACCTCACCTGGTGCAACCTGAGCCCATTTCCCTTCATGCTATTACTTGTTGGGAGAAGAGACCACGTCCCCGCTTCCTATCTCATAGTTTTAGGAAGAGGTAAGATCACCCCTGAGCATCATCCTGTCCAGGATAAACACCCCCATCTCCCTCAGCTGCTCCTCGTATGACTTGTGCTCCAGACCCTTCACCAGCTTCATCAGCCCTTCTCTGGACACACTCCATCATGTCAATGTCCTTCTTGTCGTGAGGGACCCAAAACTGAACTAAGGGTTTGAGGTGCAGCCTCACTAGTGCCGAGCACAGCAGGGTGGATCACTGACCCAATCCTGCTGGTCACGCTATTGCTGATGCAAGCACAAGTTATTGCAGACACCAGCAGGATTAGGTTAAAAACTTTGCTGGCATTCTCAAAAATAAGGAGCAAGATGGCTTTAACATGAGAAGAGCAGGAGGATGTTCCCTCCTGGGAATGAGCCCTATCTTTACTGGGGTAATACCTGAATGTGGTCCAAAAAGCAAGTTAGAAATTGGAAAAGCACAACAATTGCTTCACAGAAGAGGGATAACTTAATACAGCTCTCCCTCCCAAGCACCCAGAGGCCAGGGTATGAAGAGGGCAAGCAGAGGTGAACAACCACTCAGCCTTCTTTCAAATCCACCTGATACACCACAACAGCACTGTTGAAGAAAGGTGAATCAGCTCTGTGAAATGCAGCTTCTTCAAGAGTACTTATCTGCTATCTAGTAGAAACCTGCTCTGAAAACAAGCTGGAGGCCCTCTTGATGTCTTTATATGAAAACATTCCCTTCAAAATAGGCAATTTTACCTTGCCTACTACTAATAATTACCTGTTGACCTCAGTGGCTGTTTTTAACTCCTCACCTTGAGCTTTGAACACATATAAAGCTGTCTGGAAATTACAGAAAAAGAAAGAAAAAGCCTGTTTCCTTTGTACATTGTCTTCCTGGTTAATGCATGTTCACTCTGCCTGATTTTGAAAAATACATTAAAATTTACATTTGTATAGAATAAATTATTTATATATATATATTTTTATACTTATATATGAGGGGAGAAAGTCACCAGGTGCTATATATAGGTCTGTATATAATAAGACAGAGAAAACATAATTTATGAACTGAAAATAGCATATGCAGACAAACTTACAACCCTGAGAATACAGCAATGAAATTGAAAAACATATCTTACTCTATTTTTTCTGAGACATAACAAAGATTGTCTATTAATCTTTTTAGGAAAAGAATTAAAGAAACAATAATTTTTTTTAAGGCATTAGATATTGCAACAACACATTAATGTTAGCATAACACTAAACTCCAGGATTGTTTATTCCCAGATGTTGAAAAATTTGGAATGTTAAAAAGCAGTTGATGTTGCGTAGGGGAAAATCTATTTTCTTTCAAGTCTTCCAGGTGTTTTCTCTTCTGACCCTTAGCAATTATTTTGTCACCTTGAAAGTATGAAAGGAAAGCCTCCTAAATTTTGACTGTTGAAATCTGGGATAATTAGTGAAAAGAAAGTTCACAGTATGCTTGTCCTACTCCAGCAACTGCCACAGCTGACAATGAGAGACATGATACTGTGGAATATGACATATTGTACAGATTTGTCTTGTTACCAAATCTCTCCAAGTATGCCTTCCACTCTCAAAAAACACCCAAAACCCATGGATCTTAACTTCCCTTCTAATAAATGTTGCAAGCCATAGATATGATATATTATTAAAGTCAAGAAGTTACTTTTCTTTAAATCAGAAGAAATATTCTAAAGTAATTTAGGGCAGAAAAAAACGTAAATTCTCAAAACAAGGTGAAATTAGAAGATAAAAACATGACCACCAAGTTTAACAATAGTGTTGTGAGACCAGCTTTATAATTCAATTTGCATACACACAAAAAAAGAAATTCCTGCTGGCTAGTTTTTAAATTTCCTCCAGAATTTATGGTTCAGTCTTACTCTCATGGTAATGAGTTATAAATCTTTAACTAAAATGAAGGCTTACGAGTCTTTTAATTTTATTGGAGGACATATGGATCTCCCACTCAAGTAAATTTATTGCTGAGTCTTAGTATTTTTTCTCAACAGTACAATATTATTACTTTCTAATTGTTCAAGATTTTTCATTTTGACACTGATTTACAGTACCTGTTAATAACAGTACTGCTTCTGTTTCCTGGAACCAATATAGTCATGCAGGGGTGACCTGGCTGCCTAAGGTTCCTTTGGTGATGATGCTGCACATGCACATTTGAATCATCCACTGGTTTTTGGATGGATTATGGATGGATCCATAATTTGGATGGATTATGGATTATGGATGGAATCATCCATAATCTCTTCCACTGGTTGTGCTGTTTGGACCAATGTAAGGGCTAATCTGCCCCAAACAAGGATTTTCAGATTTCTTATAGTTAGGAAATATCTGAATCCCTTTGCTATTAATTTGTAGATGGCTGCAGTTCATTGAATGCTGAAAACTGTGCAAATAGTGTCATACCTGTACAGGTTAGAGACATAATGCACATAGTCCTTTCAAAAAAAAACAAAAACAAAAACAAACCAAAACCACCACCAACAACAAAACCAAAAAAAAACCCAATCAAATCAAGGTTGGTCATTTTTTAAATCTATGAATTAGCTTCTGTACATGGGGTTAATCTCTGCAGACTTTATCAAGATAAGGTTTAGTCTTCTGGTTATAAAAGATGGAAACATAATTTTTGTGTCCCTCTGTTCCTTAATAAAAGCAAGACTTCTTTCTGATGTTATTATTCTAAAATTCTGACATCTTCAGCAAGTACTAACTTGGCTATTAGCATATTAAAATCTGTGTATTTGAAAGAAGGAAAGAAAACTATAAAAACAAAACATATTCTGTAGGAATAAGTACAAATTGGAGAAATACCATCATTAAAGGATGTTTTGGCAATTAGTGGAAGTGTTACCTGTATTTTGCAATATTATTATTACACTAGTTTGTGATATGCAAATAGTATGTGTTCTGCAAATATGCAGAACTAAAAATACTTCTTTCCATCTTTTGACTTCTGAAAGTTCAGAGTAGGATTTCTAATTTAGATTTGGATCATTTGTACCCTTGTAATCTCCCTCTGTGCTGTTCCCATTGATTTTAACCTAATATGACACTTTTAGAAAGGGTCTATTTATTTCCACATTGAAGCTGAAAAGTGCAATCTCAATTCTTTCTCTTTGAAAGGTGCGAACAATAAACAGGTATAGCTGCCAGTTCTCTGCAATTCATAACCTCACACATTGTTTCCATTCAATGCAGGTAACAGGAGATGTAGCCTAGAAAACAATTCAGTGACCTATCCAGAACAAGACAACTGGAACAAACAGAAGATAATGAATCTGGGTGCTGCTCGTATGAAACACAGAACGTGTGGCATGGCAAAGCCTGGCACGGCAATTCAGAGAGAAACCACCCAAAACCAGCCAGATGTTTAGCTGAACAACGTGCAGGTAACCAACACTGAGGCAGTCTCATGAGCAAGGCAGCAATTCAAACTGCTTCTTTTGTGTCTTCTCTCTGCTGCTACTGTGTACTGGAGGCAACAGATAGAAGTTCAGTTTAGGATGAGACTGGAATGGGACAAAACGACTCTATGACTTGGAGTCAACCAGGTATCTTTCATTCAGGCCTGGTTCAGAGTGTTGTATTGATGTGATTAGCTCTGCCATGCTACCACAGCAAGACTTGAATACCAATGTAGAGAATCCCATAAAACACATGGCACAGCCCTTTGATGAAAAAAATTGTCTCAGTGCTATAAAAAGCTCATTACCACTGTAGAGATGTTTGTTTGGGGTGGGGAGGGAGGGAAGGAGCAGGGCTTGTTCCACAACACCTATCACAGTATAAAACGCCTCTAACAGAAACATCTAAAGACATTTTATAAATACTGATGAAGTCTCCTGAGACCCTGACAATTTTCAGAAATTATATGCTTGTATTGTGGAAAGTTACTCTGCTGTCTGGAGGAGTTATAAAATTGCACAAGACCATAAATGTGTAACAAAGCTCTCACTAAATGTAGGTTATTGCAGAATAACTGTAAGAAAATATTGTGGCACAAAGATGGGGTGGGAAGGAGAGGAGATGATTTCTCCAGAGAGTGATTCTCCACATTTCTACCTCCAGATGTTTACAGCTACTGCCTGTCACCAGCCTGCCACCGAGGACACACCACACTTCTTGCAGGACAAGATCAGACCTCACTGCTATTTAAGCTTTTTCTTTCAGAGTACCTGGGGTAGTCACCCATCTTACTTCCCCTTTGCTACAGCTCAGTGCCTTGCCAGACTACAGGAGCAATGGCAGGAGAGATGCTTACCTTGCTTCACCATCTCTGTGATAAATTTATGGCTCAAAGACATGCAGCTGAAAGTGGTTTTATTTTTTAAGCACACAATTTCCTCCCCTCTCCAAATACACTCATCTTAATATGCCTGTAATCTTTTTAGTAGACAAGTACTTGGAAGCAAACTGCAAAAAATCCATTAGGTGTTGTGAACACTCTCAGCTTAGGTGCAATTTTAATTTAACTAATGTTCTTTAATAACATAGCACCTGACAGGCAGAAGTATTTCTGTTCAAAAAAGACAGTGCATGGGAAATTTCACTATTAACTTTGCGAATACATAACAGTAGCAAATTATATTATTAAAAATTAGGTTCTTACACACAAGACCCAGCTGCTAAAACAATACCTCTCAGCACTAATAGCATTTTGACTTTTATACCTATAAAGCTATTATTATGCACTTGTTGCACTACAGTGATGACAGCGGTTGCTCTCATAACCAAAAAGGGAAACACTTATGAGCAACTGCAAAAAAAAATTTAAAAAAACCAAATTAAACTATCCCACCACATCACAAAAAAAGGCATTTAAGACTTAGGCTTTTTTTTTTCCCCTAAAATTATGGATATGTTGTCACATCAGCTCTTAGTTTGGCCATTTACATTACAATGGAAAAAAAGAGGCCTGGCCACCTACCCAGTGCCAAGTCAGACTGGTGACTGAAAGCTGCATGATCACCAGTACTTATTATAACAGCTATTCCTCCTGTGCTCCTGGGTCACAAGGACAGGTGATGGGTACAGCTGCTGGCTTCCAGAGAGAGTTAAGCCTTGAACTGCCTTCCTACTCACTAAACTCATCACACTGAATTTGTAAGCAAGTTGTTCTTGAGCACCACAAGCACCTCACATACTTTTTAAGTTTCAAAAGGTATGCATTTATCTGGCTGGAATTGCAGAAGGAGAAGTAGATGTTTACCATACAGGGATGCAAAAATGCACCAATATTCTATATTTAATTGGCAATGAAATCACTAAAAATCTGTTGTGATTGGACTTCAGGTAAATACCCAGGTGGATAGTGACTGACTTAACCCATTTTGCCTGTCCTTAGTGATATAAAAATTGCCACTCTAAAAATGTCACAGGAGATTTTATAAAGGTTTTGGCAGACAGGCCATATACTAATCAGAATACAAATTATTAGGACTTAACTGGAAATCTTCAAAAGTTTTAGGTATTTCTTTATTTTTTCTCTTTCCTTGAAGTTTTTCTACTCCCTCAGCTTACTAAGGCTTATGCAGTTTCTGTTGCTGTTATCACGAAACACTAAGAATGTATTTCTCAAGTGAGTCTTTAAAGTGTGTGTCAGACCTATTTATCAAATACAGGGCAGACTTATGCTACTGCTTCCTTCTGGGAAAAAGTTAATTGGCAATTGCAAGAAGTCAATCTGTGTGGACTAAGTCCGCTAGATACCAAAGATGAAGACCCTTTTCAGATATAGCATTGCAAAGTCCCAGCAAAGGGAAATACAAATTTTATATTGTAAAGGAAAGAAGTCTTAACAGTGACCAAAAGTTTCATGTGAAAACAAAAAAAATTTTCTAGATATGTGTGTATATAAATATGAACAAATATGCAAGATCCCAGATATGAGATTCATTTACATCCACACGTTCCTTAATGCAGAAAGAGTACACTAGTATTGAGTAACAACTATTTGTTCAAACAGATTAATGGGACATAGTCATTTTTCCTACATATTTTACACATTCAATTCATATCTTAAGGTGATGAAAGTAATTAATAAGTCTGCCTCAGATATTTTCTTAGTCAAAAGTCAGAAACAGTATTATGTCTTATTGATGAGTAGTATCCAGTAATAGTAAAAATACAAAATTACAGTGTGTGCAGCTAGAAAGTCAGAAACTTCTGTCAACAAAGAACAAGCTGATAGTTTTTCCTTCAAAAAGACTCATCCACATTTCTTTGATATTCTTTTTTTAAACCAACCCTTCAAATAATAGATTTTAAACCGATGTATCAATTGTGATTAACAACACAGAGCATATACAAAAGTAGAGTTAAAAGGCAGTGTTAGTTTTCTTAGCAGCACTCCTGTCTTTGTCTTTTATTCATGCAAAAGAGAAATAAACAATCTGAGACAGCTTTAAATGGAGCTCTAGGCAGCCTTGCTAAACTGCTTGGTTATCTGGATCGGAGAGTTCTCCTTTCTACCAACCTTTTCATCAAATAACCTCACCTGTTTTACCTGGCTGCTGTAGTGAGGCATGCCTTGTAATTTGGGAATTTTCATATTTTATTTCTAATAATTACATACTATCAGTTAAATATCCCTTTCTTTTTAAATCTAAGCCTCAGGTCCTTTCATTCAACATTGGAACGTAAAGAGAATTTGACACATATGGCAAATTACAATAAGCAATGAAGACACTTTTGGATCATCTAAAATTTTTCTCCTAATCAGGCTTTCCTTTACTCCCATTACTAGAACAGGAGGTTGGATGTGTTCTCTTTTAACTATAAGAAAGCTTCAATGTCAGGACAATTTTCTTTTAAATTAGAGAGAATGTATAGTGTGTTGACAAAGTTCCTGATTTGAATTCACTTCTTAGGGCCAATTCAGAAAACATGCCTGTGTACTACTCATTAAGCAAAGACTTAATTTTCCTTGATTCATTTGAATTGTCTGTGAAAGAAAAACACAGTATCCGAAAATGTGCAAAACACAGACTGAAACCCAAAAAATATTGTAATGGTGAAGGAGTTGCTTCTTAGTGCTTTGGTTTGTTAAAGGTAAGGTTTAATGAAAAATTGTGATATTGAAAAGTTTTCTTTTCTGTACTTTGGGTATGAAATAATAGGATAATTAATATGAAAAGTAGGCAGAACTTTTTCTAAACTATAAAATAATTAAAATATAATTCCTTTAATTTTTAAATACAAATATTGCCATTTTTAAAGTCAGTGATGATATCATCTCACTGTAAATGAAAAGAAAAAATATAGACTATAGATCTTTATTTTGACTTAAATTTACTTTCTGTAGCCAAGTCTGTTGGGTTGACAAATATCCAAGCTTCTACTGTAGAAAAAGGATATATGCCAAACTTGATGTTTGGCTTATAGAGAAATTTCAATGATTTTAAGCTTGATAATAAGAAAAGATATTTCACTTCTTAGCACAGATATTATAAACAGAATCACAGCCTCAAACTTATGTTTCTAGAGATTATATACACACACTTACTGTGAACCTTAAAAACCATATTTTAAGATTTTTTTGATATTGCAAATATTTTTTTAATTTAAAGAATCTTTAAAGAATTTTTTAATTTACAGAATCACCGAATGGGTTAGGTTGCAAGGGACCACAGTGGGAGATCTGGTCCAACCTCCCTGCTCAGGCACGGTCATCGCAGAGCACATGGCACAGGATTGTGTCCAGGCAATTCTTGAATATCCCCAGTGAGGGAGACTCCACAACCTCTCTGGTCAGTCTGTTCCAGAGCTCAGTCACACACACAGTAAAGAAGTTCATCTCATATTCAGGTGGAACTTCCTGTGCATCAGTCTCTGCCTGTTGCCTCTTGTCCTATTGCTCAGCACTGCCAAGCACAGCCTGGCTCCATCCTCTTGGCACCCTCCCTTCAATACTTACAGACATTGATGAGGTCCCATCTCAGTTGTCTCTTCTCAAGGCTCAACAAGCCCAGGTCCCTCAGCCTTTACCCTTAAGAGAGATACTCCAGTCCCTTCATCATCTTTGTCACCCTCCACTGGACCTGCTCCAGGAGCTCCTGTCTCTCTTGTACTGAGCAGCCCTGATCTGGATGTGGCCTCACCAGATGTGGCCTCACCAAGGCTGAGCAGAGGTGCAGGACCACCTCCCTCAACCTCATAGCAATGCTCGTCCCAAAGAGCCCTGCTGGCTCATGGACATTTTGGTGTCCACCAGGGTGCCCAGTTCATTCTCTGCAGACCTGCTTTCCAGCAAGTTGACTCCCAGCCTGGGATTACGCTTCCCCAGGTTCAGGACTCTGCATTTGCCTTTGCTGAATTTCAGATTGTTTTTCTCTGCCCATCTCCTCAGCCTGTCAAGGTCCTTCTGAGGGACTGCACAGACTTCTGGGCTATCAACCCTGCTCCAAGATTTGTGCCATCAGTGAACTTGTTGAGAAGACATCTGTCCCTTCATCCAAGTCACTGACGAACAAGTTAAACAACCCTGAGCCCAGTATTTAACCTTGGAGGGGAACTGGTAGTGACAGGCCTCCAATAAGACCCTCTGCCACTGACTACAACCTTCTGGGATCTGCTGTTCAGGCAATCTTAACCCACCTTGCTGTCCACTCCAGTCCACACTTTCTGAGTTTGCCCATGAGGATCTTGTTAGAGACAGTGTTGAAAGCCTTGCTGAACTCAAGGTAGACAATATCCACTGCTCTCCCCTCACCCATCCAGGGAGCTGTTTCATCAAAGAATATTATTATGGTTGCAAAATCATATTCATATTCATACTCATATTCAGTGTTTAGGAAATGCTGAAGAATTAAGAGGGCCCATTCTTTAGGATATGCTAGTTAGGAGAGCCTATTTCTTCAAAATGTTTTTCCACAATGCCTTTGTAAATACATCAGGATCATGGTGCACATTTGATGAAAATGTGTGCAACATTTAATTATTGTTGGATGCTTCGCCCAGTGTTTTATTTACTAAAAATGATTCAACCCCTAGTTTGAAAGAACCATTGCTAATTTCCTTATGGGTTTTTTGAAGGCTGCCATCATTTACACTAAACAAAGGCTTCAGGACGATTCTTCTTTGCAGGTGAGGGCTACAGCAGCGATCCTCATTTCCCAGCTAAGAATCTGTGACACAGTGATGTCATGTGAGACATGTCCACAAACACCAAGTCAAACTTAGACAAACTGAGGTACGTGGGAACTTGCCATTCAGACAGAACTGAGCATATTTTCATGGGAAAAATACCTGATGTGAAGATAACCTTACCTTCCCCATGTAAAAAAAATCTCACTTCAAGATCACCTTGTCCCTTCCACAGCAAAATTTCACAATTTCCTAATTAGTGACGTACTCCTATAAAATGGTGCTGTGAGATAGTCTAGTGCATAGAAAATCTTGGCAGGCTTGCCAAATTTCATAGTTAGGAAGAACCTGGAGTGTTTTGGGTTTTTTCCCCTCTCTCTGTCTCCTTTGTGAATTTCTCCCCTGAAGATCTAAGGGAAGCAATTCCTAAGAATCAGCAGAGCTTTGGGGCAATTGGCAGAGCCATAGGTTTCTGCAGCAGCCATCAGACCGCAGCATACATGCAGTGGCAAAGTATGGCTGCGCCACCACCTCCCACTGCCCATTCCTGTATAGAAAAAAGCTGTGAAGTTCAAGGTAAATCCAGAGAAACTTCTGTAGTGCTCATGCTATAGAGCTGTCACAATGATGACATTCAAACATTAACTTCTGCACTTACATGGTATTGTTTGGGACCATTTACATCTGGCCAAGCCAAGATATCTATTATATATGTATTTAAATCTGAGTTAGTTGCCCTAGGCTCTCTTTATAGTCAACAGACAGAAACAGTTCTAGGGTATGATTCAACTCCTCCTAAGGCAGGTGTTCAAAATAGGTCAGATGAATCATGCCCTAAAAGCATCTGTTTCTTTCCATTGACAGTGAAGGGGTCAACACCAACAAGCTCAAATGCAAACTTGTGTCACATAAAAGACTTTTGAAGTGTGGGGAGCTGAACCCTACCCAAGCCCTTACAAACAGGTCAACTTCTGGGACTCATCCTTGCCAGGAGCAGCCTTGCTAGGAATTTACCCATCCTCAATTTGCTCTTATTTACTCATCCTCAAACCCATTCTCAAAAGTGAATCTTTATTTTTTCCCCTCCACATAGCTGTTTGCCTATTCCCTAATTTCAGAGGCTCATGTCACCTTGAACCTTCCAGCATGCCCTTCTACCAGCACTCCTCTAAGTGCTCTCCCTACTTCCTTAGGCACTTCCCCTCCTCTGCAGCCTTCTCCTGAGTGCATTTATCCCTTGCAGCTGCATTTCATCATCCCATCTGCTGTCCTGCCAGTGACTATGTTAACCATTTCTCTGCTTGAAAGAGCTTGTAAACCCTACCCCACACCACGACTTCAGATATTTTATTAGCATTTATCTGCACTGTGCACACTGAAAAACACAATAGCTTGTTGCACTTCAAGGAAATGGTCTGGGGAAGTGACAAAATGTAATGTAAAGATTTAACACTTCTGTCTCCTTTTGAAATAAGAACAAATCTGTGGGTATTTTCCTCAAAAATTATTCTACTCTTCTAGAACCCTGCTGTAATACTGAAAATATTACAGCAGCATAGTAATAGTGACTCAACCATTATTAAAATGAAGCATACAAGTTTACAGAAGGAAGCTTCATGAATGAAGAAACTGCATCTTTTTTTCTTCCAAGGGGAGCCACAGTCTATACACTTCAGAAAAAAAAAAAAAAGTCAACAGTGTTTCACACAGTTGTTAGAGGCTACAGTACCATGCACCAATACAAAACAGCGGCAGCAGCACAGACAACTCCACAAAACAACGACAAAGAAAGTGTCTCACGAATTCTTAATTCATTGAGGAATGAACAGACTCCTACAATCTGTAAAGGAATAAAGCTGTTCTGAAGAACAAGACAATTTGGGGAAAGGAAGAGCATCTAATCATTTTCCTTTTGATCTGAAAATACGTACTTTAAGTCTCACTATGTGTAGCGGAAAGAACAAAAAATGAAGGTAAAAATAAAACTATAAATATTAAGAAGGCTGTATGAAACCCTAATCACTGTGAAGTTTTCCTAGTGCCTAAACAGTAGCTATCATATAAGAGTGAAAAGCATACAGTAAACAGAATAACTTTTGTCTCTGTAATGTATGATTGTTTTTTCTGTTTCTAAGCCTTATTTTTCCAATCCCAAGTCATCAACTCATCCAGCCCTGAGTAAAAACAAAAGCATCGAGTAGTCTTTGATTTTAACTGTACAAAATGGAAACCCCCTAGAAGTGTTCAATTACCTGGATGGGGCTCTGAACAACCTGGTCTAGTGGAAGGATTCCTGCCCAAAGGGTTGCAACTAGGTGAACTTTAAGGTCCCTTCCAACCCAAACCATTCTGTGTTCATACATCTATGAAAATAAAGGTGTTATTTTAATTTTATGTATATGAAAATCATTACTGAATTAAATGGAACTATTAATTTACACTCAGTTATGTGCATGCTTGCAGGATTACAGCCTATTTCATGGCTAAATATATTTCAAAACCTGCAACTCCAATGAATTTTCCTATCATGAGATATGCAAGTATCAATATAAGGTAGCGAAAATTATCATAACTGGATTTAACATTCTTTTCTCCTCTTGATGAGGGAGAAGAAAGTGTTAGACACATGAATGGAACAATAATTTCAATAGATTAAGAATGCTTGAGTGTGGCCTCATGGTGAAATATTTTTTTAACTTAACTGTCTCTATATAGTTTTATTATTCAGCACTAAGGAACAAGAGTGCTGCCAGTCATTTGAATGATCAATAAAAAGAAATGTGCCCAAAACAAACATTAAAAGACTTTATTAAAAGCCTGTAATTGGCATACTGGGGCTGCTTCAAATCTCTGCCCCTTGTTTAGGTAAGAAAACCAGAAAGACATTTGATTTCCTGCACTTAAGGGACAGGTAATAGGTAATGTTTTTACCTTTCATAGAGCAACTGACTCCAGAAACAATAAATTGAAACTCAACTTCACACCACTTCGCAAAACCTGACTGTTAAGACATTTTTAAGCTGGCATAACACAGGGTCTCTTACTGAAAAACAACAACTTCCATCAGACATCTTACGTAATTCAAATTTATCCATCAGGAGAAGTACCTACTATCACTCATGCTAAAATACCCTAAGTTTGTGTCACAGTCAGCAACTTCTTTCGCAATCTGGTGGAATAGGACTGGTCTAAAGATCAGTTCAATAGGCCTTGAGGAAAGAAAAGGTTCAAACTGTCAAAAAGTTCTGAGGAGATAATTCATTTCTACTAGATTTTTGAGTTTCCAGGACAGCCTCATGTTTTGTTAAGTGGGAAATTGAAAAAAGAATGAACTGGAAGGATATTATTTTGCAAGAGACTGCTTAGATGAGATTTGTTGAGGAGATTGACATCTATAACAACAAAATTTATTTATGGTTCATGCAGCCACCAGAATAAAAAAATGAGATTGCAGCTGATTTAGGTTGGCCAAATGCATTCTTGGGAAATGAAACAAACAGCATCTTTGTATCAGCATACAACTGATGGAACTTGGAGCAAACTGATACTGTTAAGTGCCCTCCAATGGCCCTGTGCCAATAGCCTTATCCTGTCTCCAACAACCCTGTCTCCATCTATCTGGTGAAGTTACCTGCTGCGCTGATTTTGACTGTGGGAGACCTAATTTTCTTCACAGGAGCTGGAGTGGGGCTGTGTTTTGGATTTGTGCTGGAAAACTGATGTTGATAAGTCAGGGATGTTTTCATTATTGCTGAGCAGTGCTTGCACAGAGTCAACCACACCACCATGAAGCAGGCTGGGGGTGCACAAGGAGTTGGGAGGGGACACAGCCAGGACAGCTGACCCAAAATGCCCAGAGAGATGTCCCATACCCTATGGTGACCACCCCATGGTCAGCATATAAAGCTGGGGAAAGAAGGAAGAAGAGAGGGAAGTTTGGGATTATGGTGTTTGTCTTCCTAAGACATGATGGACACTAGGCATGATGGAGCCCAGCTTTCCTGAAGATGGAAACACCTGCCTATCCATGGGAGGCAGTGAATGAATTCTTTTATTTGCTTGTGTGCATAGATTTTGTTTTCCCTATTGAACTGCTTTTATCTCACCCTGTGAGTTTTCTCACTTTTACTCTTCCAGTTCTCTCCCGCATCCTGGCGCAGGGACACAGTGAGTGGCTGTGTGGGGTTTAGTTGCACAAAATTTGCCCAGAAGGAACAACAGCAATGATCTTCCAAGTCCATTTTGATTGTCTTCTTAAGTACTACCTTGGTGCTACCAGCACCTTGCCAAAGAAATCAAGTGATCTTCTTCAGCCTTTTTAGCTAGTGCTTTTGGTTAATATTCTTTGTTCTTAAGTGTCAGGAATAAAAATGCACATTAGTTATTATATATATTGCTGTGAATTATCATCTCTCTCAGATTTCTCCATGAGTTCTTCAAGTCTGTGCCCATGTGCAAACATCAACACAATCAAATAACTGAAATAACTATTTCTCTGCTTCATCTCCCCATTCAGTATCTCTGAAGCTATACTAAGACTATGAAAAATCCAGTCCATAGAATCTTAACCAGCAAGAGCAGAGTAAAAAAAATTCAACAATTAACATTTTATTTTATTTTCCCTATTGCTTATGAATGGCTTTGGGAATTGGGGCAGGTGTTCAAGATTTCTAGCCAATGCATATCTCTCCAATGCCAGTATGACACTACTATGCAGAAAGCCCTAGGACCAGTGATTATTTCCTTCAGTACTCATTTCTGTTTCTCCTTCTTTTAATTTATTCAGCTGAACAAGTATAGCTTTTCTATTCTTTCTATAGCATTATGGCCTGTTACTTACTCACTATCAGCAGCCCCCCCACTCCTGTGGTACAGTTTTCTTTATTTCTGAAGAGGAAATTTATCAATACATTGGGTGTGTGAGCGTGTGTGTGAAAGCCCAAGCATCTCCCATACCCTTCACATTATTACTGGTTCCATAATTTTTGAACCAGTTCCCCACAAACTTTTAGGCAGAGTTAAGTGGGAGAATTTGGGTGCTTTCTATTTTTTGAACATTGAAACAGCACTTTTGAATCATTTCCTGACTTTCCTCTTGCGGGCCCTAGAGCTAAGAATATATTAAATACTTTAAGTGAATTTCTGATTTTATATTGCTTTAAGAACTAGAACCTTAAGAAAATTTCCTAATCAATGCTACATTCAATGCCTGTGAGCAACACAGTCCTTTTAAGTCTATCTAGAGAAGTTCTTTTGCCATGTACCATAACCCAGAGGTTTTGTACCTGCCATTTACAAAACCAGATAATTAAACAGAAAATGCATTAAGCTTAAACTGCATTGAAATTAATCTCTATAGAGCAAATATTTGTTGATCATGAAACAGCAGCTCATAATCAAGAGTGTTATTTTCTGGCGGTAACTACTTGCAACAATAATTGACATTTCTCATTTGAGCAAAAGTTCTTCTGACTAACGTATCAATACGCAGTTGACAAATAATGGAGATAAGCAGTTGCAAAAGAGTAAAAGATTGTGCCTGTTACTGTGAGCACATGTGAAAGTACACGTATATGCATTTTCAAAATTTTATTCTTTCAGCTATTGTTATTCCAAAAATAATGGACTGGATATAAAACGGCAGGCACATTTGTGTGCTTTTCTTGTTTGGATACATGCCAGAAAGCAATTTTCAAGCTTAACTGAAAGACTTGTTTAACTTGTTTTCACAGTTTTCCACACTTTAATATTATCTCTTGTATCAGTCTTTAAATATGCATTGAGCTTATCCAAGCTGTTTAAAAAAAAAAAAAGGCTCTGAAATTCAAGAGAAAATAAAGACAATCACAGTTGCTCTCTGACAAGGAAATTTAATTCCTTCCCCACTGACTTCATAGGGCAGTCTTCTCTGCTTTCTTAACACAGGTGCTTGGGCCATGTACAGTTCTTAAACCGTGTAAGAGACAGTGTGGGCTGAGCTGGAGCTGAGCACAAATCTTGGCCAATCTACAGAATAACTTCACATCCATTTTGCAAAGAAAATTACGCTGCTCTGAAGCAAGATTTTGTGCCTGTGCTGAGCCTTGTTAGCACAATCTTGCCAGGCTCCAGCAGACAATTTGCACCCAAACTCCAGGTGACAAAGCTGTTATCCAAGGAAATAACAAAGTTCTTCACATCACAAATGGAGAACAGGACATGCCTGCAGAAGAATAACACACCTGTCTAACACAAATACACAGATTTCAGCAAAATGGCTCTGCCTTTGGATACTTCTGAGGTTTCCAACTCTTTCCTTTTGTATTTCTATAAAAATAGTGTAGCAGATTAAATTAAAGAGAATCAGTAGCCTAAAATTGGAGCCCATGTTAGGTAAAAGTCATCTCTATTAAGCTCTGTTTGATGACAACACCTACATGCCACAAATCCTGACCCCTCAAACCCATATATTGCTATCGATTAAATATTTATTGACTTCTGTGATGTTAATGCATTCAGTTATGGATGCACAGTTGAGCGGAAAATTTAGAGAGAGGTGTTCTGGTATTCATGAGAAACCTGGTGACGAGAGTCTCATGCTAACGGGCCAGTAAACCTGAGTGAAAATCAGCAGAAGAAAAGAGAAAGAAAAGTAAAAGATATATGACTTATAGTGTATGTTTTTATTGGTTTTTTTCTTATTCCACAGAGGTTAAGACGAATAGGAGCTTTTGTAAGTGTTAAACTGAAGAACTACAAAAAATGAAGACATTTTAGAAATGAAAAGAGAGATTAAATTAATGATTTCAGTAACAACTGTGATACTGAGATCCCTTTCCAAATGCACCTTTAGGAAGATAGAGAAATACTGTCTGAATAAATAGAAAGCAGTGATGACACCGTAATAAAAACTACCGAGAAAATGGAGATGAAAGAACAAATGTTACTTTGGATGAAGTCTATCATACTGTACAGCTGTCTTGGAAGAGCCACAGGAAAGTAAGGGCTGGAAAACTGTAAGAACATGCAAATGGCATAGGAAAAAGAAGGACAGCATTTTTCAAATGTATTATTCATTGTAACTACTCATGGTCTTTTATTAGACCAAGTATGAAGGGTAAAACAGGTACAGCAGCACCAGTAAAGGGTACATGTGGGTATAAAAAGCAGTAGTAATGTCCCAATAACATTTTATTAATATTTTAAAAATGCTAAAGCACATAAGATTTTGCAACTGAATGCTTCCACTACATGTATTTCCTAGGTAATACAAAGGATGTTATTATGTATTTAAGCTTTGTTATTTGTTCTGTCTTTGGTTTGTTTAGGGGTTTTTTTCTACTTAGATAGATTTTAATTTTTTTTTTACATCCTGTTCATGAAAAAGATATCTGAAAGTCATTAAATTAGAAGACTCTACTGAAACTACATGTTTGCAATGACTTCAGACAATCCCCTATTTCTTCTCCAGGCAAAATTAAAAAACCACCATAGGCAAGTCAAAATACCAATACAAACTCCATCTTATCTCTTTGAAGTTATACAGAAAGGAGCGAAAAATGGTTTTAATTTACTTTTGATAGCAACTGTAAGAAGAAAAAATGAATGCTCAGGAGAGATAGGCAGCATTCCTAGTAAATAAAAGGAAAAATTTACAATAGACCTAGCTGTTCACAGCCATATAAGCTTTGACTACTACTGAGTGGCTTTAAATGTCAGAGCATATAAGCATTTAATTAATATGTTCATATTTATAGCTTTCCCTGTATATTTCCATTGGCACACTTAGAATAATGTTCTTGTGCTTCTGCAGCAGGGAAAAAACTCCCACTAGTGAGGTAAGAACTGAACCACACACTGTAGACTGCAGAGACACTTGGAGCCTTGCTCTGATACAACTGATGTTCCTTCCTATAGTGCAGTTACCACAGAGGTGTGCAAGGAGAATCATTCTGGCATATCAATAAGGGGCTATTTTGAGCAGTGGAGATGGACAGATTAAAGTCAGAACTTTAGACAAGGATGACGCAAAGATGAGTTTCTTTTCATTTTGAAATTTTCAGAAGACACTAATGTCTGCTTCCAGCATGAATTTGGTCTCTTTTATTTCAAGCCAGTATTGCAAGCCAGTACTACAGCTGAGGAAAAACAGAACATCAAAATGAAAAGTGGTTTCAGCTTCAGGCTGCAGTTCAGTAAATGTAACTGTAGCTAAATATAGCTTTTCCTTTTTTATAAAACCAGAAACCTGTGCAACTCTATCAAAGTAGTTGGACCTTTTTTTTTTATTTGATGGCAAATGATGCTGGTGCCCAGCTAAAAGAAGTTAAAGCTTCACTGCTGAACTAAGGAGTGCAACAGTGTAATGGTTGTGGAAAAGCAGATTGAAAAGTTGCAAGAGTGTAAAAGGTAGCTGCTGAAAGGCACAGAAAGTTCTAAAAGAAGAGACAAATTAGGATATTTTGCAATCATGAGAGAAGGAATAATTTTTTGTCATCAGTTCGAATGCATTAATTTCTTTTTATTTATTTACATTATAAAAATTCAATTGGATTCAGGTTTGGGCTCCAGGTAAGTTAACCAAAAAAATTGCCTGAAACAAGGTTTTTAAGCTATTTTTTTTAAACTCACATACCACTGTAATCAACAATACCTAGTAAAGCTATTCCATACATTGACAGATTCAGTTTGTCAAAAGTATGACATTCTATACTGCAGCAAATGATGCAGAAAATAAAAGATTGTAAACTGTGAAGATTACCATTAATAACAGACAGGGCAACAAGAATACTATTTTTAGAACACATGACCATGAAATTTTTTACTATTTTGGTTTATTTGTTTTTGCCAGTACTTTAGTATGTAGAATTTTATTTTTTTTTTTTTTTTTTACTGTTGAAAATTAAGTTAGTATGATTGGAGGCAATGTATATGCTTTGATATGTACATGACTTCAAAAGTGGTCAGACTTTGGAAGCTCCCACAGTGTCAGATTCTGGATTCAATGCCTGAGACACACACAGTTCTGAGCACCATGAAGTGTCCTGTTTAACTTTAATCAGCACCCCAGAGAGTCTCCTAAAAGTCTTTTCTTATATTAGCCAGCAGTACATTTAATGGCACTTCACACCTATATTGTTCCTGCCTGAAGTAATCAACTTTCAGAATTAAATGCCTACGGATATTTCTGAACTGTATTAACAGCACATACTGTACACCTTGGAAAATATTACATATTTAGATGTCTGAACATGAGACTATGACATAACTGAGTAAAAATCTGTTCCCAGCATTTTTGTTGACAAAGGCCCCAACTCTCTGGATCCCACACAAAAATATGTTTTTGCACAACTGGAATATGATAAAGTTTATCTTTGTGTTTCTCCCTTTCAGTGTGACTGTGTCCAAGATAATATGCAGCCAAGTTTCAGGGATATCTATCATATAACACCATAATGGATTTTTAAATTATTATTACTATTTTTTAATAACCTGTAATAAATACGTTGACACATTCTTGAAATTTTTTCCTTAAAAACAGTCAAATACTTAAATCTTGACATCTTAAAATTCATATTTTTACTACAATCCATTGTCATCAGTGTGTTCAACTAGTTTGCTAGTTTGCAAGCAAATAATAGAAAGCAAAGGGTAATGCTAAGAAGGTGGGAAGAAATTAAATTAAACTACTCACAGAAACTTTAACACCATCTGCTAAGGTACATAAAGTCTCAAAAAACAGTATAAGCTAGCCAAAAATTAATCACGATACATAAAATTCAGAACTGTGTTGTATTTTTTGTTAAGTGCAGTAACAGGCAAGTATAGGAGCTCAGTATTAACCAGGTGAAAAATGACATGGGTTTACATGTTAAATATTATTTAAATAATATTTTTGGAGATCTAAGCAGCTTCTTTGGAGGGAGAAGTTCAGACATCCTCACTTCAGCATCCAGCACTCAGCAGTTACACAAAAAGGTGCTGGAGTATAAGCCAACATCTATTTTCAGTACAATTTCACTGAAGGAGGACTTTACCAGAAGAAAGAAAAGGAAGTCCAGATAGGATGAAACTACACATGAGGAGTCAACAAGTCATGTTTTGGGTTTCACCAGTCTTTGCAGGAAGAGTTGGAATGGGTGGGCAAAATTTTTGATCACCAAGTAAGATCCCCTTACTCGGCATCTAGAGCATACTTGGGCAGGGTAAAAGGTTAGAAGAGGAGCCTGTCCAAGTCACATAGGTTAAAAGTCAGTCTTGAACCTTAAGAGAGCATTTTTGTTGCCCTGTGTACTCTATGATGCTGAGCAACCATGTACTCCATGGGCAACTTGGCTTAGGATATTTTGCAGAGGCCTGGAAGGAGCTGTGGCAAGGGCAAACTCCCTAATGCCCAGGGCCACAGAAGAGACCTACAGCAAGAGAATAAAGCCACTACAGAAAATACTGCTTATCTGGAAATAGCATGCTTACAGCCAGCTTGTTTGTCCCCCTGTACCCTGTGGATCTTCCTACCAGTCAGACCAATGCCAAGTACCACTTGAATATGAAGAGAGTGGGGCAATCAGAGAAAACCATTGTATGCTTATGCACACTCTCCCACAAGAATAACCAAAACTAATTTTTTTAAGTTCAGACCTGTCCCCCAACAACAAACAAAAGTAGTTCTCCTGCTGAAACTGGACAGAAGCATAACCAGGATGCAGAAAAGGTCTGACAAGCTGTATGCAAATCCAGCGGAAGGAGAGTGTTCTGCAAGGGCAAATATTATTCCCCACATCCAGCACTTTTCCACTTCTCTGCTCTTCAGAATAAAGGACAAATGCTCCCAGTACTGTGATTACCCAAGTACTATCATTTTCATATAACTGTATTGTTATTATGCATAATTGTAATAAGAAAACTTGGACAGCACGCCTGCATGAAGTGTTTGAATCAGCTTATAAATGTTACTGTGTTACACGAAAATTGCCTGGCCTCTGTCAAACCAAACACATTAAAATCTACATTAAGCCTTAAATCTCTGCCTAACAGCTATCTAATAATCACTATGCACTGCAATTGCACAAAATGTAAAGTCCATTACAGATGCTTATTAAGTTTAGACACCTTCCATCACCAAATTTAAATAGAGTTCCCTTCAAAGGTGTCCCAACTGTATGTCCAGTTTGATATTACTTTGCCACCAAGCTCACAGGAAGGTTTGTAAGCAAAGTCTTCTTGTGAAGTACTCCATTGAAAGAAAGTGAAGGAAATGCTAATACATTAATTAGATTTCCTTATGAGTTATGCAGTAGAATGTACTGGTCTGTGTGATCCTGACTTTTCAAGGTTAAAGAGAGACGGCTTGAGCATGACAGTATTTGGAAGGAAATGTGGTGATCAGTATCTGTTCCATGGTGTAAAAAGGCAGAAACTGCTGTGTGGCATTGCCAGGCATCCAACAACTCACTGCAATTGCAGATTGCAGCATGAAACAGGAGGGCAACTGGCATCCTTTCTGGGTGAACACCTGCAGTATAACAGAAGAGCTGTGCTAATGGAAACACCTAAAAACTCACTGTAGCATCTATTCAGTCATGAGTCTAAAAATCCATATTAGCCAGGAAGTCGTTTCAATTTTTTATAATCTTGCTATTTGCAAAGACAAGAGACTTTAGCAAGAAAACATGAATACAGGTAGTGATGAAGGGAGGGTGTTTCCTATCAAATTCCAGATACTGTTAAGAAACTCTCATTTCTTTCTTCAATGATCTTCTGTTCCTATTCCAGGCCGCTTACCAAAGAGCTTTCCAAACCTCCAAATTTTTGAGAAAAAGAGGGATAGTTAAACAGAGATTCCTAACTGACCAAATGGATCCAAATGTGTCTCCTAAGGTTGAGCACTGAGCTCTGCTCCAAAAGAGAGCAGCTAGTTGTCTGCAGAACTCAGATATCAGAAGCAGTTCAAATCTAACTACAAATTTTTTCTGTTGCAAAAACAGTAGCCATTTTAGTGCATTCTTGTAGGTAAGGCCTCACTTGTAACAACTGATCTGTGGTAGCACAGCTATAATGATTTCACCAGAGTAAGCAGAATAAATTCTTAAACAAAACTATCAGCACAAATTCATCAGTTTTTTTGGACCAATCTAGCTGTGAAGCCACAAAAGCCTCACAGGGTCTAAAATATTCAGCATTGCCTCATCTAGTGGCAACAGAGGCTTTTAGAAAGAAAACTGGCACATCCAAGACTTCACTGAGATGTAAATTTTCCAAAGTAAAAATGAAGATGAAGCCCAGAGTTGGTTGATGCCATGGCAGTGACAAAAGCTGTTGTGCTAGATTAGGTGATATTGTCTCATGGGTTTGGAGAAAGGCTTATCATCAGCCTTATGACCCCTATAGGAATTTAGGAATTTATGAGTCCTCTGCTCTTACCATGGCACATTGGGGTGCAGATGTACTCCTTTCCTCCATATGAGTGGGAACAACTGTCACATTCAGAAACACAGAAAAGATAGTACTGAAGATACAAAGTGATACTGCTATTTCAGGTCAGACTGAAAAGAGTTCTGACTCAAATTATGGGTGGTTGGAAATAACATAAAGACGCTTGTTTCTATTTGTGATCACTTCAGGAAGGGGCTGACTGCTTCAGCACCTGGATTTCAGCACTTCTTGCACTCTGGTGGCAGAGCAGAGCTCAGAGCAGCTCGAGATATATTGCCCAGGATGTTGGATAATGTGATTTGGTATCTAAGAGCCAGATGCCTTTCTAAGGCATCAGCAGATACGTATGACTAGGAGAGATTAGGTATGCTTCACACAATTTCCCTTACTACCACACCTGCCTTGTGCTGATGCAAAGAAAATCCTCCCAGCCTTGATCCAGCTGGTTACCCTCAGTCTTCTTTTGCAACGAGTGGATCAAGCAAGGTGATGAGCAGGCCTATGGCCTGTTTGGCAGGAAGCATATCAAAAACTTATGGTGCCTGTGCTTGCCCTGGAGAAAGCACAGCCCAGTATTTCATCTGGGTTTGATACAAGGAGACCTAATTCCAGTCCCCTGGAAGGGCTGGAGGGATGAACATGTGCTGCCCACTGCCCCTCATGGGATCACCAGGTGTTGGTGTTGTTTTGCAGGGGAGCTTTGTTCTTGGACCGATGAAGAACCACAGATCACCCACGGAAGTGCCACAGCCCCTGGCTTTGGGGCAGTTGTATGTGTCACCTAATGTTTAATACTCACACCTCCTGCACACCCTGCTGGGGAACAAAGCTGTGAAAGTGGGCCCCACCACACAGGGGCTCCACAGAGCCACCTCTTTGCTGCAAAAACAAAAGAGTGAAGAATCTCTTACATAAAGGGCTGAAGATGGGCAGTGGAGGAGGGACAGAGATGTCTTCCCACAATATCCTGTCTCAGGGAGACTGCCAGGAAACAAAGAAAGCTCTCTGGAAGCAATTCAGCTTCCTGCGGTGTTGAATAGGTCTGAACCTACTGTGTTCCTACTGTCTCTCTTTAGACTTGAGAATTATTGGGTATGGAACAATGAAATTTTGCCCAAATGAGTTCTGCTGTGCAGATTTGCAGGAGGAAGTGCACTTTCATCTGTTATCATAAGAAAAGAAAACAGATCAAATAATCTCGCTAAACGAGTTAGTCTCTGGCCCATCTTCAAGAGATGCACAGTATCTGAAAGACACTACTTTTAAGGGGTTTATCCTTTTCTGCCCCTTCATAACAAGGCTCAGATCCTCACAGACAGGTGAGTGCCCAGCTTTCATTTAAGCCAGTGCTGGGCTTTCACTCATGAACAGCCTTTTTGGGGTGCAGCCTGTGACTTGGCAACAAATGGAACAACAAGTTGATCTCTGATTATTTTTAAGCTATTTTGAATTTTAAAATAATCTCTTTTTTTTTTTTTTTTCACTGCTTTTGATTTGATAGTTTCCTTTTAGGAAATGGATGGGGTCAGTTAGTGAAGAAGAAAGCAACCTGCTGATTCTCCAGTCACTGAGTAGCTACTGAGCATAAACAAGCCCTGGAAGAACCACTCTGTACAATTGTTTTCAGGGAAAAAACCTAACAACCAGAATAAATTTGAACATATCAACCTGAACATCTAAGTTTCATTGCTTCAGAACAGTTGGACCTCTTAAAAATCTTTGAAAGGATGTCAGAGTGGTTTTTATTACCTTTACATTTAGTAACCACTGTGTAAGGAGCTACTTCTCAAAATTGAAGGGGCACTTACAGCAGAAATGCTTTTCCCTTTTGGACAACAGTAATCTATTGGCAGGGCAACAACTGTCAAAACACACTGAACTTGTTCTAAATAAATGTAGGAAATTAGAGATGGAAAAGAAGGTAGTTTACTCTTGGAATTTTTTTTCTATTTTTTTCTAATTACATGTCCATCTTATTGCCCTTTCACTGAAAAAAGTTGGAGCATGAATCTGAGCTTGAAAATATCTCACCAATTTTTCTCTTACACTCTTCAAGCCTGGGTCCTATTACACGGCACAAACATTTAATGACACAAATATTGCTTGTCATGAAGAATTATTTCCAGACAAAAAGCTATTACAAGAATCCATCTAATGATATGAGTAATGTGACACACAGTGACACCATTCCTTTGAGGTTTTTTTTCTGTATTTCTGGCTTTCCCAACTGGCTTTTAAGAGCATGATGAACCACTTACTGATTATGAGCAATCTCATCAGCACTAACAATGTCCTCAAGACTCAGTACTATGTCTCCTTTGAAATACTTCTATCAATAGCAAAGGATCACATTATAATAATCAAAGGCATCAGAGGAAATTCAAACTATTTTGTAGCCTATTACAAGTACTTTGGATATACTGCATCCTTCCCTGGTTGCAGATGACCCAGATGTGCTTCAAATTTAATACCTCTGACCTATACACTTGTTCATAACACAAAGTGGAATATCTCATTTTTACGGCTGTCCTGGTTTCAGCTGGGATAGAGTTAATTTCTTCTCAGTGCTGTGGTTTGGATACAGAATGACATTGACAACACTCTGATGTTTTGAGTGTCTACAAGTTGAGTTCATAGTAAATCAAGCAATTTTTTTTTTTTTGGCTCTCCCACTCTGCCATTGAGGAGGCCCATCAAAAAAAAAACCAAACAAAATCTCAATGGGAGGGAGCATA
The DNA here is from genome assembly GCA_024734555.1 of Trochalopteron elliotii. Lineage (NCBI taxonomy): Eukaryota > Metazoa > Chordata > Aves > Passeriformes > Leiothrichidae > Trochalopteron > Trochalopteron elliotii. The sequence continues at coordinate 2,754,655 of JANPWX010000108.1, read as the reverse complement.
GCTAGGACAGGTGGTAACCTGAGCTGGCCAAAGGGATATTCCACACCTTAGAACACCGTGCCCAGTATATAAACTGGCAGAGTTTCATGGAATGGGGGCCAATTTGGGTTCAGAAAGAGGGCCTGCATCAGCCAGCAGTTCATGAGCAATTGTACTGTGCATCACATTTGGATTTTTTCCCTTTCCCTTTTTATTACCACTATTAAAATTACTTACTATTATTATTATATTTCACTCCTTTTTCTAATTATTAAACTATTCTTACCTAAACCCTAAAGTCTTACTTTTGATTCTCCTCCCCTGTCCACCAGGGCACAAGGGGTGGAAAGAGGGAGGTTGAGTGAGTGGCTGATGCTGCTTAGCTGTCAGCTGGGCTTAAACCACAATAATAGCTTATATATTCCTAGAAAGAACCCATCCCATCACCCATCAACAGATGAAGTTAAGCATTAAATGGTGTTGGCTTTTCTTTAAATTTCTATAATTAATTTCTTTGCAAACCACATTATTTGAATACTGGGTTAATGTACTGCGAGTTATCTCAGTTTTTCTGAGGAATGACTGCGACCTTGAGAAAAAGATTGTCATATTCCCCACAACTGCAGGGCCATAAACAGATGCCTTTCACAGTAGTCCATCAACATGTTGTAGCCACAACTACTGTTAGGACTCCAAGTTCTTTCTCTAAACCATACTTTGAACATTAATTGTTAATTAATGAAGAACTAAGTAGACATCTTTCCAGTGAAAGGTGCAAATTAACATAGTTTCAATAAGATAATGGATACATTAGTTAAGAGTTGTGCACAGCATTAAACATACTGAATTGGGCAATATCTACAAGGAGAAATTTTCAAACATCATTACCATTCCTAACAAACTACCAAGCCTCCCAGATGACTTAAAATGTATACTCTGGATTTTATTTGAAAAAGAGCATCTTTAAAATTAAGATTTGTTGCTACTTCACAGGTCAGAAATTACTTGAACTCTACAGACTGCTTAAGAGAAGATAAGATGTAATAGGCCCACCTTTCTCTCTCATCTTCTTTACATGCATCCAAAAAATGCTTTTCTAAGCCATACAATCAACTCTTAGCAGCAACATACCTCTAACAAACATCAGGAGCTAATTTCCAAGAAGAAGAAGAAAGGGAGCTTAAGCTCTTATCAAGCTCCAACCCCTGAGTTCTTCATATAACTCCTTGCTCCTCATCTTCTCCCTTCCCTGCCACAGTCCTGGCAGCTCCCCAGCTGCTTTGCAGCCAGCAGGGAGAGGCAGCAGACCCACACCACAGCCAGGGCAGGGATTACATGTGCAGGGGCACATGTACACACCTCCCCTGGCCCAGGAGCCTTGGCTTGTCAGACCACCTCCAGCACAGGGCTCACGGTGTGAACAAAAATCTTGATGAAGCCCAGCTAACTCTGTCATGTGACAATTAAATCTCACCCTGCATACAGATATGAAAAGAAAAAATGAAATCTCTCCCAAAGCAGGCCCTGAACACATGCTGCTTGCTGTCTGCATCTTCATTGAGGATGTGCCTCATTTGTTGCCCAGTTCAATGTGGGGAAGCTGAACCATATGCTCTGTGACCATTAGTAAACCCACAGCACTTGTCCACAGGTAACAATTCTGCGTGAATACTGATGAAATCTAACACTTTTCTCCCAAGCAACCTCATTTATACTCCTGCACTGTGCATAGGGAAAAACATTTGATAAACAAAATACCTTTCCATGTCTCAGACCCATTGAAAACTGACTAATCTAGCACCGAGTGAGAAGAGGGTGCACAGGAAGAATGCTGCAGAAATGCACCACAGCAACAAATCATTGTGAATAATTTAATAGCATCCAGAACACTGCATTCCTTTTCTCACACACACAGATAGATCAATTTTAGTGTCTTCAGATCAATACCTTCATGTTCATGAGGAACTCTGCACTGCCAACAGGAACTGCTTTTAAGCAGCTGAGAGTTTTAAAGCAGGGACAAACACTGCAGAACATCTATGCTGTACCATTCTGTTACTATTATTTGTTTTCTCAGTATGCTTCCCAAGGGATAGAAGTGCACTCCAAAGTGTACAAACAACATCAAACCATTATCTTCAAAGCATGATAAAGACACCAAAGTGAAACACAATTCTGAGGATGACCTTTATGTGCTATTATCTGCAGTGCAGTAATTAATTTTATCTGCTATGCACAAATTAAATGAATAGAGTCTTTTCAAAATACGCGAATGAATGGATGAACAAATGAATAAATAAATAAAAGGAAAACATGAGAAGCCTCTTCCAATAAGTCTCCCTTTGTGAAGCTGTACACAGGGGCAAAAAATGAAAGACAAACCTATGTCAGTGTTTTGAAGTGCACACTTATTCACTCTGAAGTGCTACAAAGAATATTTTAGCTTCAGATGCCAAGAAAACCTTTTAACAAGTGGGACTTGATTCAATCTGTCATGGGGGGAAAAACAACCCTGATGTCATTCATGCTTTCAGACACCTGCAAAGACTTGGTGGTCCAGGTATTTCCTGGGTAAGGGTGGGCTTGGTGGACTGTGCCACTTGTCACCTCTGGGTGACAGGTCTGTCTTATAATGGAATAAACTGGGAAGCCAGGGAAAAAGGTTCTGCACAATTGTTGTTGGGCTGTAAGGTAAGTAGCTCAAACAACTGCTTAAACTGTAAAGTTTCTAACAAGGCAAGTCACACTTTTACATAGCACACAGCCTAGATATTTTTTAAAAATAACAAACATAACAAACCATCACAGGCAGATGTCACAGACAAAAACCAAACTGGCATTCTTGCATGCATTTTAAAGTGTGTGTTCATATCCTTCCTCCCCAAATTTTAGCAACAGAAATGCTTCTGACCATAATCCAATGTTATCAGGCTTTGTATTTCTCAAAAAAAGTCCTAGAAAGGAGTTAAGCAGAGCCAAGAGATCCACTTGGCTCTGGCTTTGCAAATACCCTTGGCTCTGCCCCCTGATGAATACTAGTCATCAACACCTGTGAACAGTTTTAAGGCAATAGTTCACCAACTAATTACAGATGCTCAGAGATTTTTTTTCCATCAGAAGTACAAAAACTTTTCCATTTGTTACAAATATGCAAGTCTAATGTTACCTCCCCTCTCCCCTTTCCAGTAAAATGAGTATCATAAAAAGGCTGAACTTTCCCAAAGAAGGGGACGATTCACTTCAAAACATCATTTTAACTTTTGCCATGGTCTAACAATAACGACTAAGGTAATTTTTCATCTTCCTTCTGCTGATCCATTCATTGATAGGAGTGAGACATTGTGAAGTGTTTTGGGCACACTCAAGTCCTCTCCACCTTTCTTAACTGCAGGAGAAATATTTTTAACCCCAGGGCTCAGCCACACAGTGCTATGTGGTGCTAACTCCACACTCTGAAGTCATTAAAATTTTTGAGGATCTAGTTTGGGGATTGTCTGCACTTAAGGTCAATGGCCCCTGCTGGTATCTAATTTGCACTGATCACTCAATCATGTCAAGCTGTATGTTAATTAGGCCAATAACTGAAACATATTGTGAGAAGATTTAAGCTTTGCAAATCTGACAAAGATTACTGAAGTATCAAACAAAAGAACGCCAGATCCCATTTCAGTGGGATGATTAATTGTATGAACGATTCATTTTTAAACCACTGAATTTTTTTTTTAATCCTTAATTGAAAAAATAAGTTATATGCGAGAACAGAGAAAGCTCTTTACTCCTCTACTGCCACAAACAGTGGCAGTTCCTGAAGCTAGAAATGCCATAGCAAACCAGTAATAAAGAAGCACAATTGCTCCTTATTTTAAAAATTCTTTCAGTACTTTGGAGCTTCTTCCTTTAAATTTTGAAATTAGAATAGTACATTACAATGAGACCTTTTTATTAAAAAATTATAATAAATGTATAGTTGTCATGTTCATGATGAAAGCTTGAAAACATCACATGAAAATGGGGCAAAAAGAAGTAAAAAAAAATTATTTTCACTGCAAGATATTACATATACTTGAGAGGTATATAAAAGAGGGTTTGGGTGCCTTTTCACTGCTTATAGATTTTCAAGCCTTTAAAGTCTTTATAGTTATGATTCCACTTACTTTGCAGGTGGAGAGAGGTGTAAAATAATTTGAGACCCAGGGCTTGGAAATGCTGGTAGCTTTGTTTTCTTCCACATTGTGTAACCAAAATGAGCTACTCTGGACTGCATTTTGAGGTTTTGAAGATAATTGCTCTCACTGATGTTTTCTCAGGTTTCTCAATACAGGAAAAAAAATGTTTTTTCTTTTTAAAAGAGGTCCACAGCTTGGGAATTGACTCCATACGTTGTTGACTCCCTAAATTGTAGGTAGGCTGCAGACATGTCTAAGCTCTTCTCTTTTGAAGAAATTTGCTGATTTTACGTGCTGCACCTTCCAAAGGACATTATGTTGAGAATTTTCACGTTCTTGGGAGAATAGGCATCGCTTTATCCTGCAAGTGATCTCAGGGATTATAGTGAGAATTTTAAAGGATAAGAGACATTACTTGACTTGAGTAAAGGAAGAAAAATCTGGTCAAACTTAAACATGAGATTTTCAGAGATTTTACAAATCCCACAAGGATTACTGAGTTAAATAATGCTTCATTTGAAAAATTTCTGTTATATTCTACACAAGAAAACGTGGATTGTACCCCAGCAATGGAGTAGTGCTAACATAAAAATCTCACCATTAAAGATCTTCAGGTGTATTTTAAACCCGTTTCGGGTTTTTAGTTCAAGTTGATATTTTGCAATTTGAAATTAACACATTGTGTAAGGCTGTCACTTCTCTTTTTTCCACCAGCAGGTAGACACGAAGTTGATTGCCTAATTAAACAGTAATGCTACAAGAAACAAATTAGCACCAAACCTCTTTAGAAGAAAATTGCATAAAGGCATAAATAATCAGTTAATAAAATAACAGAAGTCAAATGAATCAGCTTACAACAAAGTGATGCATTTCAGCATTATGTCATCCCAAAGATACACCCTTTCAAAGAAGCCTTTTATTGGTACAGCCAACATTTACATTTTGTTTTTAAATTGCTATGAAACAAATGAGAATTTATCATTAAAAAGAATTTATTTATTTCCATTTGCCCTCTGTATGCTGTATATCTGCATTTTGCATGCTGTATATCAGATGATTTCTTTTAGTTCATGGTCTAATTTTATTTTTACTGAAGAAAAAAACCCCAAAACATTAATGTATTTTGCTTTCAAACATCAGTTTCTATCATTTCCAGGAGATGTTTATTGCAGCAGTCAAGCTTGAGGAAGATCTTCCTATTGATTATCGGATTTTACCCAGTATAATAATTTACCACTAATTCTTATTTTGATAAGGTCAAACTGGAGGCAAAATATTCCTTGGATGGAAAAAACACAATGAAATAAAATATGAACTGTCCAAGAAATGCCACATAACATGTTCTTTTCCTGAAATGTACACTTCTAAAATTTCCAAACAGAGAGTTCAATAATTAAAAAGAAATAAATTTATTACTTAAAGTAGCACTTATCAGTTTTAATTTATTTGAATACATCTTTCTTCATTCATAGAACTCGCTGTATGAAAAACTGGACTTTAATTGGGAGCTCAGGCTTAACAGAATCAATATTCAGCATGTTGTGCAATCTGTCCAGATCTCTTTAGATAACTTCCCACTGCTGTGTTTGAGGCAAGACTGAACATCATAATTTCAGAATTACTAAAATCAAGATAAGAGCAAATGGCTAAATCAAGTTAAGGTAAATTTTCTTGTTCAAATTACAGTTTGGAGGCAGACATTTACGTGCTAATACACTGCAGAATTAAAGTCTCTGTGTCTTGCTGCTTCATACGTATATACTGAAAAACTAATAACCAGAATTTTTTTTTTTCAGGAAGGACTTAGTACCATTAACTCTTTGGGTGACTATATTATGTCATAAACTTTGTCATGTATAAAATAGGGGGTTTTTATCTAGTTTTCAAATTCCTTCATAAAAATTTTAAATATACTGTGGCAGAAATAGAAATTAGTATTATGTCATTGGCAGCATCTCTTCGTCTCTGTCTTTCATTAAGAACTTTAAAATTGGTGTCTTCATACAAAGTAGAAAGCAACTTAAACCACTTGGAAAATATTTTTATATACTTTTGATTGTGAGCTGAAGAGTGTGACAGAGGCCAGAGGAAATTTCATATAAACAGGTCTGAGGAGCTGATAACAGGAAGGAAATAAGAATTTTTACTATACAGCTTTCAATTAATGATGTTTAGCTTTGCTGAATGCTGGTGCAAAAAAGCTGGTAAGTACCTGGAAATAAATGTTCATCCTACATTTCACTTATCTCTAGCCAAGATGGTGTCTACAAATAGTGTCTACAAATAGAAGTATTCTTAGCTGCAGATGAAGATACCCTGTCAAAACTGGAAGCAGTTTATACAGTATGCATTCGTATATTTTAAAATATTACTAATTCTTTTAAAATATAGCCAAGGAAACAACAAATTCTTTTCAATGAGAATATGTAATACCAAATAATATGGAAGAATTTTGGTGTTTTCTTGGTCTGAGGCATCAGTGGTCATCAGAGAAAAATATAACCTTTCAAACAAGTAATTAATTTTAAGAAGTGTTACACGATTGACTATTAATAAAGTTTCTATCCTACTGTGCAGCAAACAGCAGTACTTTATTTTTTACCATAGCTAATTCGTCAGTACGAATACTTATGCATAATATGTAGTAAACCAACATACTTACTCCAGAATCTTCTTTATTACATACTGTATTTTCTTATTTTATAACGTTATTACTGCAGAAGTTTCAAGAATTCTGTTCTTGAGCTATGCTGGGGTTGAGTTTGTGATCTGCTTGTTTTGCATGCTGCCCTACATCTGACAGTCATTCGAAAGCGATTGAGAAATTTATTCTGCACAAACTCCAGTAAGTCTTACTGCTATCTCTGCAGATGCATGAAAACTGCTCTCCTACTCACTTCTGAAAAAGTAAAGCTTCTCTTTTTGTACTTTGACTCACCAGTGTGATGTTACCACCATGGTAGCACTGAATATAAATACGAACAGATTGACTAAGAAAATTTTTGTAATATCAAAATGTAGACTTTAATAATTTTTAGATGTTCTTTCTTTCATCCCTCACGTTCAACAAACTTGAGATTCTGCAGCCTGAAAATGTTGCATTCACCTCTGTAATCTGCCTGCCTTTATTATTAGATATGTTTAATTTTTATTTATCTTTTCATATTTGAGTCATCTGTTAACAAATTGAAGAAGAAATTTAGCCTCTTTTAGGGTATTCTTAAATTCCTGTATGTATCTAATTATACAATACCTAATATCATATTTATTTCAAATTAAATACATGCTGCACAACTTTGAATGTCAGGGTATTTTTGGGAAAAGAAAGAATAGCCAACCAAAAAAAATATATAAATCAGAATTCAAATTTAGGGGACAAATATCTCTGCTTTCTTCAAAATTTACTGCCTCTTTTTTGTTAGGTCATTCAGCATCCAAATTGCAGTCCCAGTTTTGGAAGTGAGGGAGATGTTTAGTAGCAGTCTTTCACCTCAGTTCTCCTACAAAACTTACAGTCAGCTCATACCCGTTGGGGTGCCCATTTTGCTCACTGATTTGGCACCTTCATTCCAGCATCTTCTTAGTGACTAAGAATAAACCAGCACCAGAGTACAAATTACTTTCCCATACTCCTGCACATGGCCTGCTGAGACTGGATGAAAATTTCTTGAGAGTGCTAATGAAGGAAGAAAAATCCAGATTTTACTAGATAGAGTTGTTCAGTCCCTTTATTTCACAGTACTGTCACATTTCAGAGCAAAATGAGAGAAGAGAGCCTCTCTGCATTAAAGATTTGTAGATGATTTTTATCCAAAACATTCTTCTCAGGCTGCATTTTACCTTGAAGAGAGATTTACTAAATGCTTGAACTGCTTCATGTTGTTCTACAAAGGTTTGATAGATTGAGCTTTCCAAATGGTCATAGGACACATGAATAAGAAAATCTCTGTCCACTATAATTAGAGAATACAATTATTTCTCTCAGAAATAAATTGAAGAATGGATATCATGAAATACTGGAGGTATATTCTCCCTAAGTCCCCAAATCTTTAGCCATGTTTAGCTTGACACTGGACAAAAGCAAAGATGAACTGTGTCTCAGAGACCTGAAGCCTTACTTGCAGCAAAGTACTGCTAGGAAGTTTGGCCAAGATCAGACAATGAAGGAGTCATCTAGTTTTCATACCACACATCTCAATGCCTTAGATAATAGCAAAGGGTTTTTTTCTTAACCATCACATCTGTCTGTCTGCCATGATCTAATTAACATTAAGTCTTTGCTTTCTACCACAAAAAGAGATAACCACAAAAAAGGGCCAGCAGATGCAAAACATTTAAACCTTGCAAACCTCAAAGGGATCAAAGAAGATATTTAGTAATGCAAATGTCTTCCTAAAATTATTTCCTTTAAGTGACACAGAAAAAAATTGCTATTTCTTCAGAGGATGGTAAAATTCCTCAAAAGAGCTTGAGAAGAAAAAAATAATATAATACTGCTCCTGAGAAATGCAGAGGTTCAGAATCACATGAATTAAAAATTCCAATTAATTGGGAAGAGATCTTAGTGGCATTTTTAAAGCTTTCTTTCTAAACATCTAGTGTCATCTTTCTGAATGGCAGTGTGATGTAAGTTGCACTTAGCTCACACTTTTGGGGGTTGTAACTTCATCATCTGGGTCCTTCCTCTGGAACAAATAAGCATAATGCCTTCAAAGGTGGCATTCCAAGCAAGGAGACATTAGAATAGTCAGCAGCTCTTCCCAAGCCTTTGCATTCAAGGCGGCTAACATTTAGAAGGTTTCTGAATATCAGACAGATTCTATTTCTTTCACACAGCCTTTTTTAAGCACAAACCCATCTGTATTTTTGTGGTAGCTACTTCTGAGATGAAGTACTGGTGAAGACTAGACTCTGGTAGTTTTAAAAATATTTTATGACTTCCAGGCTCCACCCTAATCTATCCTTTGATCTGTATTCTATCCAAGAGGTATAAAACCCCCTTTTGTTCACTAGGGCTCTGCAGTATCTTAGCTAAAGAAAGTGTGCAGCTTTCATCCTGTGGTGAACATATCCAAGCACAGTCGAGAAAAAAGTGTGTTTTTTAACAGAGCAGCAACTGTCCTTAAATTCAGTATCCTTTACACTCAGTGTTAAAAGTACTAGAAATGTAAGTTTAAATGAAAACTTTGAGAATAAGAAGCTAAGAAAAATAGAGATTAGGGGTTTGAGTGGAATTTCAATAGTTTTTTTCTTCATTACCACTGCATGCCATGTCCTTTGAGAAATGCAGATTTTTGCTCCCTGGGCAGGGCACTCAAAGCTTCTTTTTACAATGAATGCAACATGACTGTAACCAGTCTCTAATTCCTGTTTTGAGACATTTATTGAGGGAGGGGGGAAAAAAAAGTAAGAAAGAAAGGAGGTGGCAAATGTACTAGGAGGCAGAGGAGAGAAACTGTGCATGTATGTGTGTGGGAGAGCAGAATGAGTTCAGAAGGAAAAAGTCAGCTTTAAATCTCCTTTCTGCCTTAGCCCAGATGTCTTTGCATCATCAGATTTTGGTGCAGCATCCAACATCAAGACTCATTTTCTGCTGGAAAGCTAATTTACAGGAATCATTTAAGAATGAACTTCCTTTAGTAGAAACTACATAACAATGAACTGAATCAGAAACTGCTGCTTCTGCAGGTAGCAGTTAGATTCAGGAAACTGAAAGGAGATTAGGATTTGAAAGAATAAATAGTTTTTTTTTAAAGAGAGAGAAATTGAAAAAAAAGAAGAGACAAAGAGGCTGACAAAGTGATTGAAAATACGTAACAGCATTTATAAAATATCATATAGAGATATATTTGATATACCAGAAAGATCCTACCTGACCCATTTCTCTTTCTCCTGCCATTCATTTGACATCAGAAAATACTGAGGGACAGAAGCATTGCCAAAAAAATCCCTAATATTTTATAATTGAAAGGCATTTGAATCTTATGATTGGTAAATTATATTTTTTGAGATTATAAATTACTGCATCATTGTTACCCCTCCTAAGAGCTGCAGAATAATCACAGTGTACATAAACAGCCTAGCAACAACACCCATGAGATTTATGGTCATAAAACACTTTTACTTTGTTGCAGCATATTTACATTTAAAAGATGCAGTTTAATTAATGATCATGGCAGGAACTAAGGAAAATAAGAAAGGTGACTGCTGACTCTGTTTTGAGTTCCTTAGTTCTGAAATAAGTCTGATTAAAAAAAAAAAAAAAAGGCTTTATTCTGCCTGGACAAATAAATTATAAATTAAATCATTCATCATTTTTAGTCCTTATATGAAAAAGATGACTTCATTCCAAAAAAATAAGGTAGAATTGGCAGATAAAAAAATTATCTTTCAGGAGAAGCAGCCATCTAAATTAGATTGCCCCTTTATGAGTAAGCAGAAAAGATTACTATGAGACTAAGCAGATCTACAGGAAAAGGTCTGGAAAAACACACCTTTACTGCAGGAAAAATCTCAAAAACAGAAGCTTAAGACTTCTACTCTTTTAAGAGCTTCACATTCCAGAAGTCAAGAGTTTGGTTGTGGAGTCCTATTACATTGAAACAAATGCAAGTGAGAAAATATCAAACCTGGTAGCAAAACGAAAATGAGTTATATGGACGTTTCCAAAGATTTTAAAAAAAGCAAAGTATAAAATATTAGTAGTGCAAGAACTACCAGCTCTGGGGATTTTGATAATGCTTGACAATGAATGGATCTGACCCTAAAACTGTTTTTTAAGAATATCTAACTGAGAAAAGCACAGAAGCATCTTACTGTCTGTTCCCTACTCACACAGGACTAAAACAGGATTTAGACCCATGAATTCCCAGGGTTATCCCGAAGTTTGGTCAAAACTCTTTAAACATCTAGACAAAAATCAAACCCCAGCAAATGGTGGGCTTGCTGGTAGCAATGTTGTACTGGAACACATTTGTTAAGCTACAATTTTATTTTTAAGAAAAGAATACATGGGGTAGAGACACAGAAAAGAAAGGCAAAACACTGGATGCTTTCCATTTCTCTAAGTTAAGATCCAAATGTAACATCAAGATGATGCTAATATTATACAAGCTTGCTGCACTGCACCAAACTCACAGAACATACTGCACTACTTAAAACACTACCACACTCTCTCTACAAGCAGGCTGACATAAAAAAACCTCCTAAGTTATTTCTAGCATTAAGCTGTTCATCAGTCAGGGAAGGCATTCATTTAATCATCTTAAAAGGGTGTAATATTTTGCTGGGGTATCCATTCATTGTTATATATCCAACATTACGTGATCTGCAGAAGAAAAATCAAAAAAACAAAAGTGGTTTTCCACTGCATAGAAGCTTCCTTTTGTGAGCAAAAAGACAATTTCTTCATCTGCATCATTGCCATTAGGCCCACAAGAATTTCTGTTATAGAGGATCACACAGTTTTACAAGATGTAGGATCGGCTGGGCAATAAATAGTATAAATGTGATGCTACACTGCAGGAACAAAAGAAAAAAGTGTTGAAATATTTATAATATATATATCAACCTTTGTGCAGTTAAAACATAGAAATCTGATTAATTCTATGAGAGCTTTAGTAACAGAACTCACAGAGAAGCCTCTTCATAGAAGAAACATACAATATTTGCCTCCCCCACCAGCCAGGGAATTTTATCAACCATGGTAATCCCAGCATCTAATATTCAAATCCCAACCCAACATACTGGCAGAGGATGCAGGATATCAAGAAGGTCTATTCATATGCCACATACACACCCTACATTGCACCTGTGGGTTATTACAGCTTTTATCTGCCCACTTACCCTTATGCTTAGTTTGTCCAGGCATTCTCCACATCCCTAATATGGGACAAACAGATCTTGTCAGGTACATTTTACATATTAGCTGGCTAATGAACACCTCTAGAAAAGGTCCTGAGATTTTGGTTAGATAAACATACATGGGATGGGCACAAATACACAGGCCTGAGCATTGGCAAACTTTCTTTCAGAGTATTAAAATGCTGAAGCTGTTTCTTACAAGGTTTTAGTTAGGTGTGCGTAGCCTTGTTTTCAAAAGGAAGAGCATCACCCAAAGGATGCAAGGCAAGCTGTACAAGTTGGCTTCATGGCCAGAGGTCATCTCCTGGCTCACTTTATTTACCAGTAAAGACATAAGAAATTCAACCTACAAAGAGGCTGAGAAGTCACCTGTTATATGTAGAGAACAGGAGATTTTGACACATAGACAATATCCAATACTTTCATGACGGCAAGTAGTCAGTCAGTTAAAAGTACCAAGATGATTTCAGCTGCTGACCTCTGGTCTGTGCTGCAGAAAAGGAGTGAAAAATCCCCAAGGTCTGTCCCTCCAAAGCTGGGATACCCAACTTGTGCACTCTTAGTCTTTATAGGGAACATATCTTCTCATAATGTTCTACTTAGAGTAACCCTGCAAGATTTTTTTTTCTTTCAAATAAATGCCCTCCAGTTTCCTGTTTTCCTTACCAACAACCAAGACTCTGTCAAGAATCACAGACACCGTCAGGAAAGGTAATGCAGACCACAGCAGATCTGCTCGAGGCACTGATTTTTCCACAGACTATCATAAACCTCCATTTTAAGATTTAAAACTGATGACAGATGCCAGGCCAGATCGCTCTCCCTCAGGTGCACTGGGGTAAGTGCCAGGGTCAGACAATTTTGTGCTAGAAGCTGGACAAGGAGCATGACCTAATTCTAGCACATGTACACTTCTCATGCCAGAAATACCTCCAGTGGTGTTACTAGCAGTGTCCCATATGGCCTATTTCTGTTCTCATTTTGATACCAAAACACTGCTCATTACTTATATGGCGCAATCAATCCAGTGGTTTTACCAGTTCTGTGTCTTCTGTCAGATGTATCTCTGTCAGGAAATCCAATCAAATAAAATGGAATAACCTGCAGAGCACCAATGGTATTATTATATACAAGCCAAATTTGTTGTTAGTGATTTTCCATAACTAAAGAAAATAAATGCCTTTCCTCCTTTGACAGTACACTGAATTTTTCTGCTTATAAATCCTTGACAAAGAGTATACATGGACATTGGAAATAATTCACAGACTCTTCCGTGACAATGAACTTGCATTCATAAAAGCCTTCTAGCACTTAGGGAAAGAAGATACCTGAAGATATGGTAGAACAGTGAAAAAGAACCAGAGAAATGTAAGATATAAAAGTAAGGGTGAAGGAAAGAAAGGTGAAGAAAATGAGAATGCCATGCTGTAGTTGTACTGAGGTATCTGCAAGTCTTAAATACTTGTCACTCAGATAAGAGAGGAGAGGAGAAATAAGTCAAAAATATATTATGTATCTACAGGAAGTGTATTTTTATATTTAAAACCATCTGTCTTACAAAAGTTCAGGTCGCATCATTGAGTTAGATAATTATAAGCCCTTCCAAAGACCCAGTTTTAGTAGAAAATGCTAACTCTTCATATGAGTTCTTGGCCTGAAATAGCTGTAGGCTTTGCTAATGAATGACAGAGGCAAAATGGATGTGGTCAAAAATCCCTCCATCTTCAGAAACTCCTGCTCCCTGAGGAAAGACAGAGTTGCAATTGTAAGACTGCTCCAAGTCACCAGGACCCCGACAGCCACAAGATCCAGGATTCAGAGTGCAATGACAGAGTGAACAGCATTCCCCTGAGGGTTTGTGTGCTGAGATTTACTTAACAACCACTGAAAAAGAGTTTTACTCTACTTGATTATGAGGCACTCACACTTCCACTGCTCCCATTGCCCCCACTGCCATGGCTACCAGACCTTGTCAGTTGTTTCCAGCAGGAATATTGCTGCTGGTTTAGGACAGTCAGGTAGAAAATCATGTTAGTTCCTAGCATGTCACTCCATGTTGGTTGCTACAAGACAAGGTCCCTGAGTGTCCCCTGGCATCCATCTCCAGCTGGGTCTTTGTGAGATCTTTGGTCTTCAGGATCACTTCCATTATCTTTCTTCCAACTAAGTCCTCCACCTTCATCTTTCCAAGCTCTCTTCTTTTTTTCAGAGACTTTTTTCTTTTCAGAAACCCTTACTGACATCAGCTCTTCTTTCTAGCACTCCAAGCCCTGAGTTTTCCTGATCTAAATGCAGAACTGTATGATCAGACACCAAATTGTTGTTCCTGGCTCATGTTTCTCTTAGAAGAACTGAGGACAAGACACTTTTTTTTAGTCCGAGTTTTATCAAAGTTTACAAGCAACTTACGTGTCGCTATAGGACACAAAATGAACAACACGCACACAGTCAGGTGTTCAGGGCAAAAAGAGGGCAGTTCATTTTTCTACTTCGGTTTATATAGATTTTGGACAATGACCATGGATTGGAGGACAAGGTTGCCACCTCTCCCACCACACTGGTCAAACTAGAGTTTATGAGTTGTCCCTCCTCAACAGAGGAATGTAAACATCACTTTGTTTACATGAAAATCATGAGAAACTCTGCTACAGAACTACAAACATCAGAAGGCTGAAAAAGATCAGGGCGACACTTAGGCTGGTTGCAGCCAGCAAGTAGCAGGTTTCTGCTCAAGAGTCCAGCAGCTCAACTCAGGACACTCATCCACACACATGAATGCATCCACCTATCTGCCCCTCATGGCATTCACAGTTCAATCCATTTTTTCACTTAAAACAGTTATCCCACCTCATACCAGGCAGTGACACCTGAAAACTAGAAACACTGTATTTTGTAGCTGCAATACACACCAGAGAGAGTGCAAATGTCAATTCCTGCTCTGAAGATTAATTTAATGACATCAGATGAACATTTCTCAGCTCAGTCTGGGACCACAGTAGTTCCATCTCATGCGGTAGAGAGCTCGCTTTACATGGAAACAAGAAGTCAGAAAGAAGAAAAGCTTCCCTTCTCCTTACTGAGCTGTTTCTACCAAGTAGTACCAGGCAATTTCCTGGGAGTTGGAAGGTTTGGCTCACTAGGAAACTGAAACAACATTTGCTCCTTGCTGCCTGAGCAGCTCAGCGTGTTCAGATCAGATTAGCAGTGCTCCAGAGGGTAAAGGAGAAGCCACTTTGGATCCAAATGGTGCTTAAGTGCAAGCCATTTGATCATATCAATTATCATAGAGCCTTTACATTCACAGAAGTCAGACTGCAGGTGCCCAAGAAATTCTGTGGTCTAAGAGAGCAGAATTCATACTGCCCTTCCTAGGATAGGGAGGAGATGAACAGCAGTTTCCACGTCACAACCCTGTGCACTGGCTTCTGAATTCTGCGTGAGACACATTTAGATTCTCAGAAAATCCTTTTGGGCCCAGCCTTTTCTGTTTCAGTCAGATTCCTGGAATGTGCTTGGTACTATCATTAAGGAGTCTCAGCCACAAAGCCAATGATTGATGTGATCAAACAAGGTATCCATATGACTTGCCAGATATAATACTGTTATACATTCCTCACTCTTGCATAGATGCCAGGACAAGCTTGGCTTTCTCCTTTGCAGTAACATGGGAGAGACACACAGCAGAAGTCACTTTACAGAGGCAAAGGCAGCAACAGGAGTTGTCTTTAGTTACCTTTAGTTACCATATAGTTACCTATTATGATACACTGCAATAGGGTGAGACAAAGAAAGTATACAGGATTGAAAAGGATCTTGAAATATAGGAGTTTCTGTTTGGAAATAAAGGTTAACAACAAATTCTTACAGATTCTCATTTTATTTTTTAAAAAGATTCTGGAATGTTACAATAATGTTGCAGTATCCATTGCCAACCTTCCCTGGAGCATTAGGCTCAGAGAGAAAATAATTCATGCTCAATCCTTTTCCAAAGCAAGGCAACCTGACAGGCTACAAGGAACTTGTCAGGTCTGCTCATGGAGGCCAGTCATTTAAACATTCTCCTACTTGTAAAATGGGTGGTGAGGTCAGCGAGGACTATCAATCTTCTCAGAGAAAACTCAGTATTAATGGGATGCTTACACTTGATTGTGAAGCTCCAAGTCTGCCCAAATGTCTCAAAATGTTCTGACAAGGAGTCAAAAATACACCAAAAATTTTTGAATGTGAACTGGTGTCATGAAACGTTCCATCGAGGTTAATGATATAATCTTTTAAGGTGCCAATGCAAACCAAAGAGTTAAACTTCCCTTTGTTTCCAGAATTTTTTTTGCTTGAAATGACAGAGAGGAGCACAGCCCTCAGATTCCACTGCAATCACGCATTTTGAAAGCAGATGTAGAGGACTAAAAGCCAATGCCACACAGATATTACAAAGCATCAGTCATACCTTCTATACATGGTTCAGACCCTGCTGCTGCTTTATGTCAAATGCTTAAGGCATCACACTAATTTTGACTGAAATATCAATGCTTTGGGAGTGCAGCTGAAATAATAAGCTTTTTACAACACTAAGGTTTTGTGCAAGTTTCCTATGTTTTAAAGGAGAAGGAGGAAATCAGAAAATTATAAAGATTTTCTGAATGGCAAATTGTCCTAAATATGGAACCAAAAATGCAATGCAAATAGTTATTATTACGCCCTCTACGCATATATGTAGTCATATTCTTTTTATAGCCTTTTAGAATGACAGCCTATGTGTTCTACCTCAGCAAATTCTGTTTAAAGAGACTGGAGAGCAGATCCACTCTGAAGCTGCAGACAGCTGTGAGGATTTCCCATCGTTCTGTATTGTACCTCATATTTCCAGCATCTGCTGAAGACTGACACCAAGAGTAAGGCCAGGAGAAATGTAAACCATAAACTATCCAAACATAATTTAGGTTCTTGTAATATGACGAGCCAAAGGGCAAGGTGGTTTTCCATGACAGATAATGCTACATGTTGTCATGGGAAAATATTTAATATTGATGATCTGCTGAGTATTACTATTTTTACTATCACAACAGCATCAAAGTCCAAGAGCCCACGTCCCTGTCTTACAACATTCAGTTCAAATATTTCTAATATGAAGTTAAAGTTCTCCATATCTCAAGGCACCACAAGAGAACAAATGATGGAGATTATAATCAGAACATATCCTCTGCATAGTAGCCATCTGACTTTAGTCAGATACAGATACTTGTAAGATACAGAACAAAGCATCTGCATTAGATCTTACATTGCTGCATCTGCATACTATACAAACAGATTAAAAAGGACAGACTAATACTGACAAACAACTTCCTTCAGAGGAATAATCCTTTTTCCTCTGTGCCAAAAAGTCACAAGAGATGGCAGCCTTAGCCCCTACCTTTAATGTAAGTTGCCTCACAGTAGGAGAAACAGAATTGTTCAGCCTATAAAAATGACACAACCAGTAACAATTGTACAATATCTGTGTAAACATCATGCTTTAACTGCGTAATACAAAGCCAAGAAAACTATTTTCCTTTCTGTATAAGCGATTGCAAGGGACAGATGCTCTGCCTAAAGGTGAGGTGGAATGATGATACAAAACACTTTTCCCTTTCTGAGAGTAGTTGTGAAGAGGGGGTATGTGGTGATAATTGTTTTATGACTTCTGAGCTTAAAGCAAGGAGTTTACAAAGGAGATGTGAAAGGATGGAGAGAAGTAAAGGGAAGAAAACTAACTTTAAAATATCTCAGTACTGTTACAGTCCTATCATCTTCTTCTCATGCCTATTATGTACATGTTGAAATTTCTTCTGAAGAGATCTGGAAATCAATGCACTACTTTTGCTGAGAATAGCCCAAAAATTCCCACACAGGAGGGAGAAGGATTACTGAGCCTGAATAGAGAGATTTGCATGCTCACATACGGCTAATGAGAACCAACTGCACAAACTGTGGTAATTTGGTCAGCCAATAGTGGCTGTTTCCAGGGACAGTTTAAGTATTTGTGTACTGCACTTTCCCTGGCCAAATCTGTACGACACAGGCAGAAGTGGAGCTCAGGTGCTGATAACGTTCAAGTACAGTAATAAGATTGTTGTTGGCAACAAGGTTGTAGCTGTGTATCTGTGCTTCTGCATCTCCTTGTGAGACTTAGGTTAACACTAGTTTAGGAGTATCTGAGCCTGCTCTGATCATATCTTTCTCCTTCAATAAAAAAAATAACCAAAGCTATATGCATGTTACAAAAAGCAAGCAGGTGGCAGGAATCTGGCCTCTCTAACGTGCAGGTATGTTTTAAAGCACTGAGAAGGTTTCACAACTGAAGTGTCAAAGATGCTGGTAAAATCAATGGGAGTAAGTGCCTTTAAAAATCCCCAAGAGAGGTTTACCAGGTTTACCCCTTATTACACAGGCAAATTGAATACCTTCTCATGGCCAGCTTTCTTTACTGCTTTCTTTACTGCTTTCTAAACTTGCATTTTAAATGTTGTTTGGCAAACAAATAAAATACAGTGTAAATATAAATGGAAATCAAGTTATTTATAATTAACAGCACATAGGCACAAGGTTTCAATTCTTCTTCCATGTTATTTGTGAATAATTGAACAACCTCCATAACATCAACATCCCTTGATCCTGAAGCAGATGCTCAGAGTGCAAGGGTTACATTGTGAGGAAAAATATTTATTCCTGTACACTGATAATTGCATAGCGTTCCTCTCTTGTCTGGGACTTTTTTCAGAAGTCTATAAAATAATTTGTGACAAAAAGGAAAAAACAGGTTTAAATTATGTCTACAGCATCTATACGAAGGACAAGAAGAAGCCTGCAGCAGACAAAATACATTTATATCTTCTTTCATATTTCTCAATGCTCTTTTTTTCATATTTTTCTTTGAGGGCAAACGGTGGAATAATTAACATATTGTCCAAATTGACTTGGTTTTTCTTGTTTATATTTTATAATATACAAGAATCTATTTGCATGGATTCTCTCATAAGAGGCTTAAGACAAGTGATTCAGGCGTCACTCTTCCACTCTTCCTGGATTTTTCTTCAGTACATGTAAATATAATCTGCTGGGTTCTTTGGCTTCAACATCATATCTTCCAGTGTCAACAAGAAAAGACATTCTTTGAATTAGTGGAATTGATTTCAACTGGAATAAAAGTCAGTCCAACCAAAACATGTAGTTGTTTTGCCTGTCCATCCAAATGGTTACTCTGGTGCTGGCAACATTAGGGCTCAGACTGGCAAACAGAAATAAAAAATAAAAGTCCAAAATCTATGGGCTCTTACAGCTCAAAAAGGTCACTGCAAGTAAAGGGCAATACTTTCAGTGACAGTAGGTAATTTTGGAGCCTACATATCATCCTTATACAGCATTTAAAAAGACAAGGCCAGACTGCACACAAAAGTGCCTGAGGCACAGGGAGCCTCTATATGAATTTCAGCTGCATCCAGGGACAGAAATTGTATTAATTTCAGCTTGTTTAGACCTGTCAATGGACTGGTCATTCTCTGCAGTGAACAGTTGCTGTACAATGGCTGAACCCCAGGAAATTCCCTGTTTTACCACAGTTATTGGTAAAATCATTTTTACTAGACTTTATGAATACCATAGTTGCTCTCCTTCTCTAACTGCCTGAATCCCTCTGCTGATAATTTATTAGGTTTCTCTGTTTGAAAAGCTGCAGGTGGTAATAGAATATCAAGAAATTTAAGACATGTTCACAGTTTGATGTGGTGGAGTTCATAAAACATAATTACTGTGGGGTCATATGAACAATGTATTATGAAGGTGTGGAAACCAGTCTGATTTTATGAACTCCCTGTGTATACCTTTGTTAAATGACAGCTTGTATTTTATTTTTTATAATAACCTGACATATCTATTATTATTTTTACTTCCATTTCTATATGAAATCTAAGGCAATGCTGGCATCACTAAGTAATGGATAGTCTTGAATATTGAAAAATCGTCTGTTTAATGAGAACACCATCCAAGAAGATGATTAGGTCAGGAAAGTGAAGCTAAGGGGTTTAAAAATAAAAAGTAAATCATTATGAGACAAGGAACATCATTCCAGCTATCAAGACCTACTGAGCTAAAGTAGAAAACAGAGTTGAATTTTTTAAAGATAGACTCTCCTCCAGCTTTAGGTGAGAAGAAGGAGGAGATTTCAGCATACACAGAAGTAAATCAGATCCTGGATCTATAGCTTCTTGTACTAAACGAAAGTTTGAACTTCTTGAAAAGGGGGTGCTGGATCTCTCCAGCATCTCAGGAAGCCATAGGAAAACCCAAGCCCCAGCATGGCACCACTTTGGGCCAACAGTGCATTCACAGGACCCCAGCTTACTCTGTCCATTACATAGCCAAAAACTACAGGGTCATGTCGAAGTCATTAAGAGATGACAAGCCTTTTTTTTTTTTTTTTTTTTTTTTTTTTTTTTTTTTTTTTTTTGTCGAAGAGAAAACAAGAAAGAATGTCAGAACTGGAGTGTTTCCAAATTAAAGGAAGTTTAAAGAAAGTGTGGTTTTGCTTGCAGAGCACCATATGGCAGGAAAACATCCCTTTGCAGCACCATTTATGATCACTAAATTAGCTAGGGATGCATTGTGAAGGGGTGCAATTTGATATTTACCCTCTTTTGTTATTGATGGCTGTTGGTTTGGAATACAATGTCCCGCAATCAGCTGCAGAACGTGTCCTGTTAATTTGCTCATTTTTTTCTAGCTCTTCATTGAGAGATTGCAGCAAACCACACACAGGAAATAAGATGCATGAGAAATTGTCACTTCTGTATTCTTTTGACATGAAATACATTTTATTATTCAGCATATCTGTCATCCTCATCTCCTCTCTTAGCTCTAGCAATTCCAGCTGTATTGTAAATCATGTGTATAAACCCTGATATTCCCAGCATATCAAAGTATATATCTTCCATATGTCTTAGAACATCCTGCATCATTTGAGATTTGAAACATGCAGGAGAGAACCAATTTGTCTTTTCATTGAATCAAGCTCTTAAAGAAAAAGAGAGAAAAGAAATGGGGATCCACTGTGAAAGGGACAAAAAAATTGCAGCAAAAAGCATAGACTAAGCAATGAATAATTTCATCTCAATAAATTATGTCTGTAAGGAACAAGTCAAACTCACTATTTCCTCAAAGGCAATAGTAAATTCTAATATTTCACTTACGTAATTTTTTCCTCCCAGTTCTCCTATGCATTTAGGGCAGACACTTGATACAGTGTCAGCATAATATTGGGAGAAAAGAAAACACACAAATGTACAGATCTTCAAGATAAGTCAGTCAGCTCCAATATCTCTTTTTGTCCTGTTCTACTATTTGTAAAGGCACACCCCTAGTCCTGTTGTTGACTGAATGCACAGTTCTCATTTGGGCAAGCAGCTGGCAAAGACAATGCTACTCATGATGTCTGGTAAATGGAATACTAAATCTATATAAATTGAGAATTGACATCTATACTCTGGACTTCTCCACTGCCTGACCCTGCCTTGGATATCAAGTGGATGGAATGTGGATGGAATAATTCACATCAAAGTAAAAACCCCATACTAGATGGTCTAATAGCCATTTAGTGCCTGTTCAGTAACTTCCATTAGGAGCACAAAACCTCCTGGATATGCTACCAAGTGAATTGACTGCTAGGAACCATAGTTTCCTCTTGGTCTAACAGGATCTGGCTGAAGAATTGGAGTGTGTATTTAAAGTGATGGTTTAGCTCAGTGATTGCAGAGATACTTTGCAGGAGACCATAAGGGGCACCCTTTGATACCAGCTGGACCATTCACTCTGAAAAGAAGACAATCCTGGAAAATACTTGACTCCTGAAAACCAAACCTCTGACTAAAACTATCTGACTAGAGGTCATATATGCAACCTGGAAGAGGTGACAGAGTCATGGTAGGGAGGAAAGGCATCTGTAAGGACTCAGTGATGACTACTGAGCTTTTGGATGAAGTGGGAAAGGGGAGAGCTATTTAGCTGCAGCAGGACTTGCTGAAGAGATTTCCTAGAATTAGAGAATATAAGGCACTGAACCAGGTTGCTCAAAGTCCCACCCAACCTGGCCTTAAACATTTCCAGGGATGGGTCATTCAGAGCTGCTCTGGGGAACCTGTTTCAGTGCCTCACCACCCTCACAGTGAAGCTCTTCCTAATATCTAATCTAAACCTACTCTCTTTCATTTTGAAGCCAAATTCCCCTTGTCCTGTCACTACATGTGCTTGTAAAAAGCTCCTCTCCATCTTTCTTGTAGGCTCCCTTCAGGTACTGGAAGGCAGCCATTAGGTTGCTCCAAATTCTTCTTTTCTTCAGGCTAAATAATCCCAATTCTCCCATCCATTCCTCATAGGAGAGGTGCTTCATGCCTCTATTCATCTTGGTGTCCTACACCAAGTCCTCCTCTGGACTTGCTCCAGCAACATCCTTCCTGTGCTGGGGACCCCAGAGCTGGATGCAGCCCTACAGGTGGATAAGAGGGACAAAATCATCCGCCTTGAGCTGCTGGCCTCACTGCTTTTGGTGCCATCCAGGATACCACTGGCTTTCTGGGCTGCAAATGCACATGGCCAGGTCATGGCCAGGCTCTCACCCACCAGCACCCCCAAGCCCTCACAGGATTGCTCTCAGTCTGACCATCCCCCAGCCTGTGTTGACACCAGGGGTAGCCCCAGCCCAGGTGCAGAACCTTGCACTCAGTTTTGTTAAACCTCTTGAGATTCCCTTGGGCCCACTTCTCAAGGTCCAGATTGAGACATTAAGCTAGTTAGTGAGATCCCCTTGCTGCTTTTCAGAAGATCAAGAAAGAAAGACAGAGATTGGCAAACTTGCATGAGAAAAACTGCCTTTGGAGAGAAAGTGGCTTAGAAAATCCTGTCTTCCCAAATCAGACTATAGTGAAAAGTTGTTTAGCTGCTAACTGTCTGGCAGATTTGAGGTTATCAGAGGATAAGGAATTCTTGGGGGAGAAAAAAGGGTGGTTTGTGGACTTACATGAATGTTAAAAACAAACAAACAAGCAAACACACACATAAACTCCCTTATTCCCCAGTAGTTCCACACTGATTATGAAGCTCCCGTTATACTGGAGAATGATATATTATTACATTAATTTGAAAATATTCTCTATATTCCCATTCTTAATCAAGCTGGACAAGCATCTTCAAGCTTTATTATTGCTCCACAGTTTGTCTAAGGATGAAGACTGCAAAATCCTGATTAAGTGTACAGAAGAATGAACTACAGTTCAGGATGAGAGCAATTAGTTGACACTATATCTGGCTGCAACAGCCCTTTTTTTGTTCATCTTATGATGACAAATGAGCAGGAAAGCTAAAATTTCTTGAAGCTTTATATTTTATATTACAAAGTTTGTCCATCAAATAATTAATCTTTATTCCTCTACTGAACCGTTTCTTTCAGACAAAATAAGTTACTAAACTATAACTGTCAAAACTATTGCTCAAACTACTGCATTTGACTCATCTTAGGAAGTAAAGGAATACTGGGCAGAGTGGTCATAAGCCAGCTGGAACCTCTTCTTTAAGATGCCTTTCAGATGCCTTGATGACAGGGCATCTGTCACTCTTTTCACTCTTTTCAGTGATGATTGTGTACTCTGATTCCTTCAAAACGGTTAAAGCCTTAGTATTTTTTAATATACATGCAAAATGAAGGTCTACATTTCACCCATTATCAATTCTAGTAGCTGTGAATGGGAAATTAGAAAAATACATCAAGAACCTTGAGAAATCACCTTCCACCCTTGGAGGAAAAGAAAAGAGATGTATGTTAAGAGCAGGATGTCTCTTAACATACAAACCCTGAATTTTCCACACATAAATCAGCTGACCTGATTGCCACAAGTATTTAAATCAGAGATTCATATTGACCATTTCTGAACAGGACTTTAACTGTTATCAACAGTTAAATAATATACATGAAGACACTGCCCTCTGTATTCCCTCTGGACACTGTAAAAGAAAAGAGATCTGCTTGCAGATTTTGCCACACAAAGTTCCCAGTCATAGCCCACACTAAACCCCAGCAGGGAAATGAGATAATAGTGAGGAACTGAATAACACAACCTTGACTTTTTTCTCAGTCATAAGATAAAATGCCAAATACTTACTGAGGGATAACAACAAAAACAACTTTATTTTTCCATTTTACCTTCAATATATTATGGCAGAAAGCAAAATAAAGTCTGTCCCAGCAGAAAAATTGCAATGACTGTTTTACAAGTCTCTCTTAAAGGTCAGTGGGAGTCAGACTGTAGTGTAACAAGGCTCAAAGCTCACTGTAAAAATTTTAGACATCAGAAATCACAATACATGGCTGGAAAGCCTTGGGTGGAACAGCTACATATCATCTACTTATTCTTACCAAGGTGAAGTTTGCAAAGGTCTCAAAATCCAGAGAGATAAGTTAAAGACAAAACTATAAACTTTTTCAAGCCGCTTGGACTTCCTGATTTGATCATCATAACAAAATTTGAAGGGTTGCAGTAATGAGAAAAGCCTGGGACTGAGGGCAAACAGTAGAAAGCATATACTGCACATCATCCCCAGTGCAGATTCAACATATACAGAAGGCATAGACAAAGAGACAGGCTATTCAAAAGACTAGATGAAAGCCCCAGAGTGGGAAAACCGTCATGGGAAGATCCAGCCAAAAGTGCTACAGGTCATGACTTGTGGGAAAATGTGTGGGTGCTTAGGGCAGTGAGATTAATGTGAACTTCTCTCAGATACTTTTCTTGCAACAAAATTTAAAAATCTCCAGAGCCCACATTGCCACCTCAACCACACAGCTCAAAGGAAGCCTTGGAACATTGTATCACAACTTGCCAGATTCTTGTGGCACACCTACACAGCTAAATCACAGAAGTCTTCCCATCGCTTTTTTGATATTTCATCATGCAACTGAATCCTGGATTTACTATCCTCTCTAAAAAAATCCTAGTTACTCTTCTGTGGACACTTTACAAAGTCCAAACTGTACCAAACAGCAGCAGAAACAAAGACCATGTGATGTGCTCCAACTATGTCCCAAGTTCTGCAGGGTTAAGCACATGCTCCTCAGGCAGGGATTGCAGCAGCCTGAGTATCACACATCAAAATGCTGCTCTGAAAGGCAGCCACACATTCCCCATGCAGGGCCCAGAGAAGAACCAATAACAGGTACCATGCTGTTACCAGCCAGCAAGCCAGCTCTGGAGAGGCTAATCCTAAAAAAAAGTGGTTATCAAGATCCTTGAAACTCTTCTATTTAGCAGTAGATCTAGCCTTAGTGTCTGAAAAACATTATAAAAGTCTTGGAACCAGCACTTTGAGGATGTAGACCCTTGCTGCAGAAGGAAGTACAGAAAAGGAGAGGGTTTTGCCCTATAACAAAGGGGGCATCTTGCCAATAAGATTAAGATCAGCTCTGCACCCCCAAAAATTAATGGAAAGTTCTTTAGTTCTGCAGCCAAATTATGTAGGAGGATTGAGAAACTTACAGGCTAGAAGATGCTATTTCCCGGAAAAGGTTCCTCTTTGCTTAGTTCTCATTTTGCTTATTTGATAGACTTTATAACCAGCTGGGCAGGCCTGGCAAGAAGTTATTTAGGGGTTCTGCTGACTCAGCTGGCTTGGAGGCCTATATATGCTACAGTAGTTCTGATGAGACTGAGTAAGGGTGTCTGTAAAACCCTCAGAAGGGTGGAGTATTCCCAACAGGATCCTCAGAAGTTGGTGACTGGTACCCTGTAGGCTATGTATGGACATTCTTTGTGACATCTCCTTTTCCTGACTCCTCATCTTTCACATCAAGGGACTTACATTTGCAGCCTTTAGGCTATTAAACTAATTAAAATACACAGTGTTCATGATGGAAAGCTGCTGATCTGGCTTCTGTAAAGATGTCAAAAAAAAATATTACCTTTCCTGTGAGTCTGAATAAAATCAAATTATACACAGAGTAGATTAGATTAGAGAAGATCTGTTTCTTAAAGTACCTTATCTGTTCTTTTCTTGTGCTATTCAGTCAAAACAGGCAGATTCACAGAATGCTGTTTATATCCCTGAGCTTCATGCTTGCAAAGGGATCAAATTCTGATCCTGTTGAAATGTTTTACTCATTCCAA
Source organism: Trochalopteron elliotii (assembly GCA_024734555.1). NCBI lineage: Eukaryota > Metazoa > Chordata > Aves > Passeriformes > Leiothrichidae > Trochalopteron > Trochalopteron elliotii. Next base: position 2,728,467 of record JANPWX010000108.1, on the reverse strand, counting down.
CAATGGAATGTATAATCTTCATCTGATTCCAAAGCAGAGGATTTTAGCAAAAAGAGCAAGTAAACTGGGATGTATGCATAAGTGCATTAACGGCTCCTGCTAAGTCTCAGTGATCCTCTTACAGGTACATAGGCTATAATGGATCGCAAGTAGACAAGGTAATGCAACGTGCTTCCTGCATAGCTCACCCTCATGGCAGAACAGAAACAGAGCTCACTGACAAGATCAGGGAACTGAGCCTTTTTCAAAAATGCTTTAGCTGTTCATGCTTGAACCAAGATGCCATGGTTCTAGTGGGCATGAGGGAAACGAACGTCCATGTTCAGAGGAGCTCAGCACTTGAGGACTCCCTCAGAAGGAAACGTGAGAAAGCGCCTAGCCCTGTTCCCAGCCCAAAGGCAGTAGCAACTACACTTCCATGCTATGTGAGAACCACTGGGTTTCTGGGAAGAGGCAGTGAGTGCATCTTAGCTCTCACCTGAGAGTCAGAAGCCAGAAGAGTCAGAAGTTGCAGGTGAGCTTTCAGTCCCACACATCAGGGTCAAGGGTGCACATGGGTTCACTGCTTTTTTCTGAATACATGGGTTGACATTACTGCAAACTGAGCATCCCTTGTGTCATTAAGCAGTGACAGCTATTACAACAGCAGTTCTATGCATGTCATCCTCCCTTTTTCTATTATTTTCTATTACATACATGGGGTATGTATGTATGTAATAGAAGAGAATAGTAAAAGGGAGGATGACATGCATGACACATTTCCAGGATGTCCTGTCATCTGGTGGAAACACAGCACAGGAAGTTATGAAACTCTTGAATAACACATTCTCATGCCATTGGAAAGAGCAAACCCAAGAATATTACATAAAAATTAGTTCCTCCTTGCCCTTTCGATAGAGAACATCTCTCAAGAAGTGAAAGTCTAGACGAGTATTATTGTGTTATCTCCTGCTTAAGAGGCAGCTTACATGCCACCTCAAGCAGCCTGTAAATCAAAAAATATTACAAGTAAATCACAGTTCCATCACTTTGCCATATAGCAATTTACCACTTTTTTATCTTCCTATACACACACACACACACACACATACACACAGGGGCTCCTGCATTGCCCTGGGTTTACTTGGTTCTTTTAAATTTTCTGGTTAACTAGACAGGCATTTGAGTATAAAATAGACAATAAATATTAAACAATAGGGACTCAATTGTTTTACTTCCTTTAGAAATTGTTATCTTGCCTTTTATAAGATGTGTTTTTATCATTCTACTACACTGGGCATGTTTACTTGGAGACCGCTATTGTTATTGAGTTTTCTTTCATTAATTCCTGAAAATTAAACGCGTTTAATATTTTATGTAAGCATTCCTAAAATCATAAACCGTGTTTAGGCCCTGTTTTTTTAAAGATCTTTCAGTCAAAATAAGTTCAAATGCTTGAGAGATAGCCCTATATATTCATACACAGAAAAACTCACTTATGAAAATGTCACACCTTTTAAGCATACTATCTTTCTGATAGCAGGCTTCTAATTAGGTAATGTTTGCTATGGATATGTCTAAGACCTTTCAGAACTATAAGCAAAACCTTTACTGCTGTGGGACCAAATATGTCACTCTCACTGATGAAATCTGCACATCATTTGAAAATGCAGTGGGTGGCTGCATATTTTGTATTGAAGAAGACAGAATAACAAAAATTGCCAGAAGCAAGCAAATTATTTGTAGCAGTGTATATTTATTCAAGGTCAGCCACCTGAAGCAGCTGGGAGGTTAAGAAAACTGATGTCCCTGAAAGAGACATATTAGTGAACATTCAACAGTGATTAAGTATAATTCATCGGCTCCCCCTGAATCCTGCCTTATCAGCTCCACAACTGCTGGATGCTCACAAAACACTCACCTAGCTTCTATGTCAACAGTGCTGCTACTTGTGTTTGGGTTTAAGTTTTGGAACTTTTTCCCTCTATAACAGGGAAAAAGGAACTTTAATAATAGGAACTTTTTCCCTTTATGATGGGGAAAAGACAGTAAAAATGTGGGAAAAGAGAAGAAACTCAATGCATGAAGGACAGAAAGATGGAAGAAAGGGATAAATGTCAGAAACGCCATTTTGTTGTATTCTGAGGACTCATGAGCATCTGATGCTAGCTCAGAGATAAATAACCACCTCAAGGCTACCTTCTTTGTCAGCAATATTTTTCACCTTGCACAAGCCTTAAGAACAGTGAAATCAGTTAACTGCAAGATAAATTTGAGTGGTGAGGATGAATAAATGTTTGATTTCCTCAGTTAGCACCATATCCCCTTGAATTTATCTAGTCTATATAAGTATAGAGTGAACATATAAGAACAGTAAAGAGTGATGAGACCTCTTCTTCTTAGTCTCTCCTAGTGTAAAATTCATTTGAATGCCAGAGGAAAATTCGTTTGGATTTCTGAAAATGTAAGAAGGGAAAGAAAGCCATACAAAGTTATGTCATTATAACAGTAACCATCCAAAACACTAAGAAAACTTAAATGATTCATCAACCTGAATCCAAAAAAAGAAAAGGAAATCTTTACTTTTAAGAAGTTGGCATTACAGTAACTTGTAGAGACCTCTGCAATGGTATGGAATTGTATCAGGCTCCTGTGAAGGCTGAAGAAATGCAATACATGATAGCATTCCAACCCACCTGAAAGCTCAAAATCATCTCATAAAATAGCATTAGCATTTCTGCAGACAAACCTGGCAGGCAACTTAGATAAACATTTTCACTGGCGCAAAAACATTTTCAGCAAATTGCTACATGTTCCTCAAAACATTTTTTCATTAGAAAGCAGAAAATTTGAAGTATTTTTCCCTTGAAGATAACATTGCATAAGACTCTATTTGCAATGCTCTCTGAATCCTGCCTGCAGGGTGAAAGCCCACAGTGCTAAGGCATCACATCAGATGTCCAGTGTCACGCAACGTATGCTTAAATAAACTAAGCCTTGGGACAACTTAAAACTACAGAGCAGCAGAATCAATGAGAAGAAATTTGATTTATTCTGACTGTAAGGCAGGAATAAGTTGACCTATCATAGTGAGTGACTGATCCCTCCTGGTCTCCTTTGGAGCACCTTCTTTCATTTGATGTTCAGATGCCAACCATCATTGCCTCTATCAGTATAAAAAAAATCACTCTCTTCAGATACCCTAATACACACACTAGAAAATTTCTCACTGTATAACTTATTTTTTAATAAAGTTATTTTTAGAAAATATATCTTGAAAGCAACAGACAAGGCACACTGTCCTTATGTAAAATCTCTGGTAAGGAAATCCCTTAAAAGCAGTGCTCTATTGCAGTCTCCAAGTAAGTAAATATATTAGTAAAGAAAAATCAAGCAGCACTATGTAACAATCCAGTAATTTCATTTGTACTGTGATTTGGCCAGATCATTCATTTGTACTGTGATTCCGTATTGAAGCTCTTAAACTACAGAGACACTCCCCAGCTGCTTCTGTTTGCTGTCTTATCTGATTCAATAGATTTCCCAAGCCACGTCCCTGGGCTCTGACAGGCAGACCCCTTCAGCCCCTGCACTAGACTCAACTCTGTGCTGGCCCAAAGGGGCAGAGAATGGGCAGCAACATTGTTGGATGTGCAACCAAACACAGTCTTCCCTTCAGAGCTGTATGGGGAAGGTACTGCTGCTGCCTTTTCCTCCACTTGCTGTATGGAGGGGGCATATGTGTTTTCTTTTCCCCTCCCCACTCCTGCTTTGGCACTATTTTAAATTCTGAATAGTTTGATCCAAACACAGGTCAATCCAAGCCATCACAGTCCCTGCACTGCCCTCCCCAGTCCTCCTGCCCAACACAGACACGGAAGAGCCAGTGGCAGTACAGGAGCTCTGAGAACATAGACACCTGGTGATGAAAAAAGACCCTCAGATTCAATGCTAATTTATATTCCAGTAGCAATAGAGGGCTAACTTAGACTACCTCTCATTTCTCTTTATTATGCCACAATTTCCTTCATAGGCATACATTTCTTTCTCTCTGGTGCTGCAAGGCAAGTCACACCTGTGTGGCAAAGAGCCACTTTTGGCACCTGAACTTTTTAAGGACCATGCAATCTGGAAAGTCAGATTTTTCTCTATCTGCACCTAAGGCTATTTATAAGTTCTGCTTTTTCTCTCATATTAATAAGATTGTAAAGACTCCATGGTGTGAGTAAAAAACAGTTTAACATTTTCTTAACATCAGTTTTATAAGAAAATAGAAGATAATCAAATGCACAAGCACTCTTAGGGAAGTAATTTTAAAAGGATACTACAAAAGAAGTATCCATATGCCAGGCATTACTACCTTATGAAAATCGAATTGTGTATCAGACTAAGCAAGGATCTGCCTTTGTCAAACACTAACTTTGGCTTAGGTTAAACTTTGCCAGGCAGGTATTTCATAAGGAACATTTCTCAGTGATTATGTGTTTGTAATAACATTCCTAATTTGAATTTTTGTTTTATTTAAATTGTTTTTTGATTTTTAGCTAAGAACTACTAAATAAAACTTTCCACAGTAAGATGACACTCTTTAAAAAACTATGGTGCATCCTCACCTTGTAAATACCTGCCCGGCCTACTGCCTCAGCAATAAACTGGACAAAGGTAAACAAACTTTACCACTTAAAGGGTCGGTTTTGAACTTTACCCACTGAAGGCAAAATATGACTTGAACGCCTCACATGGGTTCTACTGAACTAGAAGAATAGTTTCCTGACTTGGGTTGCACTACATCCAACTTAGCTTAGGTGTTTAAAATTAGGCATTCATATTTTTGCATCAGATATTAATTATTCATTTGGTAAAACACAGGCATATATTTTGGTATGGCAAGTATCACCTTCTAGAGCTGTCTTTTCCTCTTTAGTGATTGTAAAAATGGCTTAGGAGAAATAGCTCACATTCAGCCTTTTGGATTTCAAAAATCAAGCAAAATGGATTCCACTCATAGGCCTTATGTTTTCTTGCAGCTGTACAACAAACTCAGGTATCAAAACATTTCGTCTTTGCTTCACCAAGATTTCAGCTTATCTACATTAGAGTTTAGGGTAGTAAAATGCACGAGAGCAAAATAAATGTCTCAAGTGTCTCCCTTACTACTGTTATACCAACAGAAAAAACATTTTCAGGAATTTTTACCTATTTTGAATGAGGTCCTTCTATGGATAGGCTTCTTCAGAAAACCAATAAACACTCAATTTTCTCAGCATTTTGGGAAAATAAGAGGAAAAGCACAAGTCCCATAGAGTTCAGGTTTTATGCAACACCTGATAAGCTTCATTTTTGCAACCCACATAGGCTTGTTTGAAGTAATTTCTTGAAAACATTTTGATATTCTTGCTAAGTTTTCAGTTTACACAAAGCAAATAATGAAATATTTTAAATATCCCACAAGAACAAAAAAGTTATATGTATATTTACTTAAATATACTTATTTAGTGTTCTCTTGTACATGTGAATCTAAAGCACCCAGCTCATCTGGGAACCAAGGGCATGAAAAATTTAGGAACTGGCCCCATCATAACTATTTGTTATTGAACACAGACATCAACAGGCTTTGAATAACTAACTAGAGCTGAGACTCTTCTTTCTTAGAGCTAGACCAGCATAATGACTATTTTTTTATTTTAGAAAACAAACAAGTCTTAGAAAAAATCAAGTTCTTGTCTGAAAAAGTGATACTGTAAACTACAGCGAGAACAGATGCAACAGGTGACACGTCACAGGTAGAAATGTGAAAACCTTCCCCAAAGCACTGATAATCTATCTCAGCAATGCCTCAGATAAATATTTCTGAGAACAGACATTCACTCACTCACCATATCAGTGTCATCCTTTGCCTCAAGATTTGAGAGCAAAAGCAGAATTTTATACATCTATAACCAAAGTATACAAATTAGGGTCCAAGTTTAAAAATTCAGGAATGACTACATAAGGGAAATGAAATAGAACAACTCTGCTGCAACTGAGTTCTTGAAAACATCAGATTTTCAGTGTCAATTAGTTAATTCTAAAGTTTTGATATCATCAAAACAGTGTTGTAGCCGAGTCTAAAAATATCTCTTTATTTCCAGGAAGCTGTTCACTTTCTGACTGCCATATGAATGACACCTTCAGAGCTCTTGCCCCCTGTCCATATCCTAAGCAAAACTGGAAATTTTCTGTCTGGCTCACCTCATCAAGCACATGACAAATATCGCAGAGTACATGTGCTCTGCACACACCTCTTTTTCCACCTAGAAAATACAGTAACACAACAGCCAAAAAAGTCCAAGAGAGCCACCAGAGTGTTTCTCAGGCTGGTCAGTACAGTAGCAGGAGCCCTGGCCACACAGGCACAAGTTCAGAAAACCATAGGCAAATGCCCATTACATAAACATAGATCAGACCCACAGGGCACAGGCATAGTCTTCCCTTCCTGGGATGCCTGCCCATGCATTGAACAGGCTGTTTGCTTTGGGATGTGGTAAAATTGATGCATTTTTTCGAGTATCAGACGTTCTACTCATGCCCATATCAACTAAATGGCACATACATAGTTACTGTTATCCCAGATTAAACAGGCTCATTCTGCAAAGGACTAGCATATGCTCCTGAATTTATGGCACCTTTATATTTTCAGTTCTTTGCAGTGCTAAAATGGACCTTGACATAATTTTATACTGCTTAAATCTACAGCATAACTTCAGCTGTTCATATCTGCTGAGGATCTCATCGTTTCCACCCAGAAAGGGGAAGAAAGGACCATGGAGTTTTTTTCTCTAGGACTCTCTAACAGTACCCTTTGCAATCTTGTTCTTGTGATAAAATCTGCTGTGAAGCTTGTGAAGGTACTAGGCAAAAATCTCTCCTGAAAGATTCAGCTCCAGAATACATACTTTGTCATTTTAACTACATTCTTCCAACCTAAGCATCAGATAGAGAAAAAAAATTGAAATACTGTGGATTTACATAAGACACATGCAGCACATGGAAGCACATGAATAATAGAAAAAAGCAAGAAACTATTTATTCCAAAACAGAAAGTTTATTTTAAAAAATTGGAATTTGCCATATCTTTGGTGTTACTGCACCTCATCAGAGAGTCACACTCCATAAAAATAAATTTACAAATTACCTTGGAAATAGGAAACCGTAGGAAAAAAACCCATCACATTTGAATTTTTAGTAAGGATATTGAAAGAAAGAAGATGTAATCAATCTTGCAAGCTTACTTAAGAAATTGAAGGCACATGTAACTTTCAACTCAGCCACTCTTGAATTTTGGAAGATATTAAAAAAAAAGGTCTTTACTGATACTGAGTTTAAAGTCAGTAAAGTACACGATGATTTCTTTCAGGATTTTCTTGATGATGGAATCACTTCCTATCCTTTTAAAACACCTCCTTTAGCAATTGGTGAGTGTCTTTAGTACTTGAGTGTAACTACCTTGGTATCCTCAGATTCAATTAGAGGGAACATGTTACCTAAAGAGCAAAGCTAAATCAGATAAAGAGAATAAGAGGGAAAGTGGTTTAGAGTGAAATCACCACAAAGTGGTTTAGAGTAGAAAAGAACTACATGCATTCACTATAAAATAGCTGCTTCTCTTGAGGAGTAAGTCAGTGTCCTACATGTGTTTGAAGATTACTAAAGCAAATTTGTGAGAAGAGTTGATTCAAGATACAAGGAAAAAAAAATGTTAGGATTAAATCAGGAAGAAGCACATGTATGTATCTGCACATACCTCTGGCACATGTACGTGCCAGAAAAAACACGTTGCATCCAGTCATAAAGTAGTCTGGCAAGGGAAAATGTAAAAACCTCTTTTTCTAGGGGTTTGAAAACAAAAGTCAGTATTATTTCATTAATAAAGTCATAATAAAGTAATTCCCTATGGAAATACAGGAAATGAGCTTCTGTTTTCAGGAGACAAGTGTGATAGAGCCCCATCCTTGCAGTCACAGTAGAATGCTATTCTGTGTGATGGGACCGTCCTCTCCCACCAACGCTGTTTGACAAAGGCAGAAATACCAGAGATTGCTGCAAGTCATACTGTTGTCACTTCTACACTTCTTCCAGCAATTCTGGTGCCCGGAATGACAGTGTTTACTGCTTTCTTCTATGCCAGACCCACTTGAGGTTACCTACAGACACGGCTTTTGTGAGGAATGGCTTTGCTCATGGCTTCACATCCACACAGCACAAGGAAGCACAGGAAACTCTGACCATGGTAGGCAATGTCCTACCTTAACACTCATATCAGGAGCAAAACATGCCTCTTTGCAATCCTTTTATTAAACAATGCAATTATCACTGCACAGGTTGCCTAGATAGAATCTCCCATAACTGTATGACATGGAATGAGGCTAGCTGGAGTGATCAGGACTGTTATTAATCTCCTGTCTGTCAACATAACATTGCAATATATGAGCTAATAGATCCTTCAAACTTCATATATATGCCTCAGCTATCTCAGAAGATGATAAATGATATGGTATCCATTCAATGATTTACTTGACAGAAACACTAAGTTTTCAACAGTTTCAATAGAGATTAATGTGAAAAATTTTAGTATTTCTGAAAAGCTGTTCTGTTCACAACGGTAATCTTAGTGTTATCTGCAGACCAGAGAAGCAGTAAAGGCCAGTAAAATGTTACCTGTTCCTTCTTTTCCTGTAAATCCAAAGTGTTTTGGTATAAAGATCATGCAGTTCAGTGTACCTTTTCCATACTTACAAAATGACTTTCTGTTAGGCAAACACAGCAAACACCTTAAACCTTTATACTTATTTATTTATATAGAAGTCAACAGCTGAAAAGGATTGCTCTGGTTCTCTCATGGTGCTGTGAAGTGCATGAACAAATATCTGAGCTGCTCCCTCACAAAACAGAGGTGAGAACTGGACTGGAGGATTCATTGCACACAGTCAGGCGGAGCAGATGTGCCACGCACAGAAGTCACCAACACTGCAGGACTGCCCCTGTGCCTGGGAGGCAGAACCAAGAAGAAACTGAGCTTGCAAGTGCATCGAAATAGGACTGCTGGAAGCTTTTGCTTCAGCACTTTGCTTGCTAAACTGTGCTAAACTTTTCAGCTTGCACTGTGGTTTCTAGTAACATTTTCATAAGTTATCTCTCCAGGAGTATTTGAGGCCCTCCACTGTCACAGAATTACTGTGTTGATTGCTGTCAGCACTGCTACCAGCCTTGCTGCATCACCAGATTTTGAATCCTTCAAAATATCTTCTGAGATGATGAAAATCATGTGGAAGAACAAGATGAGAAACACTACCTGAATGTACAGGTAGGTGTTTTCCCAGGATCAATTTATTTCCAAACTTCCTGGAACTGCTTCCAGACCTGGAAGCACAAACATGTCCATTTTTTCCAAAGATAAGTGGATGCTTCCAGTATCACATATAAGGAAAAGAAATGAGCACAAAAGGATTTGAAAATGGACAGAACCACTTTCACATTACCAATGGGTTTTTTCACTCTTTCAAATGCCTTCCATCAAAGTGTCACAAAATTGTTATTAAAAATTCCTTGTCTCTCTCCTTTCTCCCTACCATTTACACATCACCATCTCATATACAGCTGTATAGCTGTATACCTGTACAGCTCAGCCAGTCCACACCAATTATTGTCCAAGCCTGATCTGTCCAAGTCTAATCTTTGATTAACACCAAAGAATTTTTTTTTTGTAATTCTGTGAAGCTATTCAGGTATTATGGAAAATACAAAAGGGCCCCAAGAAGCTAAAACATCCTGTGAAGAAACAAAGGCAAAATGTTAAGAAAACATAGAAAAACAGAATGCCTTGTAGATAATAACCAAACAGAAGTGGTCAACAATACAGTTCTGACACTTTCTACTTGACCACATAATGTGCTTTACCAGATGGCGGGAATAATTCTTCCATCCTACACCTGAGATAGCCAAGGTATTAAATTATGATTATTATTATTATTGTTGTTATTATATATATATATATAATAATAATAATTATTATTATTATTATTATTAAGCAAAGATTGAAGAAAAATGTGGGCACTAGGAGACATACAGGCTGTTGGTGGTGTTATGTGCCTGGTCACAGGATGAAGCTCAGGGTTGAGGAATACCAGGGAATGTTTTTGTTGTGGTAGGATTCTTCCACCTACCTCTTTTAACATTGTTCCCCATCATAATCAACCAGGTATTTTGTTTTCTTTGTTGGTTTATTCTCTGGATTTGGGTAAACTTGTGACAGACTCTGTTCCCATGCAAGGGAATAAAAGCAGAAATCTCCTATTACTACCTTAATGCCAATGTCTGCTCCTTGCATTTACCTTTTCTTGGGTCTAGAGAGGAAAGCCAGTGATGCAAACACAACCTCATCCTCTCTGGAGATGATAAGAAACCTCTGGGCTTATGAGATAAAAGGTTTTTCTTCTACTCTGAGATTGTGTTTGCCTTAAAAAAAAAAAATTGAAAAAGAAACACCCCAAACCCAACCAACCCCAAAGCACAAAACACCCAAGCCCACATTTTTTGAAATATCTCCTTTTTTTGTTTGGGTTTTAGGGCAGTTGGTGGAGATTATCTTCATGGAATCACCCATCTTCTTTCTGGGCTTTTTCTGCTGCTCCATTTAAAGAGAATCTAAGTAGGTGTAAATGTGATGCATACAAGACACCAGTCACAGAGGATAAGCATACACTTGGAATTTTGCTGAGCCAGTAGTCAATCCCAGGCTAAGAAACAGCTCAAATGCCCTGTGGACTGTGTTTATGTAGGCTATCACTGTTTCAGTCAAAGCTCAATTTTAGGAAGCACTAACCCCTTGAGTATGGAGAAAAAAGATCTGTCTTGCTACTTCCTTCAGTTGTTAATAATTATCATAATTCCAAGCAAGCTCCCAATTAGTGTGAGCTAAATATTCAACCTTTCCCTTCATGGTTTCCTAAATGAGAATCTCTTAGTCTAAATAAACATAATATTTAGCTGCATTTAAATACAGACATGATTCAGAGCTTACTTTTAAAATTATTCCTAGAGATACTGTTCAAATACTTCATGCCAGATCTTTATCTGGCTGTTACATTCATGTAAAAGAGGTAAGTGCTTTAAAAAGAAAAAAGTCTCTCTTTCATGGGTTCTTGTTTAATTTTTTTTTTTAATGAAGTGTTACGGGCAGAGTGTGGAGAGCTTTTAAACTGATTATGTAACCCACAGAAAGATCCATTCACTCCTTAGTCATCACTAACATTATTAAGCGAGCAGCTGCAATCCACACACCCATTTTTGCTTTTATCATGAAAACAGAATGAAATTTATCAGTTATCAAATACAATGCCTTCTCCGTGTGAATAAATTATCTTGTGGTTATAACTTACAAAATGTTCCCATTTCTATTCATACTAAATGCATCAAATCCTTCGGATGACAGAATGCTACAAAAATTATCTGAACTGTCAGGAAGCTGCAATGATTTATTGTACAAAAAAATATTCCAATTTTTACCAACTCAAAGCAGAAGCAAAAAGGGAAAAAAGAGAAGCCTTTCAAGAATATTGGTCATATATAGTTCAGAGTGAATCATCACTGACTAAATCATGTTTGTTCTTTCTAAGGAATCAATGATTTACATCTTAATGACACTTGACAGGGAAGTCATGATCCCTCCCTTCAAACAGATCTCCCCCCAAAAAGCACTGTATGAAATTTTGAAAGTATCAATAACTTTAACAAATTAATTTACAGTAACAAGTATCTTCTTGCATTTTGCACTCAGACAATGTCATCCACCGTGAAATGATGGAAAGCCTGAGTGATTAAAGTCACATGTGATTATTTTTGCTTGTCATTTTTGCTTGTCTCTGACAAGCTACACTCCAGCTGAAAGGAGCTACATGGATGAGGGAGAGGGATACTGAGCATACTGATAGATCTGGAAGAAAAAGATGTCTTTAACCTGTTTCTCATGATTCTGCAACTGAAATCTGGTCATGTGTGTTTGATAAATATTTACATAACTGAAAAGAATGTCTAAATCTATAAAAGAGAAACAAAACCTTTTTTTTTTGTCCATTTTAGTGATTATAAAGCCAATTCAAGGTTTATGTTCACACAGAATAGCGTAAGTCTATTCAAAAAGATTTTTCGCAGAATAAAATTGCAGCTTCTTAAATCTGTAAAAGAAGGTTAAACATAATTTCTTTTTTCTTTCCTGGAGATAGCAACTTCTTCCTTGTCAATTGCAAAAACTTCAAGCAGTTTTCACTAGAGCTGAGTCAACACAGATTGAGCTGAAGCATCTGGTCCTATGAAAGCTGCTGTGAGAGTTTGCAGAATTTTAAATCCTATTTCAGGAGCATCGTGGTGACACTGTAATTATCACACTGCACTACTAAATAGGCTTGAGCTCCATTTTAAACACACAGAGCCTGTGCTCCAGCACAGCCCAGAAACAGTAAGATAGGCCTGTCTGGTAGTGTGACTATTCCAGGAATGTCTCCTACTGCAGCACCCTCAGAGCTCTTCAGTTAACAACAAAAGAAATCATGAAATAGGCAATCTTTAAATTACTCTTTTGGGGAAAAAATAAAATCTTTCTAATCCCTTAGTAACAATTAAAGTTTGGCTTATGCCTCAAAGTGTTGATGTGGAATTTTCCAGTCACAGAGGTGGATGCCCAGCATGTAGGCTACTGTCACAGCACTGAAGGCCATGGCTGAGGGACCAGCCCAGTTACTGGTGCTACTTTCTAATCTCTGCTGTGTATCTGATTGCTTTATACTTCATATAAGCCTTTTAAACCCTAATTAATTTCATTAGTGATATCCATTTTAATTGCTGATCTACATGAGTTTCTTGCAGTACAAATATTTAATTTGCTTTTCTTTCAGTTGTCCAGTAGTTTGTTTGCCCCCGCATTTCTGATTAATCAGAGCTTTCAATTTACCTTTTTCAGCACTTTGCATTCTTTACTCTCATAGCCTTTCTGAACTGAGTGGTCACAATCTTTTAAATATTTTTTTTCCCTTCATGACTTCTCTCCTTCTGCTATTCCAATATTTTTTTTAAAACCTTCTCATCATTGATCTTCAGTCATATTCTTAACAGTGGAGAAACCCCCCCCACTGTCAGTAGAATAATATGAATTGACACAGAGCACAGAATCCTCCACATTGTTCCCAGGGAGAGAAAAAAAAAGGCTTTACTGATTTTCCCCACATGCAACAAGGTGCCACATACCTCCTCTTTCAGACTCCACATAAAGAAGTCGGCACTGAAATGGAAATGCACAGAGAAAGTATGGGACCTTTGTAGACATTTGTGTGGCACCAGCTGACTGAAAAGTTTCAACCTTGTTGCATGCACTCTACACAAACCACAGTCTTTGCACTTTACTTATAAATATTAAAATACCAGAAAATGTGTTAAATTTGGAAGGAATTCATTCCAATTCCCTTAACCTTGTGATCCATGACACACATCACCTATAATCAAATTATAAGATGTACTCATTCTGCCTACGATTTCCTAAGTAACATCTTGAAGCAGACATCATCATCTTTTTTGATATGAACTTACAACATGACCTTCATTCCCTTAATGTAGGCCCTAGAAATTTCTAGGGACAGCAGCAGAGAGAACATACCACTGACAGAAAAAGGAACAATATTTGACCTTTCTGTTGTTATTAATAAACAAACAGCATGCCATTTCCTCAGCAAAGCATACTGAAAGATCTTTCTGCCCTTTCCAAAGCCAGGGTCTTCCTTCCTTTTCCTTCCTTCCTTTTCCTTCCTTCCTTTTTTCAAGTGATTACTATCTTGTATGTCTCGTACTTGTATGTATAATTCCACCTAGTATCTATATATTTCCAATTTGTATCTGTGTAATTCCCTGTAAGTTTATTTCAGGGCATGCATGTTTAAAAATCTCTGTGGCTGTTCTGCTGTTGCACCAATTATTTTAAAACCCTTTAAATTGCCAAGCACACCTCATTTTTCCTTATACTCTAACATTTTTCTGAAGTGATGCTCTCCTGAGTAATCATGGAATTACCCTAAGGAGTGTTTCTCCTGCACCAACCTTAACCCTGTTTCCTTTGATCAGACATTATACAAATTGAAAATAAGACAGCTAAAAATCCTTCCAGATGATCACAGACAACATACAAAATTGGGCCTTACAAAATTACAGACAAAACTTTAATAGGTCTGGTCTGCCTGTGTATAGATAACTCAACTCACAGGGAGGAGGTAAAGTGAGGTATCACCTGGACCTCTGCTACTCTAGTGTATGGCTTATCCTTGAAAAAAACAGAAACACATTGCCCTAATAGTGGTGAGGAAAGGTGGGAAATTCCCTTGATTCACTGAGGTTGAAGATGAAGTACCTCAGAAAAAGATGCTCTGCAATGCCAATCTGTGCAAAAGATGAGCCTTTCCATTAAACATCTTCATTTGTCTGCTAATATACAAAAGGAGTTCAAATGTTGAACCAGGTGGCCCAGAGAGGTTATTGGCATCCTTGAAAATATTCAACATCCCCTGAGCAACCTTATCTGCTCAGGCCACTTTAAGCAAGAATTGAACCAGATGAATTCCAGAGGACCCATACAACCCAAATTATCTATGATTCTGTAATACCTATTTAAATGCTTCCTTTTGGATGTATTGAAAGGCAAGGCTGCCTCAGACTTTCTCCCTGAAAGAAAGCAAGTGTCATTGTACATATAGTGCCTATAGAAGGAATGGCCTCAAATCAAAGAGTCTATAAACCCTCTAAGGCTACTGGGATTAGGAAATACTCAAATGCAAGGGGCTTTTGTTCCTTGAACCTACCCCTTGCTCACAGGAAAACAGGAGATCTTTAGATTTATTACAGCATAATGACAAGGAGGTCGTGAAAAAACACTCCTTGTTTTCAGATTTGGACAATCACAATCTTTTTTAAATTTCAAAATACTATCTTCATATTGCCTATATGATTTTCTTTGTATTTCCCATTGGGAGTATTTAAATATCTGACCATATTTCATGTTATATCAACTCAGCAGAGCTTGAACTCACAGAAGTCTTTGTTAAACTGGGACATGTTTTGAGTATGGAGACAGAAAAGATGAGAATCCCTAATGGCTAAAAGATTACTTGAAAGAGAATAGATCTGGTATTCATTTGTAAAGGAGAAAGGAGAACAGAGATTTTAAAACATAAGACTAATTCAGAATTCTGAAATTCATATTCAAAGAGAAATCTAAAATACAATGCCAAGATTCAAATTTAAGGAAATGAAGACATCATATATAAAGTATCTAGATTTTAATGTGACCACACCTGTCTAAACATTCATTGGTTACAGCTAGAAATTATTTGCAAAAGTCGTTGCAACATGAGCCTGCACACAAAATGTAAAATGCAAAATGCAATTAGTAGGAGTTGTCATTAATCACTTTCCATGCAACTGGCAAGGCCACCTAGAAACAGGAGACACCTATGGCAAACACTATTACTATGAAGCTTTAAAAAAGTGAAGCGAGTAGGCTTTTAGTCAAGCAAATACCACCCCCTAAATCTGTCTATAACAAGGACTGATTTTCTCCATGTTTCTCATCAGAGCATACATTAGTGGGAAGAAATTACAGTACTGTGCAGATGGTTTCTCCCTGCCAAAATGAAGGCATTTAGGGGAGAAGAAAATAGAAGTTGCCTACTAAGGCATTTGTTTCCTTCTAGTAGTTTTGGGCAAAAGTAGGAAAAATACTTATATAACAAATAATCCACCAAGGAAAGTACAAAGTACAGGTACAGCCTCCCTCTGATACTCTAATGCATTAAAACCCCTAAAAGTAAAATTAGTATGTGCACACATCTTTGTTAACATAAATTTAGTGTTGTGTTTTTAACTAGAGGTGATAACACAGTCAAAACCTACTTTAATGATTGAGACAAAAAGCTTCCTGGATATGTGTTGTAGTCTAAAGTGATGACACCACTAAAGTGATGGGTTCCTCTACCCAGCTAATAAACATGAAAGGAACCTAGATGGGTTATTTTCCCTAGAAATGTCTGCAAAGAAATGGTTTTCTGACAAGTCCTTTATCAACTTTCTAATATAGGAAATCACAAAGACCCCTTATTAAACAAGGGTATGTTCCAGAAGTGAGGTCAGAATAAATGTGAGCCTCTGTCAAAGAGCTTATAGGGAAATGTCACTTTAAAACCCTGTAGCATGTAAGACACATTAAACAAGATGAAAGGCAACAAATGTGTTTAATTTTAATGTGTCTAATCTTTCTGGCCAAAAATCCTACTTCAGCTTCTAGGGTGGATTTTCTGCTATGCGTGTGGGCAGGCATATCAGCCATATCAGCGCTGGGGAAAAAAAAGAGAAAAAACATAAAGAAAAGTCAAATCACTTAGCATTTTCTTTAAAATTCTCTCATAGCTAATTCAAAACTCTAACTGAAGAAAAGACTTGGATTTAAATAAAGCTAATTTTGTGTGTCCTGAGAAATCTGCATTTCCAAAGCAGAATGCAGGGTAAACTCTCAGGTTAGTGATATCCAAAAGGAAAAGGGGAATTACAGTAAGGGAGGCAGGCTATACAAGAGCAAAATTCCTCTGTTACTAGTATAAATTCTTTCCTTTCAATGATTAAAGGTATAGCAATGCCTCCATTTTTATGGTAGGGTACCATAGCAAAAAAAAAAAAAAAAAACAAAAAGAACCAAAAAACACCAAAACAAAAAACCTAGGAGAGGTTATTCACAGCATTAGCTAAAAAGACAACATACATACCCTTGCCTAGTGTCGACAGATAAAACAATCCTTTCTCTGTGTTTTAAGTCATGTCTGGTGACTCAAGGAGAATTCCAATTTAGAAAAGCTACCAAAATAAATAAGTTCGTTTTAACATATGCACATTTTCCAGAAAAGCACTGTGTCTAGATTTGAAGACATAAGGAAGCAGAAAACACTGTTCTTATAATTTGTTCCATCTATCAGGCATTTTGATCATTAACAAAATTATTCCTATTTTGGACTTTGTCCAGTTTCAGCTACCAGATATTAGTGTCTCCTATGCCTTTGAATCATAGAATAGAATCATAAAATGGTTTGGGTAGGAAGGGACCACAAAGGTCCTCTAGTTTCAACCTCCCTGCATGGACAGGGACACCTGCAAGACCAGTTTGCTCAACCTGGCCTTAAACACTTCAAGGGATAGGGCATCCAAAATTTCTCTGGCCAACCTGTTTCAGTGCCTTGCAACTCTCACAGGGTAGAATTTTTTCCTAATATCTGATTTCAGTTTAAAGCCATTCCCATTGTCCTATCACCATATACCCTTGTAAAAAGATCCTCTCCATCTTTCTTGCAGGCTCCCTTCAGGTACTGGAAGCTTGCAATTAGGTCACCCCAAAATCTTCTCCAGGCTGAACAATCCCAATGCTCTCAGCCCTTCCTCACAGGAGACGTGCTCCATCCATCTAATCATCTTAGTAGCCTCCTCTGGACTTTCTCCAGCAGCTCCATGTCCTTCCTGTGCTGGGAACCCCAGAGCTGGATGTGGTGCTACAGGTGGGGTCTCACCAGAGCAGGGCAGAGGGGCAGAATCCCCTCCCTTGCCCTGCTGGCTATGCTGTTTTTGGAAACCCACCTTTCTGCAGTCTTCCTTTCTGTAAATATGGTCTCCATCCTATGTCCCAGTGTATATTTGCTCTAGCAGACAGAGACCTTGTCAAACAATCCAAGTCATGCCCTGTGATCACCCTTCCCATAAGTTGCAGCTCTCCCAACATGATCTGGTTCTTTTTGTTTGTATTAAATCAACAGTAACTTTTAAATTTGATCCAAAAGTTTATGGAAACACAACAAGCAGCTTCTCAGGTCCCAAAACCCAAAAAACTAGAATGATATGCAGAAACAAAGAATAGCTTTAAGAAATCTGATTTTACCTATACAGCTTTATTTCAATTTTTTAATCTAATTTGTAATATCTTCAAAATGAAATAAAGGCTGTTTGATGAGACTTGTTTTCCATAAAACCATGTTGGTATTAATTAACTTTCTACCCTCTAAGACATTAATAATTACATCCAGCATCAACTTTTTCATTATTTCGCCCAGTGCTGATGTCCATTTATGGCTACCCGTATCAGACAAACTACTTTTCTCTGATGCTGAAGCAATGTTTCCCTGTGAAAATTCTCTCAAACTGCAGTATTTTTCTGATACACATTAAAAGTTAAATCTAGGGTGGCAGATAGCCTTCCAATCAACTTACAAGTTCTGGTGATTCAAAACTGCTTTTCCCTAAGAGACAATGTTTATCATCATAATTACTTATGAACCAGATTTTGAATCTCTAAATTATTTCCATGTAATAAGGATTCACTGCCCTAACTTTTTCCAAATACAAGAAAAAATATTCTTTGGCCAATCTATTTGTCCTGAATCATGATAACAATTTTATATTTTTCATTCCATGTTGGATTGACACTTTTGCCAACATTTCTTTAGTTCTTAATCTGTTAAATGGAAAATAAATGTCTCAGCACTCAGACACACACGACCCTATGGGGCCAGATGAGATCCCCTGCAAGGTACTAAGGGAGCTGCTGGAAGGCCTCACTGAGATTTTTTCCATCATTTACCACCAGTCCTGGTTCACCTGTAGTACTCACATTTCAGGAGCCAGTGACCAAGTGAAGGAAGTCAATTTCATAAAGTTAAGGGATATAAAAGAAAAATCACCATAAGATATTTCAGCTCCACACGCAAAATATGTGACATACGCCTAATCTCTAAAATTATTAGAGATTATATAATTCTCCTCAGAACAGCTTCTTCTACAGTATGCAGGAATTGGAGCTATTCTCAGGTTTCTCCTCTTAAAGATGCTGTAATCAGTTTAAGAAATAATTTCATAACCACTAAGTAACAGCGACAAAAAACAATTAAGTTAAATTTCCTCCATGGAATAATCATAGCATAAAGGACATTGTTACACCAGTCTTCTGAGAGGAGTATTTTTTAAAAACAAAAGTAAAGAAATTAATCAAAAAGACACAGAAGGAGAGTAAATACACTAAACATTTTAACTACAGTATGACGAAAACTCGGGATTTTTAAATAGTTTAGGTGGTAAAATGCCAATATTTATATCTTTAAATAGTATCAAAGGAGAAAGAAAAGAGAAATGGGAAAGGAGTATTTCTATGTTCACTGAGAGCATAAGTACTTAATTTTAGGCAATAGAAATAAGAAGTCAATAGGAAGAAATTATCGCAAATAAAATGTTCATGAGAGAAGAACATGGACATCCTGAAGAAGAGTTCAGTGAAGACACCTGCTCACCCTGCAAATCAATAAAACAAGCAATGCTGGGATACAATCTGAACAAAAAGTAATTTTGGATTTGATTATAAAGCTTGTGCATGAACCAGTACAGCCTTAATTGGAACATCATATTTTGTTCTCTGAAAGGGAAGAAGAGCAAGAGAAAGTGCAGGTAATTCCCTCTACCCCAAGCCTGTAGAGACATAGAAAAAACAGAAGACATGGTGAATAAAGATATTAAGGTGTAAGTGGGAGATACTTCAATGATGTAGGCGAAAATAACAAACAAAAAAACCCTGAACAAATTTTTAAAAGGGAGAGAATGCATAAGAAAGTAAATCTTATATGCACTTTCCTGTTCATAGTAAAAGGTGATCAACAAGACTAAATAGCCATAAAATTAAAAGAAAATTTTGAATTAAATGTTGTATAAATCCACAGTTTGTCCTTCTGCTGTAGAGGCTAGAATTTGTAGTTCACAAAGAAAAAGCACTTTTTTAGATAACATATTAATTGTACACATAAAGGTTCATAAAGAGTTTTTAAAAGGTTTAGGTAGTAGCCTTTCCTAGATTTAAGGGGAAAGTCAAAAATGCTTGTTTGAAAATTAAAAAATGGAAGATATATTTGAGCATCCTGAGCCAACTGGGTCTTAGCAGTAAATGACAGATAGTGCAGGGCCTTGAGAGGGAAGATAAAGGATGCCACGGAGAGATGAAGAGTCCAGGAGCACAGTCCAAGTAAGTGCTTAGAAAAATAACTTTGTGTCAGGTAAATGCGTGCACGTACTCTGCAAGGCCTATCTCTTCTCTTTCCCAACGCTTCCCAGAGGGAGTTACAAGTACAGATGAATGAGAAGGAGAAAGCCCCAAGAGACAAAACAGCAAACAAGATCATCAAGGTCACACTGTGCCCAAATATTTGCAATTTACAATCAGGACACATAACCTTGTGTTGTGGGACGATGTATCCTCTCTATAATACATTCCATTAGTAATTCATTGAACATGTTTTAATCTCAGAATAAAAAACCTAACGTTTCAAGTAAACATAGGAATTTGATAGCTACATTATATATATGTGGCAAAAGTCTTCTGCTGCACCCAGTGTTGGGATTTAAGTTCTGGTGCAGGAGTAACAATGAACACTGCACAATATTCCTTAGAGGTCCCTCTGCACTAGATATCTTAGTTTCTCATGAAAACCTGTCTCCCAGGGGCTAAGACTCCAATAAATTTAGTTACTGTTCAGAGAACAGCCCATAGTGCCACAAAGTGTGCTCATAAAGCTGTGTTTAAGAAACAGGTAAGTGGGAGAATGTGTCACTGTAAAACCATGCTCAGCCTCCAGTAACCCTGTGTGGCAGCCTGTCACAGCGCTGCAAGTGAACCAAAACTGTAAGTTGGTACTATTCTGTCTCAATTCATTAATGAGGATCTGTTGAGAAATAACCACTTTAGACAATGGGGTCTCACATTTTCTAATGGAAACCTTACGTTGCCTTTTTAGAGATCTCCTCTCTCTTCATCCTTGTCTTTCAAAGCTGCTTTTATTTTCTTTCTTTTTTGGCTTGATTTTTATTTTTGCATGGAAACAATCTATCTTTGAGAATGAGGCAGGGAAATATTGACTAGTCCTTGTGTTGAGTCACACAGCAACTGCAGATGGGCTAGAATGAAATTATAATGATAAAACACATTTCTTGATCAAGTCATTGATCAGCTTTCCCCCACAATCCAGGTGAAATTCACGTGGTCTAACACAGCAATATAATGTTAGATATCCAAGTCTGAGCAAAACAGCCTGATCATTCCTTATCCAATGGAAATAAACCAGCATTTGCAAAGAGGAATCCAGCTCAGCCCGAACAACATGTCTAAAAACGGTCAAAAGAAACAGTTTGAAATTGCCCATTTCCATCCATCAGCTATAAAACTAAATTAGGACTACCAGACCAAATTTAGAGATTTAATTCTATCGTGTCTAGACCAAGAAAAGAGGCAAAACCTTCTTCTTGTTTTTATGTCTACTCAGAATATTCTAACATACGCTTAAGCTTCTTCTTTCCCTTCAGCTTTTTAAAGCTTGCTATTCTGAGTGCATGCTAATTGTCATAAAACTGGTCCAAACTCAACAAGGGAGTGGGAAAAGGAACACACTGAACATCCATATGCTTACCCCTTGCAGATCTTTATAGGATGTCCTGACACTGAATAAAATTTTTCGCTCCAAAGCCTTTGAAATTTCCAAAACCAAATACCAAGACTGGATCCCACTTTCTTTTGCCCACACCCTGATGCATATTTTTCCAAAGAAAATGCATGCTGCATTTTTATTTGTCCTTTTTTTTGTCATCTGACAATATACAAAAAGATCTCATTTCAATCACTTTCAAGTCAGCTTCTACAAAATATTTTTTTAAACAAAAGACACTTCATTTGTGTCACCTCACTTAGGATCCAGGTAGTGTATGTCCTCAGATGAGTCAGCTCACAGAGCCCAGAACCTCTTGAATCAAGACCTGAGCTCCAATATTTTTTCATAGGAGGAGAGCAAGACACCCCAGCTCTGAACTGAGGACCTGCCTCAGAACAACCTGTGTTACTGACGCACCAGCCCATCTCCCATGGAAGCCCAACACCACTTCAAATGGCAAAATTAGACTGGAAATTAAAAAGCATTTCTTTGTGAACAGGGTGGTTGAAAACTGGAACAGCTTCGTGTAGGGGTGGTTGATTCCCAGTGTCTGCCAGTGTGTAAGAGGCATTTGGACAATGCCCTTAGCAATGAACATTAACTTTTGGTCATCTCTGAGTTGGTCAGGCACTTGGACTAGATGATTGTTGCAGCTGCCTTCCAACTGAAATATTCTATTGTACTGTACTCTATTCTACTCTATTCTATTCAAAATATCCCTTTGCTTTGCTGATACAAATTGTATTTACACTTCTAAGTTGTATACACTTATTAGTCTTAGGACATTCTGTACAATCTTTTTACTACCAGAAATGAAGTCAGAAGAGGTACAACCCAACTTATTCTTCCCTTCTCTTGTCTCCATAAAAAAAACATAGGAAGAGAAAAAGCCCTTCAGCATGGTGAGAGATTATAAAAACCCGCATTGAAACTACTACAACAAGCTGAAGGGCCACAAGAACAGTCTGTAGTGCTGTCCTGGCAGCTCAGCCTTCCTTTTGTGGAAAGGCCAGTTTCCACACATCCTTCTGTCACTGTTTTACACCCTGTATCAGGAAATACAGGAAAAACCTGTACTACTACAGGGAAAAACCACCTCTCTCCTCCACGTTTCTCATGTATCTCCTGAAGCAATGCAGAAAATAGGAGGGAAGAAGATCTGGATAAACCTCATTAGTAATTCACAGACTTCAGATGGCCACTGGGAGCCAGAAAAATTTCTGGCAGACACTGGACAGAGAGCTATGCAAATTCTTCTGCTTTCCATCACCAGTATCACACAGCTCTGTGCAGCCAAGACAGAGAAAAGGCAGATTTTCTCAAGATCTCTCCACTGGCCTAGACACCAGCCATCAGCCAGGCAGTCAGTTGAAAGCTGCTGGTGAGATGATGGGACGTGAAAAACTGAGCTTGCAAAAGAGCCCTGTTCAATCACATCAATGCCTCAAACTCATGTTCTTGCTACTCAAATACTCTAGTGGCCCTTGCCTTTCACCAGCTAACAGCTGTCTTCCTCTCACACTCCTGTTCAAAAGCAAAACTTACAAAATGGCATTAAAAATCCTTTTCTTATTTTGATTTCTGCACACCTCCAACATCTTTGCCAAAAGAACAATCGCTGGCTGCTTCTTTTGTTCACAGGTGGCCACTAGAAAAATCAGCATTCAACTATTTAACACTAGATTAATTTTTTAACTAATTTCAGTTTTGAGCATTAACAGACTTTCCTGATGAAGTCCAAACTAATTTACAAATACATTGCATAATTATAAATACACATTTATAAATTGTATAATTTATGAATACATTTCATTCCACCTGGAGCAAGAGCAGTGGGAGTTAATTCCTGGAGAGAAAGAATTATAGGCATCAAACAGCCTTTAAAAATGCCTGAAATATCCATGCTAGTCTCTAATGTCCTGTTTCATTTATTTATCTTTTAAGGAACTGAAATTTTGGTATGGAATTTCTAGATGAAATTCTGTAATTGCTTGGGAACAACCTTTCCTCACATAACATATTTTATCTAAAAAAAAAAGTCTCTCTCCCTTTTCAGGTAAGTGCTTTGGAAAGTCATCAAAAATGTCACAATTTTTTTTTTACTTTATTATGAATTAATATAGACATCATTGCAAACCAGTTCGAGGGCAACTTTGTTTATTGCTTAAGGAATTAACTTTTAATTGTTTCCAGTAAACTTTATGAAGTTTCTTCTAGGACTGAAACTTAATTATGTGTAACATCATATAAGTTTCTAGACCTTATTACAAATACCAGAAAATGTCCATAATTAGAATTTTAATTTATTTTATTGCTTACACCTCTGAAAAACAAAAAATAATGTCGAAGCAAGATTATAATCACTGTATCTATCATCTACCCATGATTAAAAACTTGATAGCTGAGTCCCATTTCTATTCCCATTTAAACTAACAGAAGTAAAACCACAGATGAATAATTCATGAGAAATCAGAGATTACATAGTCAAATAAAATAAGATTCATTTATACCAGATCTTGGTATAAACCTCAGTTTCCCAGACAGAACAAGAGAGAACCTGAGAGGGAGAAAACCCCAACTATTTAAAGATGGACTGAAAAAAAATTGGAAATTTACTTCAAAAATGCAGAAGTTATAAAACACATTTTACACATTTGGATGAAACAAACAGACATCAGAATGCATTAAGTCCATTCATTTCTTGACTGTGAAGTTTACATGGCCAGATTGATCGCATTTTTGGGGAAAAAGCCCCAAACCCAAACTGTCTATTACACCAAATCATTTTAAATACTTCATGAAATTTTGTACTAACAGACAATGCACTAATTCTGGCCCAACAAAGATGATTTTTTTTCCTGCAAAATCTTCTTCTATTATCAGCTACCTCTTTTATCATCCATTCAGCTCCCATCCTCTAAGTTATCCCATTTCCTAAGACACACGGACACTGCATTTTAACATGATGCATCCCCTTTGAAACAAAAAAGCACACAATACACAGTGCAATAAATCTACTAAAACAGATTTTAAATCTTCTTTTGAGAGCCTCTTCTGGTATTAACCATTTCTAGTTGACTTACTGATGTCTGACAATATAAGAGACTATGTACCAGTGATGCAAGCACAGAACCATAGATAACAACGAACAGGACATCTCTTCATCTCTTAAATTACACCTATGTGAGTTTAAATAGATGTGTGTGTGGACTATACAGTCACTTCTGTCACCAGAATCTATATTCAAATGTGGCTTCAAATTTGAGAATAACAAACAGTTGGAAAGTTTAAGCTCTGGCAAGAGTACTAATGAAACCTCATTTATAAAGTACTGCTACATGTCTCTCTGACACCATAATTTGATCTTAAAAATATTTACCTGGCCTGAACATTGATAGATACAAGAAACAGAAAGAAAATTTTCTCAAAACCTAAAGAATATTTAAACTTTATTAATCATTACAAAGAAATTAATTAAATTTGCAATGGTAATCAGAAAAAACATTATATTAAATATTGCATGTAGTGCTTTTTCTCTCTTTCTGTCAAGCAGCAAGGGATTTTGCTGTTAATGCTTCAAACAGAACAGATTTTAGTCTTTCTGAAAGGGCAAGCATTATTTATAGTTAACCTAGACTAACAACAATAAACAGTGTGGCCAGCACTTGGACTCACCCCCATTGTCAGGTATTTTGGTGAGTTTTTAACCCCAAGAGCCACTGACATGCATGGGGATGCTTCTGATGGTGACTTCAGCAGAGTAAGGACTCTGCAGTGCATCCCATGTGTGATCATGGTCCCTTAATCTCAAGAAGAATTTCAGTCTCAGGTTCTGCAGGGTAACTGAGGGACCTCCTCTAAACTACCAGGAAGGTCCTGCTGTTCTGAAACCCACAACCAATATTTGATCACACAGACTTTGAGCACAGAGTGAAGAGAAGAGCTAATAGTCACAATTTCAAAGTAGTACTACTGTCAGTTTGGGGGTTTTCCATAATTTCCTTGTTCACTGCTATAAACTAAAAATATCACATCTTCACTATTTCATATCTTGGGGATTTAAGTTCTGCTAATCAGTAAAATTCTACAAACATGAGTAGCTTGATATCAAATGCTCAGAAATTGTTTCTCAATTTCTCACCTTCTAAACTGTTTCTCAAGTGACTTACATTTGTGACACTCTGTAAATCTCATGAAATCCTGCTATCTCACAGCATTCAAACCCATTATTGTCCCTTCCAGAAGCCAATGAATCTTGGTAATGTTCCTAATTAAGTTTCAGGATCTAGATATCACAGCGAGAAACAGTTTTAAAAAACACTTTATCAACACCAAAGATAGACATTTCTTTTATATTAACCCAGTCAGGAGGCATTTTTTCAAGGCAGATTTTCAAGAAATTGTGAGGATTTCAAACGAGACATGATTTTCTATCAGAGAAATTGATAAGAAAATGGAAGGAAGGAAAAACCACAGAGGGGAATACATTTTATAGTTCTCTCTATCAACACATGCTTCAGATAACCAAAGTAAAATATGAAGGTGATATATTACTTTTTCCTAGTGATCTCTTGCCATCAACCTGCACAAAAATGTGCTATGAGCCTGCATCTGACCTGAGAATATACATCAGGAGACATTATCTAAAAGCTGAATGCCTTTGCATTTCTTCTTTTTTTTTTGTTTTTATGGTGGAATACAGATATCGTGTTCCTGCTGTTAAGGACGCTACCACAAATACGATTTAATTTGGTCTTAATTTATGAGATGTTTTATAATTTCTCTTTTAAGGAAAAAATACTAAAAAGACAAAAAAAAGGTTTCATTTTATACACGAAGAAGCTGTTTTAGAAATCAGACAACCTTGCTAAGTATACAAATATTCAACAATCACCAGAGAAAAACAAACAGCAATAATAGAAAAGGTCATCTCAGCTCTTTTACTGCGTTCATGCAGGGAGCTATTCTAAAAAATCCATGTATATGTCACTGCAATAGTATCTGGGAAGATGATTAATATTATTTTGACCTATTTTGACATTAGTAGTTTCAGAACATAAAGTCCTATTTTAAAGGAGACAATGAATGGGAAGGTCTCAAGGACAGGTATTGAAGTGCAAGTCCAAACAGAAGAAAAAGAGATTATCATAGATGAAAACAGTTCTTATTAAACAAATGCTTTAGAGTATTATGAAAAAAAAAATAAACTATAAATGTTTTGCCAAAGATTTTCCTTTCCCTGGGTAGTGGCATTGAGTCCTGCTACTCCTTATCACTCCAGAGTCTCCCTAACACCACTGGTTTCCAAGGTGGAATGTTTTGAAGCCCTCTAGAAAGCCTCAAAGCAGGATGTGTGGGAAAAGGAGTGTCCCCTGCAAACAGCCCTCTGGCAGGCATCCCAAGCCCCAAGTGGGCAGTACTGGGACCCCCACGGGAGTTCCTGTCACAGCCTGTCGTTCCAGCTGCCATTCCCTGTCACCAGACCATGCTGCTCAGGCAGCTGCAGTTCGGATGTGCAGACCAGAAGGGCTGGTCCTACCTGCCAAAGGGAGGTCCCTCCAAATACCTGCTTTGTGCAGCATAGAAGAAGAGGTGGCAGGTGTACAGTCCCTGCATTACTGCATGAGGGACATCAGTGAGTGCTTGTGTGTGTTTCTCCATGTCAGGATGACTTTCACAAACACTTGTTCTCAGAGGCCAAGTCAATTTAAAAAATGCCAAAATGCCAAAGCCTACTTTGGCTTTAGGTTCCTGTACATCTGCCACATCTAAGCTCTTAGAGGCATCAGTTGTGCACTTTTTCTGAAAAATTACCTTTAACACAGAATACTTCCCAGTCTTTGTGTGCAAAATGGATCCACAGACTACCTATACTTGAACAATCACAAGCTGAGGTGGGAAGGTGGGAACTGGAAGCCATGTCCAGAGATTTCCTCAGCCACCTTCCCATGTGCAAAGAGGTTGAGAAAGTACACAGGTGTGTCCTCTTCAAACTCCTCTGAGTGATTTTCACTCAGACTATAAGAATAGAATTAAAAAGAAATAAGGTCAAAGCTACCAGTGACGCACTGCTCATTGTTTCAGCTTCTCACCTTCCGGTCACACCATTAGATCAACAGCTACTGTGTAAAAATGAGCGTAGCCATGTCTGTAGAATAAAATACAGAAGTTAGAACAAGGAGAGAACAGAAGAGTGAAGGGAAGGTGATGAAAGGAAAGAAACTGAAAGATGCAGCCTTTGGGAAAAGAAAATAAATCAAAGTCAAGCCTAGGCTCCCACAAATTAAGAAAGATGTGAAGGCCACAGAATGCTTTCAGGGGAGGGCAATAAAGCTGGAGAAACAGGGCTGGAAGGCTAAAGCCCTCATAGGCTGGTCTACTTTGGAGAAAAGGGGCTGAAGGAAGACTTCATTGCTCACTACAGTTTCCTGTGGAGGGGAAATGGAGAGGGAAGTGCCGATCGCTTCTCCCTGGTACTCAGTAATAGGACATGTGGGAATGGTTCACAGCTGTGCACGTGGAAGTTTAGACTGGACTCTAGGAAGCACTTTGTAACTGAGAGGGTACTCAGACTCTGGAATGTGATTCCTAAAGAGGTGGTTGATGCCCCAAGACTGTCAGCATTTAAGAGACATTTCGACAATGCACTTAACAACATGTTTTATACCTTTTGGTCAGCCCCAAATTGGTCAGGCAGCAGGACTACATAGATGGTGTCTGCAGGTTCCTTCCAACTGAAATAGCCTATTCCATTGAATCCTTTTGACCCTCTCTATTATAGTCTATAAATTACAGAGGAGAAATCATGTGACGTATAGTTTGCTTTTCCTACATTCATATGCCATATGGAGACTCTAGTAAAGTATAGCTGTGTGATTAAGCAATCCCAGCTGCTAAAATGATAAATCAAGTAAAACATCCAAGAATTTCTCTTTTTTTCCCCTCGTAAAAAGGGCAGGAAAACCAACAAAATTTGACATATCTATTCCATTTAACTGACACTTCATTTTAGTCATTTATATGAAAAACAAAGGGCTAGCAGGCCTTAAAGAGAAGTTGAACCAGCAATCTCCATGGCAGCTTACATGGCAGGTCAAGCTCTTATACATACAAGTCCTTACATATGGGCCAAGATCCCCTTAAAAAAAAAAAAAATTGAACAAAGATAAGCAAAAGAAATACTGCAACTGCATGCTCCTCTTGTTTCCTTTACTTCTTTAAAATGCTTGTACAGGATGACTTTCTAATTTTTAGTTTCTTAGAGTAGAAATAATGAAAGACTTTGAAGCTACAGACTATTTCTGACAGAAATTAATCATGTCATGCCCTTCTCTTAAGCACATTGAGGGTACCACCAACTGCTTATTAGGCTGATTTCCTCAGCCACAGCAAACCACGGCCATCAGTCAGCAATCACATCAAGCAGACGGACTTTTCATGTTGAGTTACCTTGCCTTTACTTCTGGCATATGCTGTCAGCTTTCACTACTCTGTCTGACTCAATATTTCTAAAGCAATGTTCCCACACCTTCCTACATATACTTGGCACAGCCCTTTGACCTGCTTCAGCACTACAAACCTACATAGCTAGCACTTGCAGAGAAGGAGCCAAAGAGGGCTATGAAAAAATATATTTTTAACTCTAATTACCAGGTCCTAACCAAAGGGCCAAAGTATTGCTGTCAAACCTTGACATTTCTCCTGAACAACTAAGCAGAGTGCCTACCACCAGAGGAGGGACACACTGAGTTATAGGCAGAAGGTAAGTGATGACGCTTAAATGAGAAGGAAAGTAAAACTATTCACCAAATGAGTTCTGGAATGAAATGAAGCAATCCACAGAAGACCTAACACATTACCTAAAACATTAATTGCAGAACAGGGCAAATAAACCAAAGTCAAGTAATACAAGCACTGCAGGAAAGCAATATATGAGATGTTTAAATTTATTAACTTATCAAAAGAATAACTTTTATACAAGCTGAAAGATGTCAATAAACTTTAGAAAGCAGTCAGTCAGCCCTTTTGTGCTAAATCTTAGCTTCTCTAAAGATGCCACTTCTGGGATGAAGAGAGTGTCCTTTGTGCCTGCATCTGGGAACTGAGGATGAGTCATTGCCATAAGAACAGTGCTGCAGGACGAAGCCTATCTTTTATTACCTAATCATGAAAATTAAGCTGTTTTACTATAACTATGATATGTTGTTGTAATTAGGATGTCACCATGTTTCCAGGTAGATCTGGTCTAAGTTTAAACCTCATTTTCATAGCCCATGGTTCCCTGAATGATGATCTTATTTGCTAGTCTGGGAGACTTGTGAAGACAAAAAGTTATTCTACCATTTTGTACCTGGGACTATTTCATTTGACTTGTCTTCCCTTGATATCTCTTTCTGTTCCATACTAGTTGAAACACAAAACCAGCAACTTTCACAGCATGCTATGAAAAGTCTCCAAAAGTCATTGCTACACCCTCTTAAGCATATTTGGATCTTACTCTTTGTCTTTCTTATCTCTATGTCTTACTCCATGATTTTTCATTTCAGCCAGCAGCACGACAGAGTTTGAGGCTTTGGGGAACTACTTAAGACCTAAAGTGTCTGCTGCTATATTATAGCCAGAAGAGATGTCAGCAAAAGACAAATCTGATTGCTTCCACAGGGCAGCTTTGTGGCACTTACTGTAGCCTCAAAGACTTCCTGAGATCTGCTGACAACAATTCAGAGATCCCCTCGATCCAAGCAAACTAGCATGTATCAGCTAGCACCTAGAAAATTAGTAAACTTCTTCATTTTTATCTTGAACCCAGATCAGAATTATGTGTTACTGAAATCCCTCAACCTCTCTCCTTAACTTCTTTGTCCCCAGATAGCATTACTTGCACTGCCAATCTGCATTCAGCTGCTGAGACTTCCCACTTTAAAACTGTGTCAAGACACTGATGACGATTTGACAGTGCAGGTTGTAATATAGAACATTTGACACAGCTTAGAAAAAGGTAGAAAAAAAATCTATTTCAAGTGCAGGAGCAACCAGTTTTCTAATGTTTAAATAAATTTTTAAAAAGGCCATTGCAATAAAAGGCCAGGCCATTGCAATAAAAAACAGCCATAGACAAAGACATGCTTGCTGGTAGAGTAGAATATTTTAAGATGGTGTCTTCTTGACACAGGCGCTCTGAACTACATATTATTATGCACTAAACTTCAAATTTTTAAAATATGATTGTTCAGAGTCACCTTCCTAAATCAAATGTTAAGTGCCATATTTCCAAAAGTGATGAAAACCAAGTCCTGGTGGAATGGTTTCTACTTTTATAGAGTGCTGAAGAGTATGGTGAATATTTTGATAAAACCAATCTGTTTATTTAGACGTCTAATTACGGGCTAAACTAGTACACCAAATTTCAGACAGATGAAAATTATTTTCCATCAAAACATGAAACATCTCTGCAGTGAAAATTCTGACACATTCTTAACAGTAATAGCAAGTAAAAATCCTAGAATAGATTACTTGCTCTCGGAAAAAGAGTTAATTTCATTGAAGCTGCTATGACTGCCCTTTGAATCCCATATTACAGGAGGATGTGCCTTGGTAAGCAGGAGAGGTTTTTAAATGCATGTGTACAGTTCCTGGTCAAATGAGTAGACAATAGACATTTTTTCTAGAAGCAACTCATGGCCAGAGGCTGCCCTTAGAGATGTAAAATCATAAAGCTTTGTGTGTCCAAGAGAGAAGTCCGGGTTTCTGACATTTGCTCAAGCCATCCACGTCTCCAACATATGATTACCAGCAAAGTTTTGGGGAGCAGAGGGACAAGGAAGTAGAGGTGAGAACTGTGAGAAGCAGAGACACGTATCAGTAGATTCACAATCAGTCAAGGCCTATCAAATGTCTAGTTCTTTTTTTTTATTTTAAGAAATAAACACAAGACATAAAACCTGCATTTTACAAAACAAACTCTGCTGTAGAATAGGGACATATTTTGAAGCATAAGCAATGTGCACGTGTTTTTGACTGGTTCCTTATATTTAACTCATTGCTTTCCATGCTTAGCCCTTGATTTTTCTCCTGCTTGTTGATGGTGGCTCCTTGGACACTCTCTGCACTAGGTTGTACTTTGTCTTTATTCCAGTATGAATCACTGGATTGCAATAAGTAAAATGTTAGAAATGAATTCTTAGCCAGGTGGTATTCAAACTAAGAAGGTACCATACCACCTGTGCATTTACAAAATGTTGTGTCACACTGTGATGAGGTAACCATCATGTTGCTGTGACTCAGTGGATTTCTTTGTTGCAACATACTCTTTGAGCCAAAGGCACAGACATAAACAAGAAGAGGGAAAGAATGTGATGATAATTTTTTTTCTGACTAGCCACAGTGGATTGAAAATAAAACAGTAAAGCTGTGGCAGCTACAAGTATTTGCTATGAAAAACCAAACATTCCAAGGCTGTAAGAGGAATCAGACAGATGATAAATTAATTCAGAATTCTTAATTCAGCCAACCTTGTCATGCTTACAATCATTTTGCATATGCCCTCAGTACATATGAAACTCATCCACAGCATTGCCTAAATTCTTCACTCTGCATTCAAGACTTTCATGCTTCTTTGGCAGTACACAGAAGGAATCAAGCAACATTTAACAGGGGAGTTGAACAGTAACCATGAATTTGGTGCAAATAGCTTCTGCACTAGTCTGTCTCAGAGCCTTCAGCAGCATGCCAGGAGTTTGCCAGGGTAAGAGATCTACAACAAGCACTGTATTACAGCCCAGGGGCTATCATTAATTGAGTGGGAGAAATAAAAGTCCCTTCAGCTCCCTCACTAAATCAAAATTCATTCTCCTGTCAAGAATAATACAATAAATATAAGCCTCCTAATGCAGTATTATAAGCCTTCCCTCATGGAGTATTATTTTCCTCTCTTTCAGCTCATCCGCATGAAAATCTGGAAAGAGGATGCTGCACTGCAGAGTTGTCCATGATTGCAATGCCCCCATTCCTACTGGAAACTCTTGCATTTGCCAGGCTGAGGCAACCAGCTTTGCTGAGTATGGAACATGGTCTCCAACACACACACGAACAAAGCCTAGCATGGTTCACAGAAACCTGCAAGTAACTGTTTCCTGGTCAATATACTTTGCATTGCTGGTTCAGTCCTGAAGAGCTGAATCTTAGGAAAACTAAAATGATGCCAACAAGGAGAAAAGCAGAAGGAAGCACACAAATTCTTCCATGATGGCACTCCCCACAATGAATGTCTGCCCTGAGATCATGAAGACCTTCAGTAACTAGGCTGCTCACTTGAATTTATGTCTGCTTCTGAATATCTAACTGGAACCACTACAATAAAAACACCTTCCACTATCCTTGGTTTAAAGAAGGTTGGTCTTGATCTTGTCTAATGAAAGCTGAGCTTGAATGCCCTCAAATGTAAAGCCTCCATATTATTTACATAGCTATAGTTTTCAGTGGCCTTTACAATCCACCTGTCTCCTTATGATGCTTCCAATCTTTAAAGGAACTAATTCAGTCAGAACAGAGAAATCAATAGCATGTGATTAAGTACATCACTACCTGCCTGCCCTGTTAAATGATGAGCTAAATTCCATAGTATCAAACTTTTTTCTTTAAAAGCTGAGTGCCACGAAACCAAGTTCATGTGATTCTCCAGAACATCTGTATCCCACTACAGCACTAGGGCTTCCATTTTCAACAGTGAAATTCATAAAAGCATTCAAACTCTATATTGACATCACACTCACGGCTGGAACTAACTCCTAGAATAGAAAAATGACTCTATTTTTCAATCTTCACTGGAAATTGTAAAAGCTACTGTCCCCAAGGAAATCAAAAGAATTGTATAGGTCTGTTACTATTCTGGAAGTAGAGACAGTAATTGTCACTGACATGGACTTCTTATGTTGTGTGATGTACCTGAGTAATACTGAAATGAAGCCATAAGCAGAGAAAGATCCACCTTTGCTCTTCTTTCTGAGCACTTTGACTCTACAGATCAAAGAATAACTATATTACTTGATCTGATTACCTACAAGTGAAGAAGGAAATGCATAAAGTGATGCCTATGAATGCAGAGATAGGCAGAAAGCAGGAAGACAGAAAATATCCTCCTGGCATTATTGGTCTTCACAAATGGACACAGCCAAGCCAAAGCCAGTTATTAAACTCAAGCCACTTTTGTGATTTCTTTGTGTCTCTTTTCCCTTATATGCAAGGTACAAATCACATGTGTCATTATATTTCTTGTCAGAATCTGAAATAGGAAAATAGTTATGAGTTTTCTCTTTTTTTTTTTTTTCAGAAATTACTGTAGAAATGAAGCTGTTACACAAAAAAGCAAAGTTTCCTAATAGCCACCAAAAGGCCCCTTTAATATAGAATTGCTTTGATCCAAAGCAAACACTGCTATTGCAGTTGTAGACTCCAAAATGGTCTTTTTAATCTTTAACACAGATCTATGCCTCCATAGTTCTAAAATTTTCTGTAAAGAAATCACAATCTTCAGTCTTATTACTATCAGGGTTTCTACGGAAAATTCTTTTCTTCTTTGGAAACTAATGACAGATTCAAGATTTTATATACACCCACATGGACATAAACACATTTTTTGGTTTACTGGATATATTCACCTCCTCTCTGAGAGAAATATACAAAAACCCGAAATGTGGAAAACTTTGAGAACAGAGAAGGGGCTTCCATAAACCAGGTATTATGCTACCTGCATGTTTCCAAACACTCCTTGGCACTTCTGTCACACTTCAGAGAAATACATTCAGTTTTCCACAGGTAGAGGTCTATACAGCAGCCTGAGCTATGCCAGCCCTAAGCTCACTGAAGATCCAGCTCTATATTTCATCTGTGTGGCCCCGCCAAAATCGATGCTCATGCACCTGGCTAATTGTTGGGCGTTTCCTCAAAAGCAAGCAGGATTGACCCAACAGAAGATAGCTGTTTGATCTTTCTCCCCAGTCACTGGGGAAGGTGAAAACACACCCAGTTTTCAGCCTTTTGCAAAAGAATGGGGATGAATGACAGACACAGCAGCTTGCAAGTGGATAAAGAGGCTGCAATTTTTCATGGATAATAAAATAACAAATGACTGAGGGATACTATTTAAGTATACGGGTGCAAAAGATTGCTAGCCACGAAGCCTGACTTTGACCAGACAATACAGTATAAATGATAATATTAAAAGAAGGAGCAGCAGCAGCTACAGCCATAGGAAAGAAGAAAATCAAAAGAGATTGTTTTCCAGAAAGGAAATTGTGACTGAAACTAAATTAGCAGAGTAATGCACATGCTTTGCTTAGTGGCCTACTGTGTAAGACAGTTCTTCAGCAGCACGGAATTGTTAACTTAAGGAGTTGCTTTGATATTGTTCAACCCTGTGTAAGGATACAATATTCAGCATTATTCCAAATGTTAACAAAGCAATTAAAATTAATTAATTAAAAATTAAGAATTTAAATTGTGTAAGTATTTAGAAAAGTATGTGTCAATTAGAAACAAAAAACTAGTAATTGTGAAGTGTTGGTTAGTGGATATATAGGCTAAACATCAGTAATAAGAAATATATTTAATGGTGGAAGACTTTAAATAACTGAAAAAAAAATAGTGTACTAAGAATTATGCCACTTTAAAAAATAATGAGTATTATATGCCCTCTATGAGTTTTGAATACATCATAAAATGCTAGGAATTATGCAGAATCACAAGCATTTGGCTATTGCCACTGAAATACACAGATTACTGCTAAGAATATTTAAAACATAAGTATGTATGTATGTAATCAAATTAATTCTGATGTTTACAGCTCTGCGTGACCTTAAGAAAACACGGGCAAAGTATTTGCAATGCACCTGAAGTCTGCTGTAACTGTCAATAAATTATAAGACTGCATGAGCTTTGAGAAGAAACATTCTGAGACATTCAGAGCCTGAAACAACTGGAAGAAAGTATTGAAAAAAAATATATATGTGTACCATTTTCACACTTTCTTTCTTATTTGTAAAGACTGTTGGCAATGCTCAGTTATAAGCTTTAAATTAGAGAGAATGATGAACATAACACTAATAAATTACATTACATGCAATGCTCTGCCTGTGAGTGAGCTCTATATAAACAAAGTGTATACAAAGCAATTTCATTTCTTCAGAGATCGTGACATTTATAAATTACTATCCTATAAAATGAGATTAAAGTTGCTAAATGACCCGCATAGGCACATTTTACTCCAAAATGAGATCCATAACTCATAACTTGATATTGGTATAGGGATATCCATACAATTCTCTGATCCTTTACCTACACTCCAGCAGGTTTCCAATAGCAGTGCTGACTTCTATCGTGTTTTCTTTGTACCCTTCTTTAGTCATAGAAATACAGCACAGCAGTAGTTCCAGAGAGAAACAGATTTCACAAAACACACATGTGATGCACAGAAACCCCTGAGGCATTGCTCCTCCTAGTCAAGTAATCAATGTGGCTCCCAGCCACAAGCTACTTCACAGCTGTGGAAATTTTTTTTTTTTTTTTTGAATATGCGCACACTGGTGTGAAGCCAAGAAAGTGAAGTCCTTAAAAAACTGTATCCAAACCCATGTATTTTAATAAATTATTAGCATTTGTCTGTATTAGAATGGCACTATCCTACCCAAGTCAAAAATCAAAAGACTTTGCAAAAGTCATTATATAAATACAGGAAAATCTTGCATCACTTCTGAGCACACCATCCAGTACATATTTATCCTTTCAATACCACTCTGAGGTAGAAAGGTGTCCTCCTCATGTTGTAGCAGGGGATGTAAGAGAGCTGCTTTGTTTATCCCAACCCTCCAGAAAATCTGCAGAAGAGGAACATATTTTATGCCAGCTGCCATCCTCCGTGTTACATCCAGCATGATTTCTGATGTTTAAAATTGAAATTTTGGTACAAACCATGTGACAATCCACATTAACAGTAGTGGATTGGTGGTAATTCATGTTTTTGTCTGCTTTTCTTCAAAGATTTTCTGAACAGCTGGGTTTACTATACTCTTCAGACACAGAAGATGCTGTGTTCCCCAAATCACTGAATTTCTTTTTGCCTGTGTGTGCAGGTTAGATCTCAGACTTATCAGAAAGTTGCTTTTGCGAGGCCCATTGTGGTTTGAATTTATTTTTTTGTTATTTTGATTCAAACATATAATCCAACACAATAACAAAACTTCACAAATTTCAAACACCAAAATGCCCTACTCTGCAACATTAAGAATTCTAGTGTTTGATCTGTGTTTGTCTCCCACAATTCAGATAAAGACATTTACAAAATTATGGTGTGACTAATGCAGAGTTCCAATTTTTAAAATAAAATGTAAATTCTATTAGTTAACATGTTATATGAGCATTCTGCTATTACAACATTACAGAATACTTCTATTAGGAAACATCCACAAGCTTCAAGGAGCCAGTAAATAAGCATCCCAAAAGGATACTGTAAATATTGCCTATTGCTTGAGAATGTCATGTAGTAGTTGCAGTACACAGTACATCACACTGCAGTTATACCTAATTAAAACCATGGACTTCTCCTACATATTGTATTCCCAACCCTGACTTGCTCTTTCTGACTAACTTCTGTGACAACACCTTACTAGTCCCTTATAATCCAATCCTTGAATGTGTAAAGCAAACATATGCAGCGATGATCCTGAGTCTAACATTTTTCAGCCTGGTCATGAACACTGCTAGATAACTTAGTCAAGCAGCAAGTCTCTGACAAGCAGGCAAGTATTTGCCAGTGAGAATTGCCATTCTTTGGACAGCTTTATCATCAGAACTACTAACAGCTGAGCTTGAAACCAAGCTTTGGCTTCATTGCATTAAGCTTTGCTCACCACTCCTATTTCCAACACAAGAGCTGGTAATGGCATACACTGTTTAAATCCCCTTCAATTTATCCTGTCATATTTTATTCCAACAACATAAACTGTGATATTGCAAGATACTGAGTGTTATAAAGTACTGAGTGACTTTTACTCCTATAAATGTCAGTAAGAGTTCAGCTTCTTACAAAACTGGGGTGATATGCCCTATTTTCTGTGAACAAATAATCCATGAAAACAAACAAAAAAAATCTAACATGCTATATTAAGTATATTTCCATGGCAAAGTATCAAAGTGTTCTTGCAGACATTGGCAATTTCTGTAAATATTCTGCCAGCCATAAAGTGAAAGCTATTAGTAGATTACAGACCTGCAATTCAACAGGCAAATCCCCAGATCTAGTGTATTACTTATAGTCCACAAGCTAGAAGTGAAATCCACAGAAATTTTAAGGATCTGTTATAAACTCTAGCAGACTTTGTATGAGGTGCTGCACAGAATGAAGATTCTTCAGATCACCTTCTTTTGATGTGAAGACACCACTAAGTTTGCAATACGCTTTATCCTTTAGGATCTCTTCCCTTATACTTCAGCTACATTGAAGTGGACACAGATGCAAAGGCACTGTTATCTATGCTTCCCAATACTTTTAAACAATTTAATGTTATATTTTCAAATATATCTGATTTTCCAGTCAGCACACCATCAGTACATGGAGTGATTTAAACTTGTTGTTATCTGCATCCATATTATCTAAATACTAGCCTGGAAGATTTCTGCTTACAGATATGCATTGAACCTGTCTGTATGAGGCTGGATATCTTACTTATTCAGACAAGATAAACAACTGTGCTGAGAAATAAAAAGGAAATTCGTATTTATGAAAATTTAAACACAGAATATTATTATGTGCTAAAAAAGAAAGGCTTTCATACAACATTTTTGGCATTCAAGCATATGTAAGTAATGCGTTCATTCTATTACCTACATGCTATTAAAAAATAAGCTATGATGGAGATGTAGCTACTTCATAGAATCTGATATATAGATGGTGTTTTAAAGCAAATTAAGGCAAAATATTTTTTGCACAATTTAACTGGAACTCTCTGTAATTTAGGAACTCTCTGTAAAGTGAAAAAGGGAAATTTCAGTGGAAATCATAAAAAGAAGAGAAGCTTATCACCTGAATGCCACTTGATCCCTAAACATAAATCTAAAAAAAAAAAAAAAAAGTCCCACGTTTAGAAGTGCTTTATTTAAATAAAGATTTTTTTTTATTTTCTTTGTGCCTGATGGCCAAAACTGTCAGCATCTATTGATATGTCTACCTGTTGAATTATTTATATTTTAAGTGTAATATTATAAAAAACAGGGCCTGAGGCAAAGAACACTTTGCAACAGAGCCATATTTATATTCATCTGAGAGCCAAGTGGAAAAACCACTCTTGAATATTTATTTCAAACAAAATACAATTTAAATTAACTTGATGGGGAATAATATTTATGCCTGATAATTAAAAGAAAAAAAAAAGTTCTAAGTGCAACCAGTTAGATTTGACTAACCTAATGCAGTGATAACCAACATGCAAGAGTTTGCTAGATGAAATATAGAATAAATTGTGTCCTACTGATTCCAATTACTAAGAATGGGATTTAAAAAAAAAAAAAAAAGGCAGAATATTCCACCACTGTCTGTTGGGAAAAACGACCTGTCAGATCTGTGACAGTCTGGCAGTATTTTGGAAAATCCTGAGATTTTTCCAAGCCATGCTAAGACCCAGTTCATCTCTCAGCAACATAGTGCCAACACCAATCATTTACTGTAAGGAAGAGGCTGCATTTAAGTTGAAATTCACACTGGACTGCTGGTGTGCTTTGTGGCTGAAGCTGTGTGCCAGGATATCACTGGAGAACCCCTCTGGCTGTGTGAACACAGGGTCCTGCTCGCAGGTAGGAGACTGGGCTACTGCCAGAGGACAGCAATCGGCTACTGGTCACTAAACAGGACCAGAGAATAACTGGGACTGGAAGGCACCTCAGAAGATTTCTGACCCAACATCCCCCACACAGCAGGGTCAGCTCCAACATCATGGCAGATTTCTCAGGGCACTGTCCAATTATCTTCACAATACCTCCAAAGATGGAGCCTGCATAACCTCCAGGGGCAGCCTGTGAGTTCAGCACACAACAGGTGCATACAGTCAGCAACTGGCCTGAGCTTCAGCGCCCACATACACATCACATGCACTTTGAGCCCTCAAAAAAAAAAAAAAAAAAAGAAAAAGGATTGTCATTGTCCTTGTCCTTCCCCCTCCACATCGTGCCAGTCAATAATCACAGGATCACAGAACAAGCTGAGTTGGAAGGCACCCACAAGGATCATCGGGTCCAGCTCTCGGCCCTGCACAGCACCATCCCCAGGAGTCACACCATGAATCACAGCATATGAATCTCACCTCCCCCTCAGATGTAGTAAATGCAGCTCTTCTGCAGCACCAGAACTGCCTTCTGACAGAAGTACCTTATTAACTGTAACTTCAAGAGAAAGGGAAATCTTGAACACACCCCAGTTATACATTCAAAACCCAAAATCAATATTAATCATGTATTTGAGCCTGTCCTCTAGTAAGCAATTTTTAAAGCAGCCTCCATTGATGATTTCATGTGTGCAGGTGTGACTCTTTTGGTTTCACTCTCTTAGGAACTGATTATTATCACTGTCTCTTAGACAATTAATTCAGCAAGAGACAATGGCAAAGAGAATCAGGCCCTTATTTACAAAATAATCCATTAAATCTTCTGTTAATATAAAAGTAAACAGGACTTTCTGTGAACTTCACTTGGCTACATAACGATCTTTTCTAATGAATAAAGCAAAAGAAATACACAATAGTATTTTCATAATGCATCTAAAATATTAGTATGCTATAAGTTTTTATATTAGTCATGTAAGGTACATAAGGTTAAGGCATTAAGAGAGAAATTATTTCATCTCTGGTTAAAGGTTCCAACCCACAGTCTGAAAGGTCTCTTTGCTTATGTCAGCTGCATGTTACTCTAACAGTCATGACTCCTCTCTGATTTAGACTACTTATTCCAGATTATATTAAATCAAACTCAAAGTCTTGGCACACTGCCCATCAAGATCCTTGCATTTAAGAAAAAATGCAGGCTTTTAAAACTTTTTGATGACTATTTATTTTAATCCTATATATTTGTTTTCCAGAATTGTCTCAGCTATGGAGAGATGCTGCTCTGTTCTGTGACTTTTCACCTAGCCGTATAAAGAAGATATCTTTTCCAACAACTAATGCAAAAACAAAGGCAGAAAAAAAGGAGAGGTTTGCCATGTAGGCTACATGCAACTGTAATTAAGCCTGGGAGTTAAAATAGGGATTTCAGTTTCTCCCTAAGGAAGCCATTCTTCAAGAAAGACTCACAGAAAGATTAGCCTTCTTTTTCTAATTGCATGAACAGAAGATGTTATAGAAAGACCATTTTAATTACAATTACATTCATTTCTATCAAACCTGCAGTCATACACACTTATAAATGTAAATTCAATAAGGCTCACCCTCCTTTTTCAATTCTTATGAACAGCTAATCTAAAAGCTCACCTCTTAATTGCACCTCTTGACATGTCAAACCGTGTACAGGCATTGTATTCAAAGGCACCAGTGCATAACCAAGCTGTAGAGCACCATAAAAAATCCCTTCTGCCATAAAGCTCTACACATGCACAGGTCATGGCACATAGAATCTCATTAAATCCTTCATAGTGCCTTCCAGACGGGCTGTGAAAAGACGATGCACATATAAATACATACATATGTTCATGTGTGTGTGTGAACATGTGTGTACACACACAGAGACCAGCAGCAAACAGGGCTGGATATTGGTCTGTCTGCAGCAAGGATAACTGTAGACTTCTCTTGACTTTCCTTACTACAATGAAACAGATTCATTTACTTCAGCTGGTGAGGCCTGCACTCCCCTAGAAAGTTTGCACTTTCATCACCACTCAGCTGCAGATCAGCAACTTAATCTTTGTAGAAGAGTGAATAGCAGGTGAGACACCCTAATGGAGCACATCTCCATAATCTCTTGATTATCAGATTTGGTTTTGGATTACACACATTTTCCACTGAATATCAGGTTCAAGGCCCTAATCCCTATTTTTAAAGATCTCAATGACTGAGCGTCAAGATATCTCATAGTTCAAATAGCGTAAGGATTTGACAAATAATTTTATTCTTCTGGCAGAATGGAACCTTCTACAATAAAGGTTTTTCTCAGTGAATTGCATCAACACCAGAGATGGGGTTCACTTTATATTTTCAAAGCTAGTCACATTTCTTTCAATCATCTCTAACAACCCATAAGCCTCTTTCTAAGAAATCATAACAGTTAGTTTGGCAATATAAAATTCGTATTTTAGAAAAGAGGTGACACGGCTAATATTATAATGCATAGTATGTAATGTTACATATCTATGTTATAATGCTGTAATTATATTATTGATATATTTTTATTTAGATATACTAAACATTAATAATCTTTAATGCATTTCATTCCATGTTGAAAAGAGCAACAACGAAAGATAAGATTGCAGTCAGTCACCTTTCCTTAGTCCACAAATGCAGTGCTTTGCTTAGGTATGATAGCTGATAAATGTCATTTTCCTATGGGAGGAACATGGTAAATTAGCCACAGGTATTATATGCAGCTACAGCTTTTCTGTGTCTTGTACATGCCCATCCACACCTGCTCATGTCCACGGAAAAAGGAACAAGCAAAGCAGTGAGAGATGTACTTGCTACCTAAACACAGCCTAATTTTTTTTTACCATGCTTGTCCAACTAAACTAATCTTAGTTAGACCTAATGATCACTGCCCAGCTAGAAGTGGATCAAATGAGGTGTCCTGGGTAAAAACTCAGAGCAAAAGTCACTCTCTCACTGCTGGTTGCACATACTGACTGCACTGCTCCATCTAAATCTCTTGCCATTACAATATATTAAAGTTTCTGTTCTTCAGAGAAGGTTTACCAAGACATTTTGAATTCAACTCGTTTTTACACAGTGGATTAGAAAGCTTTTCTCAGAACAAAACGAAATAAATCATCCTTGCTATTTCACTTTCTTTTCATTTAATCCTCAATTCACAAAATTGGGTCATTTTCAATGGTTTTACCACATGAAACAGTAAGGAATAATAA
The DNA here is from genome assembly GCA_024734555.1 of Trochalopteron elliotii. Taxonomy (NCBI): domain Eukaryota; kingdom Metazoa; phylum Chordata; class Aves; order Passeriformes; family Leiothrichidae; genus Trochalopteron; species Trochalopteron elliotii. The sequence goes on along the minus strand of JANPWX010000108.1, from coordinate 2,685,810 downwards.
TAGCCAGCAATTAAGTCAAATTTAGCACTTATTACTCAACAAGAATTGCCTAGGAACAGAACATGTTTTCCATAAATGCATTCATTGTTCAAAATTCTTTTGAGCATGTTTTATGCATTTGCATCCTCTCCTACAGATAAGCTGCTCATCGCAAGGATGTATCAGAAGTTGAATACTCACAATTCAAAATTAAAATTAATTTGACAGAGCTTAAACTGAATGTGTCTTTTGCTGATTACAGAAGCATAGCTCATCTGATCTGCAGTAGGTACACTCATGAGTCTGAATTCCATATTTACTTTTCATTAATATTCCCTAATTATATGTAAAAACAGTAATTTTTTTCAACTACTTCTATGAGTAACCATGTTCTGAAAAGATTCAAGCTACCTACAGCAGGAGATAAGAGTAAAATAGCTTCACTGAGCTCTCTTCTGTCTTTGAGCACAAATCCAAGTGGCTATATATAATTGAAATCTGACCGACTATGAAGTTCTAAAGATGAAAAATAAGGCATGTTTGACATGAAATTAAAATAATTCTGCTTCTCTTCTGTATGTGTAAATGAAAAATATGAGCTACTGTCTTGATGTGACACACTTAATGTCAAACATTAATGCTTTCATAGCAAATATATAAGTGATCCATTTTGTATTCATCAGCTTTGATATGCTGTCTGCCCTCAAAGACCCCTCTTAAATATGTACAAAGGCTTCAGTACCAGACGTGCTTTTCTGGACCATTATCTTTTTCAAACTATAATATAACCACTCATCTAGTACAAAGTTGAGGTTTTACATCTTTCCCTTTTTAATTTCAATTATAACTTGCAAAAAAAGTCAACATTCCCTTACAATACAAATCACTCAGGTTGAATACTCATTATGTGATCAAAATAGAAAGTGAGGAGTTAGAATAGGCACACTGTATTTATAACATCCTTTGACTGTATCCATCTTTAGTTTCCTAGCACAGAGAATCAAGCCTTCAAGTTAAAAATAGTCTTCAAATCTTTGGTCTTTAAGTTAAAATTAGTGCTTCAAAGCATTCACACTTTGGGAATTATAGCTCGAGCAACAAATCTCACCATTTCAGTTACAACATGTGACAACGCTCCCCTGCAACACCCAAAAAGCTTCCCATAATGGGATGTTCCCTGTTAGGTAGAGACTCGGGAGGCGTAGCAGCTCCAGGTTGGGCGTAACGTGGGCTCTGAGCCTGGAGCTGGAGCACAGTGCCACAGACACCATACTACACACCCAGCCCCCATCCCAAGAACTTGGGGAACAGTGTCATGTTGCAGATGACAGTGCCACATGGCAATAAAGTAAATCTGCTTTAGGTCCTTGTGGCACATGTCCAGCCCATACGTTTTTTCAGTTGCCGGCCCTCATCCCACAACGTGCGCAATTCACAACTGTGCTAAACAAGAGTGCAATAGGCAGATCAGATTTGATATTTGTGCTCTGCACAACTGCAGGAGACCTCACCCTATGCACAGCAGCAAAGGAGTCAGCCTAGCATTCATTACTCCAGCACCTAGCTCACTCTCACTTATTTGCAGACTGGTAAAAATGAACAAGTTGTCTTCATTTCAGCTGGCTGTCTAACATGGCTTGAATTTCCCAGTCTGACCATGGAGCCAAGAGGAACCCTGTAATGAGACAAGTGAGGCCATGAAGGTCTTCCAGTCACTCTTTGGCACAAACCAAATCACTGTATTGACCAGCCTCTGTGCAGACCAAAGTCTCTGTGCAGACTTTGCTGGCTCACACAGCCATTTATCAGAACCTACTACAGGTAAAAATACTGGATAACTAAGATTTGTTCTTGTCTTGAAATAAATATAAGCATGTGTGAGAATGTAACAGAAAAATGAACTACACCATATCTATCTTCTAAATGCAATAAACTTGTGCATAGGATTTTTAATATCAATAGACTGTTACCCAGAAGTGGTAATTGGGTATTTTGTACAAAGCTCAAATAAATAAGGGACCAAGTTAAAAAAAGTACAGCTACCTCTTCAGCACTTAAATATCACAGTAGAGGAGAAATACTCTAAAATGCTTTATTGCCTCCCATTTTCTTTCAACTTGAAAATTTTATCAAATTATATAGGGATGTGTATATCTATACACACACATAGCATTGCCAACCTCACAAGATTATAACCCAAGAAAAATTAATATTATTAGGAATACTATTTCCAAACTGTTCTTACCCCTTCCCTCACCTCACCTTTTTCCCTCTGGGATCTGATTACATGCAAATAGAGGGTAAAATGGGGAAATACAGAGATCATGGGCACCTGCTACACTTTCTGCTTTGCTTCCCTTTCCCTCACTTCATCCTATACAATGGGAAAGGAGGGGTGAGGAGATGCAGCAGGCATCTTGGTTTGCCACATAGGTTGTCACTCCTGGGACAGCAGAAACTGGTGCAGGCTATGCAACACCTGCCTCCACTGGAAGCATCCTGCATGCCAGTCCAGAGCCATCTTCCACTTTCCTGCACTGGCAGCCATCCCACCCTCTGCAGCCAGCACTGAAGCAGAACTGCTGAGCTGTCAGCAACTTCTCACAAGAGGCCAATTTTTACGCCGCATAATTGTAGCAAAAAAAAAAAAAATTTAAAAAAATTCATGAGAGTTGGCAACCCGTGTTAAATTTGCATGCATATCTGATTAGCTGTGTCTTTAGAAAACACAGTCTTACAAAATATTGCAAAATTATTCATTTTATTTTTTTTAAGTCTGGATTGAATTCTGTCAAAATATAAAGCCTGTTTTCTTCTTCCTTCCCTCCCTCCAAGTGAGTATAATCCAATTTTCCTTTGAAACTGTAACATTTTATTTCACATTGCTTAGGAGTTATAAGCAAAAAGAGAAAAACAGTAATAGGAGTGAAAAAGGAATTTGACAGCTTCATCTTTATTTAAGCAGCCAGAGAATGAAATAGAACACTTCCCTACAGTTAGTCCTCTTCTTCCACCCACTTTCCCCGAAAATATCTAGAAGATAAGGCTCCAAACTGGTTAATCAAAGCTTATGGAAGTCATTCTCAGGGGCAGTTTTATATATCCCCTACATGCCCTTAGCCTGAGTTCAAACTACTGAGATCATGATACAGGAAAGGAGTCAGGGTTTTACAGATCTAGGCACAGATGGGAGACCTGCTCTGGCTCACCTACACAGCTGGTGTCAGAAGGCCAAAAACGTAATTGGCATCCAAGCTAGAGTGTAAGAGCTATAGTGAACTCAAACAAGATTTTCACATTTGCCAGAGTGACTGGGATGTATTTTCTGACACTGGAAACTGGGCACTGCAGGAAGATTGAGGTAGGAGAGTTGAGGTCACATTTTCTGACTCTGCAAAAGAATTGGTTCTGACATGCTGTTGTTTCACCGTTACCTGTGAAAGCTTGCATGACAAATGCTCTATTTCAGACTGTGACTGGGGCTGCCATACATTCATTTCAAGTGGCAGTCTCAGCTCACATCTTGGCCCCTTTCACCCAGAAGCCACATGGGTCCACCCCAAACCATCCCTTCTCCCCAGTGAAGCCAAAGTAAGGATGAACAAACACTTTCATCATGAGGGAAAGGACTCAGTCTGCATCTTTACCTGCCAAGCTACTGCATATGACAATGCCTTTCCCACCTACCCCCTTCTCATACCTGCATCAGAGCTTTCTTCCCAGCCAAACATGAGAAAGCCCACTTGAGCCATCTTTCCAATCACTGAGCCCTTGCAACAATCAGAAACTTCCATCAAAAGAAAAAAACACCTGGTTTCCACGGTCAAACCACTTGCCTTCATCTCACCTTCACCCCACCTTCCTCAGTGCCTCCCTGGCATCCATGGCTCAACGAGCAGACTCTCCAGCACACGTCCCTACTGCACAGCTCCAGTGCTCAGAAAAAACTCAGTGCTCAGAGAGTGAAGACAAAGAATAAAAAACAACAGGGAAGCAACACAAAGCAATATACATCCGTGTGTGAGGGAAAACTAAAACCTTCCTTTCCCTTCTCCTGTGGCTCCAGAGGCATATATTCTTTATTCCATAAACGTGCATTGTGCAAATTGCCAAATACTGCCATGAGAAAAGCTGTATCAAATTGGTTACATTTTCTTTACAATAATTCAGGCAGAATTTTGAATGCTGTGCTTTGCTCAAAGTGAAATATCTGAGGGCTGAAGCCATTTTTTAAAAGCACTAGTGAAAAAAAATCAGTTTTCATTTCAGGACTTCCTACAAGGTCCTGGGTGTGTTTGTGTAACACTTCTGAAAAGAACAAGAGAGGAAAAACCAGGCTTCATTTCAGAAAGTGCACAAAGGGAGACACTGCTGTGGTTACACTAATTTTTTTTTCCCAGTACTTTGATATATAGGTGCTTATGTACATTTGACAAACACCAAGTAGTTAGATACTAAGCTATTAGAGAGCATCCAAAGCAGGGCCACAGAGATGGTGAAGGGTCTGGAGAAGAAGCTTTACAAAGAGTAGCTGAGGTCTCTTCATCTGTTCAGCCTGGAGGAGACTGAGGGGAGACCAGACTTCCCTGCAGTCACAACCTCCCCAAGAAGGGAAGCAGATGGGTAGGTACAGATCTCTTTACTCTTATAGCCAGTGACAGGACTCAAGGAAATGGCAAGAAGCTGAGTCAGGGAAAGTTTAGGTTGGATATCAGAGAGAGCTTTTTCACCCAGAGAATGGTGGGGCACTGGAACAGGCTCCTCAGGGAAGTGGTCACAGCATCAGCACTCAAAAGGTGTTAGGACAATGCTCTCAGGCACATGGTGTGTCCCTTGGGGATGGTGCTGTGCAGGGCCAGGAGCTGGAGTTGATCCTGAAGGGTCTCCTCCAAATCAACATGTTCCATAATTCTATGATAAAAATAAGCCTTCCATAAAGACTTCCTATTAGGGGGTAGAAAACAAAAACCAATAAGCCATTCCCAGTGTCATAAATAAAATCCATTCGCTTCTGCAGTGAAACATCACCTTTCATTTTTTATTATCCTCTTACAGCTTTAAATAACATGGTCACCATAGTTCATTTTCTTTGTGGTGAAACTTTATGCTTTAGTTCATAAAAGAAGAGCATAAAATTTTGCCACTAAGAAAATACTGTGCCTGGTAATGTTGACATGTAAGTGATAAAGCAGGAAACAATAGAAAAATAAAGAAAATCTGGGAAGAGATGAACAATGAATTCTGCATACTTTTGTCACTTTAAAACAGCAGCAGTAAATTCAAACTGCAACTGCAACCATTTCTCTTGTCAAAGTCCTCAGAGCCTCTGTAGTTAAGCAGGCAGCAGTCCTCGACCCTGAAAAGGGTTTGGACACTGAACTGGTAAGGAACTGGCACCTGTATTAACTACTTTCTGCATATGGAAAGTTACGGTCACACCAGTGAAAAGACAGCATGAGGTACACAGACACCAGTTTGCATTCATCAGGGGGGTTTTAGCTCCAGATGAGCACCAGTTTCAGAAGGATCTAGACAGCTTTGGTGGTAGCCACTTGGATGTTTATGTATTGCATTCTTCAGTACACCACGTAATAGGAAACATTATTCATTTGGCAATGGTGCAGCACAAGTACACAGAGACAGCTTGATTTCTAATCACACCTGAGCTAATAAGTCCTCCTGAGACTTATTATTGTCAGCTTGAGCTGTCTGGAAACATCTTGGCCATATTGAAAAAACTCTCAGTCAATCCTCTGAAAAGGTCTAGTGCATCCAGATGCCTGTAAAAGCAGCACAGAAAACCTCAGACTGTGTTCTTCTAATAGACTTAGTAGAATTTAGCTGCTAAAATCTCTGGCTGTGCTGTGCATGCTTCAGCCCAGGATTTTGATTGGTGAGTAAGGAGGATTTTCTCTCTGGCTGCTCCTAACCCCTTTCCCAAGCTGCCTGTGAGGTACTCCCTACTGTGTGTCTCCAGTGTTCAGGCAAAGTTCAGTGCTCAGGCAGTGAAGACAAAGAAAACAACCAATAGGCAGTCAAGTAATTAAAGCCCTACTCCAAAAATTTTAATACATATAAGGGAGATCAGTTAAGAAGAAAGTTAACCACTCTACATACCCGAGGTTGTTTTATGCCCAGGCTTTTTACTCCTCCCTGGTACAATGCCCTTCAAAACTACAGGATTTAATCCTGCTGAGCTATTCGAAGCATTACAGCTTTCTAAAGTCAATTAGACCTAACTAACATTTGAATGCTTGATTTTGCAGCTCCTTTTAATGAATTTTAATTTATTTGGTTTTTTTAATGATGTATTCACAAATATCATCAGGCAGCAACAAAAACAAGCCCTGTGCTTACATGCATCAGGTTTAACTTGCCTCACATCCCTGGGAGCTATTTACATTATTTCAGATATCTGGATGCCAGAGTATTAAAGCTAGTGAGCAAAGAATGGTTTTAAGGTTAAGCCATTGAAAAATAAGTTTCTTAGAAACAGTATTGTGCAAAAATGTTAAATCATTATGCTTTTCTAGTCCTTCTTTTCTTATTTCTAAATAGATAGAGGTTAGTAAGACTACTTTAGCCCACAGAAATTTTGGATGTAATAAATAGCACCTGTATAATAATTTATGATCAGGGATGGATACAACAAATTAAAGCAATTAATTTTTATTGGCTGTATTTTCTATGGTGCAACTGAAAAAAGCCTGCACATTGCAAATTGGTATTTCTATACAGCACGTAGTAACCAAAGGAATACAAAGCTCCTGAGACATGCCCTGTTCTCTCAGAGCCTTCAGCACACCACTTAATGAATGCATTTAAATGGACCTAATTTTAATGGAGAAAAAATAAGTAAAATTTCTACACATCTTATAGTCTCCATAGCACTAGTTACCTTTATACTTTTTCCCCTCTTAAAAACATCAAAGTGCTTGGAATTATCAATGAAACCTGCCAAAAACTTCTACCCTTTTCTCCTAAAAATCACTACAATTGCAAAATATTCCTGAGCTCTTTTGATTACTTCTATTCATACAGAAAAAAAAGGTAATGCGCTTGTTTCGGATATTATATTATGTGGCAGTCCTTCTAGGAAGTAAGTGCTGTTGTGACACAAGGAAATCTCCACAACATCACTGATGTGAAAGAAAGCTTTTCAGTTTTCATCAGCTGAGACACTCTTTATGGTGAGGATGTGGCTAATTTTTCTCCTGCGGCTGTTTATATCTTGCTGCAGATCCAGTAGCTTAAACATAGGAGAATTGTCAGCATTGTGTCCACATCAGACAGTGACATGCTTATGACTCCTGGGCAATTTTCTTTCACATGTTCATAGAGGGAAGGTTGAAGCCAAAGGAACTGGGGCATGACTTCTTTTCTTTGTTCTCCCACTGCCATCTCAGCCATCCAGACAAGGAATGCATGTCTGCAGTGAAGATGTTTATTTACCTCACATGCCCATGCATTAGCTTTGTGCCATAACCACAGTCAAGGAAGTGATCTGAAAAAAAAAAAATTACCAGAAATACTAGAAAAAGGAGTGATCCCAATTCTGCAACAGTCAGGAGGTGGTTCTTTGTTCCCCCACTTTGTTGATTTCCAAAGTTGCTCTCACTCAAGCATAAACAGCTGAAAATACACGTCAGTCTTTCTGCCCACATTGCACGTGCTGTGTTCAAGTCATTTGGATATCAACCACATCCGTCTTTGAACAGATGCTCAGAGTGCAGTAGAACAGGTAATATTACTTCCACTTGTGTAAATATTGTATGTTAGCAACTCTATGAGAATTACAGCCCAAATTCTGAGACACTAAAATCCCTCACCATTAATTTACCTGCTTAAACATACAAGTAGGTGCCACTAAAAGTCACTATTTGTCAAATATTTTAAACAACATCCTGTAACTTACTATTTTAACTTCTGTAACATTTGACAGTAGTGTATATTGTCAAATGAGCAGAGGAAATGAGGGAAAACAGGAAACTTCAATTGCCATTTAAGAAGAACTCGCCATTACAACACGGGGACAAATGATCGAGGAGCAGAAAGTGTCTAATGACATTTAAAAAAAATATTACAAAACAATTAGGTTGAGTTGCCAACTTTAATTGCTATCCACATTAATGCAGAGTATTGGCTTTGCAGTTGTATCCCACGTGCCATTAGCAATCGGTGAATTAGGTGCCTTTTTAATCAGCAGAATTGCAGCACTCCATGTGACACCAGAGATGGATTTGTTGTAACTGGAAGAAGCACAGTGTTATTCTACATTTTGCAGCCCATGGCTCTGCCTCTGGCCTTCTGGCTGCTGCAGAAACAGCAGAGACATGGCTTTTCCCACCTTGTCAAGAATCAACCTCCTGGACATCTCTCTAGGCCCACAATAGAAGAAATACGTTTGTGCCAGCCACTCTGCAGGAAGATGAGGGAGAGAATGAGCTAAGCATTACTTTGTCCTTTGCATGCCAAGTGCAGAAATAAAGTATAATCTCACCCTTACCATATGATTGGCACAACTCGAATAAGTGCACATTATTGTACAGGGATTTTCTTTGGATGTATCTGGCAGAGTCAGCATGTAATTTTTGTGCTTTTTTTTCATGACCATGGCACCACTATGCCAAAGTGGAGGACTCAATAACAAAATCTTACCCTTTGTCACTGCACATGGGAGAACCTGAATTTGGACAGAAAGCAGTAAGTACTGTGGGGTGCTGGGATGAAGACCAATGGCCGTCTAAAACTCTACTTTAACAGTATGGTGAGATTTTTCTAAATATTTTTTGTCCCTGAAAAAGTATTCCAAGCAAGACAGGTTTCCAATCTTGGTTCTAAAAATGAAGATGTATATGACCATGGCTCTAGTCCCTCGACTTCTATAGGTCCTGTGACCTATTTTGTTTATAAGAGAGAACAAGCCACTGATTAGACAAATGAAGCATTACCCTCCTGTTACCTCTGGAATATTTACAAAGGCTGATGAAAAATAACATAGAAATTTACTTAGGATCAAGGTTAGCTAGAATAAACAGTGAGTAATTTCTAGCTTTTAAAAGACATTGCTAAGATGAAATACTTATCTCCTACTGAAGTATTTTCCTGTTTATGTAAGTAAAAATCATAGGTTAAAATAGTAATAAATTGAAGGAATAGAATAGAATAGAATAGAATAGAATAGAATAGAATAGAACAGAATAGGCTCAGAAATAACACTTTCTTCATTTCACATGGAAAAATCAAATAGGTGGATTATTTACAGGAACAATTCATCTCAAAAACAGTGAATTTGTAGTTAGCATCTTCATTGGCTAAAGTCTGAGACAGAGACAGGCCTTGAGCATGCTATTATTGACTGAATATGATCTTTGAATGACTGAGCTCATCACTAAACCTCTCAACATACTGAAATGCATTGGTAAAATGTACAGTTGGGAAAGGCTGGTTAAGAAACTGAGTGGTAATACTAACCATAAAAACCAAATAGGCAAGTGGCACCTTCCATTTCATATTGCTGCTGATCTAATAGATCCCATTCATTAAATAATCATAGGGAAATTTTCTTCCCAAGAATCAACCAAGCCAAGGGCAATGTTCACACTTACAGAAAAAACCTTTGGTCTGAAGCTGAATGCTCCCAAACAAATGGAATTTTTTTTAACACAGCTGATATTCCAAGATATGACAACTAGGCCCTGAGCCTTATCCCACCATTAGCATAACACTTTACCTTCAGGAACATTTTGAGATCTATTAAGAACGAGAATTTGTATAATGCATTAACCCGTTTATTTCTCAGATTATCACTAGAATTTTTGAACTAAAAATTGCCTGCAAAAAGCCCAAAATCTAATTGAACCAGCATCCACTGAAAAATCCTTCATGCTTTTTTGTACATGCCGAACTATGAAACATCAAGGAAGTAATACCAAAATTTTTCTCTAAGAGCTCTTTGTCCATCCATCATAAATATAGCTAATTGGCTTCTGTTTAGACATTATCGTCTTAAACCCTCATTACGCCACTGCCAAAAATGGAGCAAAGTTGAGTGGAAACAACTGAAATGGCTGCTGCATGATGAAAAAGAACCAAATAAATGTCCTTTAGTAAGTATTAACAGTCTCATGGTACCCATGAGTTGGGAAGAGCAGGAAGCAAGAAGAATATACATTGAATACTGTCAGTATAGTATACAGAAGAGCAGAGGGGCTCTTTATAGTAAAACAAAAACTAATTCTTTTTATCACATTTTGAAGAAGAGAACTTCCTGTAATAAGACCCAAAAATTTTTATTCTCAGCCACAAAATGTGAAGCTCCTTTGCTGAATGTCTGCCTACCAGTGGATTTACTGGCTTTGTTCTTTCCTTCCTCTACTCCACTCACACAAATCCCTCTGCACACAGGCTGGATGGTACAGTGAGCAGATCTTGTGCTCTCTCTAGAGAAACTTCAGAAGCCTTTTCCCTCCCCATCTGTTATTCAAATACACCCTGATTTGTTCTAAGTGGATCTTGGTCTCAGAAGTGCAGTATTTGCCTCAGAGTACCATAAACTCAAAGTTCAGAACCTCTTCACTCCTAAGAAAAAGGCTTCTCCTGTCAGGAAAAACCTCCATGCTGAAACTCATCTGGTGATGGGGTCACACACCGTGCTCTAAGTTGTGCACACACAACTGCCACTAAGCTGTTGAAAGCTGTCACCGGTTACTTCCTCTCAGCACTAAAGCAAAACAGGAGCAAGACCATGAGCTCTCTTATGGAGCACAGCAGAAGTGTCCTAGCTCTCAGGCCTCTTTAAATCCTTCACAGTTTAAAATACAGGGAAACACACAGTGCTGCTGAGGCTCTGCACTACAGCAACAGATGTGAACTGACAGGAGCTTTGTACTGTACCCACAGAAGCAGAGAGAGTGGTGAGGAAACTAAGCTCCAAATACCATCTCCAAGTGAAAAAACTTCCCCAATCAGTGCTATAAAGCAGGATCTCCACTCTTTCTCTAATAAATTTGTTTGAAAGGAAGATGGGGAGAGAGACGAAAGCAGAAGGAGGAGAATGAGTAGATGGACTGCAGTAGAGGTCACAGCACTGACAAAAATAATTTTCCCATGCTCAAGTCTCCATCTCTGGAGGTAATCAAAACCTGACTGGATGTGATTCTGTGCAATCCACTCTAAAAGACCCTGTTTTAGCAGAGGAGTTAGATGATCTCCAGAGGTCCCTTCCAACCCTAACTGTTCTGTGATTCTATGTTCTCTGTGGGCTAAGAAAAGGAAATACAGCTTAAAGTGCTGTGTAACAGGATAATCTCTAATTCGGTAACTGCATCTAGAGGTAAGAACAATCTGCCCTGTCATTAGCCATGGGATATTCTGACAGAAATGGTGCCTTTTAATAGGGTTATTACAGGAAATACAGGAGCAACAGCTAATTAATTATCTTGTACAAAGACTAGTAACAATTTGCCCAGAAGAAAACAGAAAAAAAAGAAGAGCTTGTAAAAATATCTGAGCAGAAAAGATTCAGCTCCATCTTCTTGCTATGGGTGTGTTGAAAGAGCAGATACCAGTTGAGGATGCAAAGCGCCACATTCCAGACACTCCTACTTACTAGCACTAAGACAATTGTTAATGTAGAACTGCTCACCACTAATTTAAACAAATTGCATATAATTGGTTCCTATAAACACTCCAGAAAACAGTTTCACTACCCCAGCTCCCTGTTTCAATGTGTTCTCAGTTCAAAAGGCTTAGCACGGACTTGCAGAGGGTACCACATTAAGATAATGGAGTTTTTTGGCCTAAATGCCCTCCAAGGTAAATATCAATAAACTTAAAGCAAGAATTGCTCTATTTTGTTTCAGTGATGGACCTTTATTTCATAATTATTGAGTATTGCAGTCTAGTGGGCAGCATTTTACATACTGGCCTTTCCACCAATGCTCTTTCAGAAGCTCTGTATACTCACCACTATATCTAACCTCAAAAGAATGAATATTTGTAGAACTATTCTTCAAAAAGTACTGCTAAGATCTACTGATGTCACATATTTCTATACTAACCAGATCCTTCTGCACTGCATTAAAAACAGCAACAAAAAAAACTTTAAAAAAAACGGTAGCACTCTGTCAGGGACTTAGGGTACTGCACATACCCCTGAGGGACAAAACATTGGTGCCAGGTACCAGGGACAAGGAGACTACCAGGTGACTTGCTTACTAATTTGTATACTGCAATGTAGGCAGTTTGAACTTTCCTTCTCTGATATTCCTTTTTTTAGAAGTATTTTTCAAAAGGATTAGAACTTCCTGCCAAGTCAGCCTTTCATTTAATAAATTTGCTTCGAGATCCTTCATTGAAGACACATTGAGACTTCTGAAATCTATTTGTGTAACCTTCAGTTTGTTCTGGTTTTCACTGTTGCCTGTACCTAACTGAGCAATGACAAACCCAAGAACTTTGGGATTCTGAGAAAAAGCTCAGCTCTCTCCAGAGGAAAACCCAAGACAACCATGTCCACATGGAAGGAAACTGTTGTTCACTCTCAGCTGTTCATTTGCTGCTTGTTCTATTTGTTTTCTCTAGACCTAGATTATTTTGTTAACTAGATTAGTTAATCCCCTTGAGTGCAAATGGGAAGGTATGCCTGTTCTGCACATTAGTCACTGTAAGATAAAATGACATGAAAAAGAAGCAGACTGAAGATGATGTTGTAAGAATTATTCAAGTAATAGTAGAGTGAGGGCAGAACTATTTAATCTGTAAAAGAAAAATTTTGTCTCCCACAGAAAGAGGGACCTTCCCTTAGATAAGCCACAGAGTGGGGGATTAGCAAGAAAGGATTTGAGTATTTAAATCTAGCTAGATTTTAAAAAACTCAAAGCAGTGTGCCATGGTGAAAAAAAACTCTCCCTTTTTTTCTTTTTTCTTTCTGAGATCAAAGATCATTTACCACCACAAGAATGGTCCCATATTCTGGCTGTGGAGAGAATGCTTCCTTTACCCTCCTGTAAAACACATATTTGGAGGTCTTTGATGACCTGAATATGACAGTGGAGCACTGCCATGTAAAGCAAATAGTAAGAAACTTCATAGAAGAAGGATTAAAGATGGTGCTTTCAATTAGCATGACAAAAGAGAAAAGCACAATTAATGCAGAAACACCAAAAAACTTAATTTCTCCAGCCTAGAAGCAGGACCGAAAATAAGGTACTTTCACTCTTGAAAAGAACCTCGATGCAATCAGTTTGGCCCGAGTTGTCTTAATTGCCAAGACATATGAAAAGCCCCAAACATGTCACATTAATGTTCTACTAACAGAAGAACGTTTCCAAGATACCTAATACACTGAGAAGTATATATACTAAAAGTCCTTTATTCCTCTATTGCTAAGAAGAATTTACTGGCTTAGAAGATTTGACTTGACTTCCAAATTCAGGGTGTTTAGAATAGTTTCAGAAATCCCAGGCTTTTCTAACAAGCTAACAGGCTGAATACAGCCCCCCACTGTGCCTTATTTTAATGCAAAACATAAATGTGTCCCCTCATAAGAGCTTTTCATAACTGCTTTTATTGTAAGCAATGAAAACATTAAAATCTCTGTTAAATGCAACACCCTTCTTTGCCCCAGATTAAACTGTGATACTCGGGTTTTTTCAGATATTCAACTTGTAAAGGAACAGTCACCTTAAGGGACCTTCAAGGGATTGATGAAAAAAGAAGAATTTACTGCTTATATTCAATCTTTTCCCATTTAGCATTAAACGCAAGAGTAAATATACCCTGTGCATCCTCACAGAGAAGAATCAAAGGATTCCAAGTGCCACAAAATGATTTTCCCTAAAACTATTAAAAAAACACACCACCCAAACAAAAACCAAATGCAAACTGCTTTATGCTGTCTAATTTTCATTAAGAAAAACATACAAATATTCTGGACCATAGTGTCAGACTATAAGCCAGACACTTTATATTCAGAGACCAGATTTAGTTTGCCAACATATTTAAAGCATCAATAATCAGGAAAAAAAGCTATTTCTTTACTCATCTCCTCACAACTATATAAGGGAAGAGAGCAACTGGTGGCCATGTAGGGAGAAATACATATCCTTTAATTAAAGGAAGATCAAGAAGTATGTGCAGCAACAATTCAGACTGATGCCCATGTAGCTCAGAAAATAGAAAGTGGGTGTGCAGTAAGGCAACAGGTTACTGAGATGACTGATAGTGCTGACAAATTTTGTTGCACGTGCTCACACAAATGAAGGGATGATTCCAAATAAGGTCAGTGAGAAGGAAAGGAAGTACAAGACAGTGAAGCAGAAGAAAAAAGATTTTATTCCGAGACAGAGGAAATCTTCTATCCTTCAGCTCTTCCTTACCCTGGAACTCCCATCTTCTCCTTGTGAAAGAGAGAAAAAAGAGGAGATACATTCCTTTCCCCAGCAAGATTGAGTTTTCCTTCCTGTCTGGTTCATCCTCCTCAGAAACTTGTTATGATTCATTCCCTGCAGACTCAGGTCTCTGCTGCTCAGCTGCCAGACTTGCTCAGAAGCAGGTACACTCTGCGCTCCTTCCTCCACAGCTTTGCACAAGGTTAACCAAGGGCCTATAAGAAGCCCCTTTCTACGTGCTCCTTCCTCAAAGGATGAAGCTGGGACTCATCCACTTTACTGAAGCTCTAATAACCGCTTAGCTGGTCCAGGATGGTGTTATGCTGTTATTAGTCCAGGTTCCTCTCTGAAGATGGGACCCCATGTAAATCACCCTACAAGCAAAGCTTGTCTTAACTTCTCTTACTGGGGGTAAGAAAGGCTTTTTCTGATCCTCTCTGGCTGTGTTCAGATTGTTAAATTAAAGAAGTACTAGAGCCCTAATTATCCACACTCTTCTTTAAGGCCTAGGCACTACCTCAGCGAGCTCTCTCCAAACTGATCTGCCAGGGAGGGTGGTAACTGTAATTGGTGAGGACATGAGCCAGCCAGAGCCATTTGGACTTGGATCAATCCCTGGCCCTTTTTAATTAAGCAATATAAATTCAGTCTTATGTTCCTGAACAACTAGGAGGAGTTTAAGGTGGGAGAATGATATCAATGCCAAACTGAAGGTGGACAGTTCTTACTCACAACTCTGATTTGCCATCTGTTGATGAAAAGAAGAGACTGGCTTTCCCTTTGCATTTACTTGAAGATCTCCCATGTAGGCTTCTTGATGCAGATTTGTGGTCATCCACCAGGACTGAATGCCACACCCAACATTCCTGACCTGTTTGACTGTGAACTTAATAAGCTATTGGAAGAAAAATGCAAATTAATACTGAACCTATAGTATTATAGTTTGTACAGCCCAGGACATGGTGTCTTGCACAATGATTTACACAGCTTGAGATTCATGGAAGTACGTATTCTGCATTTTAAAAGTTGCACTGTAAAACAGTTTGGAGGGGGATAATGCGTTTCCTCTCCCCAGCAGTTGCTGTGGCAACTACACAGGCTGCTTCAGTTTAGCTTGAGGGCTGCCCTCAGGAGCTGACTCCTGTGCCATCATCTCTCCTGCAGGTGAGCCAGCAGGCATCAGCCCCGGCAGCTGCAGCACACACAGGACTCCACACACACATGCAGATCCAAAGCATCGAGGGCTGCCAGACAGGAGGCTCTCAGGGCATCCATGTGATAGCAGGAAGGCAGGAGGCCCTGGACACTCAGCCTAAGTCCACCCTGGAGGCCACTTTTTCAGAGCTGTGCAGTGACAGCTGGTAGATGCAGGGGAGTGTGGGAGCACCTTCATGTATAATAGCAAAGCAGTGTTTACAAGGATATCTCACCTTTAGCAAGATAGCTATAAATGGAATAAATTGGGAGAAGCTAGACTCTCAAATATAACTCTCTTATATGTCCTTGGAAAGAAACACTTCTAGAAATAGATGTTTTCCATGAAAATGTCCTTAAATTTCAGATCTATTTGCTCTTCAATTGATATATAGTTTCAACAATTTCTAAATTCTGCTTGCCTGTAGGACTCTCTATCACTAACCTGTCTAAATGACTATGGACTCCTTTAATCCCTTTATTATTTACTTTATAATTTCTTTTGTCATTCTGGGTTTTCATCTCCCTCTGAGAATAAGTGGGAGAGAGAGCATCCCACACTATTCATGGATCATCCACGTAGCCCCTGATAAAAACTCACCTAATGTGCTAACATCACATTCTGACTTACTTTTGTTCTAACTTCAGCAAGTTCCACCCCCAAATTCTTAACCTACATATATGACTACAAAGGCTTAGTATTTATCTTCTCCTCATCTTGTGTCTTAAATCTATTAGCAGGTGTTCTTTTTGGCAGCCAACCAAGACCATAGTTACTCCAGACAGCCACTGAAATCTAAGGAAAAGGGGCTCCAGAAAACATAACAAACTCTTGTTTTGCTGTTACTCCTGATATTTTTTAAAATATTTTAACCCAGACTGCACAATGTACAGCTTATTTCTGCTTTAGTTATAAGGTCCAAAACTTCAACATCCACTTTCATTCAATGGCAGCCGTCACAACTGGAATAAAATCATTCTCATCCAGCATCTAAGAGAAACTTAGCAATCCTACAGTTAAAACTACCATGATATTCACCTTCATACACTTATGTTCAATTTTTTTTTCTCATTATGCTTAAAGACCTTTTTTTTTTAATGAGAGCACCATACTTATGTTAACTATCCTCCTGAGGAACTCCTTAGAGAGTGTTTTTATCAATGGTGTATGGAAATGGTCAAAATCAACATCCATGATGTTGAACTGTTAAGACAGCCAATGTCTTCAAAGACATGCCTTCACAGAAAACGTTCGGTCAGGAGAGAATATCTTACTTTGGCACACTGGATTCATCTCCATGTCAGTAATGCTTCAGATACATCATTTCATATACACTCCAAAGACGAATCAAAATGAGGAAAGACACTAGAACAGAAAATCACAATTCCCCTACTCCTACTTCTCTGGTGGAAATTTCTCCTATCATGAGTAAACTTTTTTTATTTTACCCAGATATGTATTACATAGGAAACTACAACAGTTTTTTTTCTCTTATATTTTCACTATTCCACAAATATTATCCGAGTTTAAAGTCCAGTTTGAAAACAAAATAGAATCACCTTCAAAAAATGTGGTTATTCCACACAAACACTACATAATGTCTTATTTGCTGCAAAATAATCCCATACTGCTTTCAGATACCCTGTTACATGGAAGATACAATACTTCAAGTTTCAAAGGTAAGAGAGCTCATCTCTGCCATGTTTCAAAACTTTGTGCATATAGCCAGAGCTCAACAGTTGAGAACACAGGGTTTAGTAACACATTGTCACTGGCTCTGCTACTAATGTCCCTGGTGAGCAGAACCCTGGAGCAAGCAGCACTGAAGTGGCAGGTTACAATCCTCTCACAAAACAATGTCTCTAAACGAGACTATCAAAAGTGAGTTCAAAGGTGAACAAGGTGAATCAAAAGTGAGCAAGATCCAAACCACACGTTTACTCTGTACCCTGCTGAGGGTATGGACATAAGGGGCATGCCTTGCATCCACACAGGTTTTGCAGCTCTCTGGGATCTCTTCTGCAGGGTGCCATGGCCACAAGCTTCAAGGAGATACACAGCACCTAAGTGAACAGACAAAGCTTCCACAAAGCTGGAACCAACTCCCTACCAACACAAACAAGAAATGCTCAGCAATAATATCCACAAAATTTCCCTGGATGCTGAGGAGTCCTGCTTTAACAACATAATCTCACACAAACCATTTTATCCTCAAGCAAGTATTATCCGCAAATGATCCTCAAAACCAATGAAAAGGGTAACATTTGTTCTTAGGTCTTCTAAATCCTCTTGCTGATTTTACAGTCTTTTCCTAATCAATCATAGTTGCTTTATGGCCTCTGCATTCCTTTACTTCTGCTATTATTCTGCTACTGTAAATTAGCAGCAAATGGGAAAACAAGAATGTATACAGCTCATGGCCAATAAAAAAAAAGGCTAGTCCATCAGCCTACCCTTCATCCATCCTAAATGCCTATTATATCGTTAATAAAATAAGCCTGTGCAGTTCTTCTGCTCATGGTCACTAGCTAATTATTCAAAGTGGTGGAGAGGACTTAAAAATATCTGAAAGAAATACAATTAAGGGCTAATTTTCCTCAAAGACCTTATCCAAAGTAAAAAGGTGAGATGCTTGCACAAGGAGAAAGTAAAAAAACTCAAAGAGATATGAGAGGCTATAACGGAGATCACAGAGTTTGGGATGGATCAAGGTCATTATTCATACAGATAATAAACATCTGAGTAAAGCTGGGAGACTAGCAAATGTTGGTTATGAAACTATGTATAACCAGAATTTTTGAGGCAGAAAGTCTCCTTCACACGGGGACAAACACAAAAAAAAGGACTTAAAATGGCAAGTGACTAGGAAGAACTCTCTCATGGGGGCAAAGCTTTATTAATTTTAATCCACTTGTTAATGTTACTTTTAAATATGGATTTTAGTGAGAGTCCAAGCCACAAAATTGCACCTAGGTTTTAGACATCCTAAAGGTAGCTCTCATCTGAGATCTTTGGTTGATCTCTTAGTGGGATAATCTGCCTGCATAATATTTAGGTTCAGTTTCTCAGGAACTGTTAGCTGTCTGGGTTTGACTTGCAATTTCCAGTTCCAAGAAAATCAGAACTGTAAAGTGGCTCTTTGTGTCATTAATACTACAAATTAATAGGGACTGCTATTAATTTAATCCTCATTAAGATATTCCTGATAGGTTACTCTATAAGATACTACTGTATTAATGATTTAACTGATTTTTTTAGCATTTCCCTGATTTATATTTTTTCCACATCTTTTCCCACATCTTATTTTTTTCATGTATTTTCCACTATGTTTTGCACTGGTAGTTCATCTTATTCAATGTCAATAAATGTACCTATACAGCAAAGAGTGGTATGTGTAGGAACTACTGAGCAATGGTAGTGCTCTATAGTACACTTCTTGAATGAGAAGCATTAACTGGGAACTGTTTAATCTGGACATTTTGTTTGACTGACGCAGAACATGCTTAGAAATACATTTACTGAAAGAGTAACAAGTCTGGCAAACTTGTCTTCTTTAAATTAGCATTTTCATCTCAAACTTCATTAAAGGGCAATGAAATTCCTGTGTATTTCCTTTGCTAGCATTGGTGAGAAGCAAGAGATTTATGTGCAAACAGAAGTCTGCTTTCATACTCAAGCTGTCTCTCCTGTTCAAACTGTTTAATAATGGTACGAAATTCTAGTTTTCAGTCACACTAGAGCTTAATTCTTTAAAAGCTTCTTCAAGGGAGTAATATTCCACTTCTTCCCTCAAGAGAAAGGACATTGTGAAAACATGCCCTTTTCAGGAGATACTTCCTTATCCCATAGGCCTAGAAAATCCATAGAAATTAACTTCTTTTAGCTGGACAAAAGGAGCACATGCAAAGGGCTGTGTCAGCTGCTGCCTCATTTTTGTCCTCCTAAGTCAAAGATACCCTATACCCTCAGCAAAGGCAAGTTATACTGGACAGAAATCAAGATGATAGAAATGTCCAGGATTTCAGGACAGTTCAAGGACGCAGAAGGCACCATGAAAGAAGTACTTTTCACCTGAAAAGCTCTCCATAATCAGTAATCACAAACGGGGCCGGAATATCTGTGTTAGCTTCTGTTTTTCAACAGAAGGACCAAGGAGTACCCACAGAAAGTGCAAACCCCTCCACATCCTTTCCACACAGCACATGGTTATGCAGAGCTCGCTGCCATGTAAAGTTTTCTGATGCCCAAATTAGAAATGCTGTTTGATAACTGAAGTTGCGTAGCTCTTTCAGAAGCTACTACACACAGTGACCTGAATACAAGCTTCAACTTCACAGTCCAGTGACAGCTGAAAACTGAGAGGACAGATTAAGGGAAGGATCAAACCCAAAGATTTGCCCATGTATTGTTTTTTCTCACACCACCTAATGCCCAGAGATGGAGACAGGACATGCTCAACAGCTAAGGCACAAATCCTGCACGCTCTGTATCCTCACCGTGGTCTTATCTTTCCAGATGACAAAGCCATACACAGAAAAACATGGATGACACAATGAATTTCAGTGAAAAGCAAAGTCTATTCCTCTCTCAGCACAGATCTTTTGGGAATCTCCTTAGAACAACGTTTTCCATAGAGAATTACAGTTTATTTGTATCACTATCCTCAAGCAAAAGCCAAAAAATTCCAGTGGAATTAAAATGTTTAATCTTGGTTTGATTCTCCTGTCTGATAGGTCCAGGTTCATTTTAGTGCCACCAAAAGATTAAGCCATATAATTTCCAAGACAGTGCCTACTATATGCAAGCGCTAAACTTGTTCAGTGCAATTCCTCATGCTGTTTCCAGTTAAAAGTCAAATAAGTATGTGTCATAGTGAAATGAAAAAATACAGACATTAAAATTAGACTATCAATTTCTGCCAGCAACTGTGTGCTACCTATTGTCATTTGACCCACACCACCATTCAATATTAACTCAAAAACTATTAAAATGTTGATTATGTTCACCACAGTATGGTACCTAAATTAGTCATTCAATTTTACTGCAGAAGGCGCTATTAATTTGGCTTCTGCATTGAATATTTCTACAGATATTATTATTCTGACTTTTTGATGAGTTTCACCAGCAACTGTTTACTTTCCTTGCTACTACTTAATGTGAATGCTTCTTACAGCATATGGTACAAATACACCAAGCCTACATTCCATTTATCCATTAAATGCCTTTCTCTTAATGATTTTTGAGGTTCTGGTCTCATTCAGAGTCAGTGTGCTCCTGTTTTGGATAACAATTTGTTAATTATTCACATGGTATTTATCATTGCTACAGAGTATATTAAAAATCATACATGGCTTACATTTTGCTTGCTGTGTGTTTAGTCCATCATGGTACCAAACACCATCAGTTCCCTTTGCAATTATTATTTTCAGTATTTCTGGGTGGATCCACCGTATGGATCCACTTCAAGAACATAATAAATATTTTTTTAAATAGCCAGTCTGAAGATGAATATACTCCTTCAAGCACTTTATTATACAGTCTCAAATAAAAAGATTTTCTTCCCAGCTTAATTTGCTGTGACAATAGAAGCACACTGTGCAAGAAGGGGGTTCTTTCTGAACTAGATTTGGGTGCAGTCCTAATAAGTTTATTTCCTAGTAAAATGTTCTTGTACTGTATACAGATATACATTCTTTCTCTACAGTGGCAAGTAGCTCTTGGATACATTAATTTTACACCAAGCCTCATGCTACATCTCAGCAATTTTTTTTCACAACAGAGATTGTAAAGTTTTATGATCCTTCAATGTTTTGTTACTCAGTGAGTTGTTCAGTAAACTAGTAATTTATCTTTGAAAAGCTATCATTCACTGAAATACAAAAAACAAATAAAAGGGCCAACAGCACACTTGTGCAGTGCTCAGACATTGTCTGCAATTTCTAGCAAGCAGGAAGGGGAGGCATAGATAATTAATAGTGTGTCCAAAATCACAAAAGGCGTCTAAACCAGAACTAGGTACAGAAACAAATCACTGCTCCCCAAGAAATAAGATCATCCTTGACTGAGTGAAGCATGCTCCAGCAAGACTCACCATTTAGAGGCACATTTGGCAAACATCTGTAAATATTCCGTTTAATTTGCACACAATCACTTCATTTATCTATCTGCAACCTAGACTCAGAGTATTTTATCTTAAATGTTGACTGTTCCTATGAAAACCTCAGTAGTGATCCCACCAGCTACTAAATGCACCCTCAGAGTCAGTGTAAGGGCCCAATTCCCACTTCTTTAGAGTCATGAAGTCCTCTTGAAAAACTGGTTTCCAATTTCAAGCAACTATCTCATCTCCAAATTATATTTTTACAGGCATTTACTGGACAGAAAATCTTTACAAAGGAACAAATTCTGAATGTCTAAATCACTCCTGTTTCAGATGTGAAGTCAATAGGAAATTTAGCTTAAAACTAATATACTTAATATAATCCAAGAAGGTTAAGTAGAATAAACACCAAGCTCAAACGAAAAAAGCATATACATAAATATTTAAACCAATGGCACCTGTAAACATATTTTTTGGTATTTTCCTTAAGCCTAAGTCATCCTTTTTATATTTGAATTCATTTATAAATGGCCTGTCATTAGCAGACATTGAACTAGGTGCAAACATTTTATTACAGTAGGGAGATGCATGAGCAGGCATAAATCTCACCCCTTAATAAGTAGAGTATGCAATTTAATTTGATCAAGAATAATTAAATTCGTATAAATTCAGAAAATGTATTCCATAGAGGACAAAACTTCAGTAGGTGAAATACATGTAAATAGGCAGTTTCACATTTGAGCAAGAGAAACAGACCATGCCTCAATTCCCACTGCAGGAATTATGGTATTTAAGCAGTCAGAGCTGCTTTTCAGACCTACATGAAAGAAACTTCAAGGACCTGATCCCACAGCTCTTACTGTCTTTGTCTTTTGGTGGGAGGTTTGTTTTCTGTGAATAAGGCAGGAAGTGGGGAAGCCAAATTTTTTAAAAATTCCGATAAAGACACATATGGGCAGGACACAAGCTTCCATTTCAAACAGATCCTCACACAGCTGTGCTTAGAAACTTTTTCAAAATTATTAGCAACCAGGAAATACCAGCCAAGCTATTTTATGGAGTAGGAAATTAACATGGGACTATGCAGAGATTCCAGTTCAGCTGCAGCTTGGATTTCAGGTTTTGCATTTGAAATAGATTTAAGATTGATACTAATTTCCTAAACTAAATCCTCCATCAGTAATATATTTATAGTAATGCCAATTGCCATCTACTCTCCTGTCAACATCTCTGACTGTGTTGACGCTTCTCCTTGGAAGTGAATGGAAAGGAAACCTGATCCATCCTGCCTGTTGGGCTGCCACCAGGAGTGAAATGTGATAGCAACTCTCGCCGTGGGGGCATCAAGTACTCCAGCCAACACACCTCCCATGGGCACCCAAACAGTTGTCATTTGGTAAAAAAATCTATTCACTTGCTGGACTTGTTTCAAAAAGCATCCAGAAATAATCTCCTTCCCCACTTCTCCTCAGACCCCAAATTCTCCCCATGACTTTGCGATTCCCTAGCTGAAGATATCCAGTTTGGAGGCTGGGGATGGTGGTGGGAAAGCCAGGAGGACAGTGTCTTATTTTAACAAGCCCTGGCTCAGGACTTATGGTTTGGAGCAGTTTTTAACTATTTGTGACAAGAAGTCCCTTTGGTCCTGCACTTTTTAAAGTCTTCTCTGTGTGTATGACAAACAGGAAGGGCAGAGTTAGATAGAAATAATTGCAAAAGCAAGCAAGGCCCAGGGAGCCTGACACATAGCAAACATTTTCACGAGAGACAGAACACTACAGATATGTGGGGCTTCACTGATTTTAGTACCATTAAACTCAGGAACACTCAAAAAAATTCAGTAACTGAAAACCCAGCCACACCAACTGATTCCCAAAGTTTTTTTTGGGTTTTTTTTTCCTTATGAAGAAACGTAAAGAGGTAAATAATTGCTGCAATCAAACCCAGCTCCTCTATCGAGGATATCAAATTTGAAACCAAGGGATTTCAGTCGACCATAAAACCAAAGTCTCCTGATGCAACCCTGGCAGACACTTACACACAGCCCTTCGGACTCTCCATCCCTTCCTGCCGCACTTGCTCCCCGTCTCTGGAGCTCCGAGTTACCGATGCCGGCGGGGCGAGGGAGGGCAGGGGAGCCCGGGAGGGGGTCCGCACATGGAGGGGGGGGTGCAGCCCGCCTTGAGGAGGAAACGCAAAGCAGCGAACATTTGGAAAGGAGCCACTCAGTCCCGTTTCTGGAAACAGACCAGCTCTCGGAAGGGACAAAAAAAAAAAAAATGCAGCAGGCCGAAAATAGCTAAATAAACTGCAATTACAGTCAGCGTTAGCTGCCTAACCTGCTAGATTTTCCGCACGGTTGGATCAGCGGCAGATGCTCGCTCATTTGATGCCTTTTGAGACTGAAAAGCCCAGGGACTCCCGAAAAGTTTGGCGGGCAAAAGCGGCCGGGGGCGGTAGCGGCGCCCTGTGCCGCAGCGGGGATGGATTGGGGGTCTGCGAGCTGCCGCAGAGGGGGAGCCCCACGGCCCGGGGGCACCAGGCGAGGATGGACATCGCGGCACCGGCTCCCTGAGCTCCCGCGGGCGACCCCAGCCTTAATGGAGATGATCTGCCGTCAGAGCAACAGCTCCTGTGACCGAGCTACCAGCTAATCCGGCCAAGCGGATTATTAGCCTCCTCAGACAGATAGCCGCAGTTCGGCGCTCCCGGAGCGGAGTGCCAGGACGGGGCGTGCGGCTCGGCCGGGCTCGGCGTCCCGGCTGCTCTGATGGGATCAAATCGGAGCGGAGCAAAGCAGCGCAGACTGCGCGGGAGGGCAGCGAGAGCGCGGACCTGGCCGGAGGGGAAGCACCCCCCAGGGCCCCACTCCCCCGGCCCGCTCCCCTCCCCCTGCCCACCTCGCCTGCTTTGACGTGCTCCCCCCACTCCTTCAGAAGAGGGGGTCAGCCCTCCTCGGGCCAGCCCAACCCTTGGCAGACAGGGTCGTGGCGGGGTGTAGTGCCGCTCAGGCCATCCAAATCCACTCGTCCCATGCAGAGGGAGTAAGTGCGGCAAAGTCCCCGGGGAGGTGGAAAGATGTGCTGCGGTTGCCTGGCAGTCCGAGGGACAGAACTCGGCTCCAGGGGCCGATGTCTTGACAGCCTGCCCTCCGCAAGGAAAGGACACGAATCCTTAGGGGTGGACCAGGGGATGTGTGTGGAGGGGTATATGCCTCAACCCCTAGTATGCAAACTGAAGGAGGCCTAGAAACCACCAGCCCTCTTCCTTCCCCTGCCGCACCCCCTCCAAATCCCTTCCTCAGGAGCATCGCCTCCTGCCCAGAGCACCACGGCGCTGGAGCCGGTTCCCCGGGGGCTGGGCAGCGACGGCAGCGGGCAGGGCAGGCAGGGCCACGCCGCCGCTCTGCTCTCTCCCCGCGGTCACGGCCTCTGCGTGCGTGCCCCGGGCAGGCGGAGAGGGACATCCCCGGGGGCTGCAAGAAGGTGGTCGGCAGTCCTGGCCCTGTCTAGCCCATCCCGCCCGGGGGTCACACGGCTGGGAAGTGGCCCCCGGCTGGCTGCAGTGCCAAGGGACGAGTGCAGCGAAGGGCACTTTGCGGGAGGCTGAGCGCAGCCTCCGGCGGGGCATTTCAGCCTCTTTGGTATGCTAAGTGGCTGGTTTTCGCTGCTGCGGCAGCGGCGGGGGGGAAAGGGGCGAGACGAGCTGGCAAACGGAAGCCGGGGGCGGGGAAGGGTAAATCCGCCGAGGTGCCCACCTAGACTCTGCACCGGACCTGGGCTGAGCAGAGCGGCAGCTGGCACCCCGGCTGCCTTTAAGGAGAGGGGTGCGGGCTGCCAGGGCTGCTGCTTGTTGATGTTGGGGTGTCAGGCAACGAGAGCTTATGATCTACTACACTGCAGTGCCAGCGTCAGGAGCCTCCTGCTCGGGAGCTGCCACTGCAGGGCAGCCGGCACACACACACCAGCGCGCACACACGGCATCCCTCCCCTCGCAGCCCGGGCTCCGGCGGCTCTCGCCTCCCCAGGCACTCAGGTGCTTGCAGACAACCTGCCGGCCGGGGTGAGCGGGCAAGGCGGCGTGGGGGACCAGAGGCGGGAGGGAAGGGCCGGTATTTCCCCGGAAAAGCTCCCGGCTCCCCCGCCCGCCGAGCATCCCTTCTCGCCCACCTTGCTCGCCAAGCCGCGGGCTTGGCCGCACGGACGCCCCGAGCAAGAGAGATGCAACAGCAGCAGCGTGACCCCCAGGGAGCAGGCGGCCCAGAGCACCTGCATTTGCATTTCTTATGTAATGTACTGCAAGTTTCCCCCTCGGAGCCGGGCTGGACCGAAGCGCATGATCCCGGCTGCCAGGCATAGAGAGGGACGCAGAGACACCGGTGTGTGGCACAGAGGGGTCATCCCGGCAGCGAGAGGCGGAGGAGCGGCACAGCCAACCCGGCGGTGCTGCTGCTGCCACTCGGCATAGCGGGCTGAGTTGCCGTCTGGGCACAAGCCCCAAGAAAGTGTCCATCCCCTTTCCTCACCACCCACCACCCTCCCGGCCTAGAGTGCCGGGGGCGAGTGTTAACGGGGAGCCCCCAGGCCGGGGGAGGGGGATGTCTGGCTTCACTTTAGAAAGCCGAGCGAGGCGGTGGGTGGGTGTGTGTGCGTGTGGGGTGACATACTGCAAGCTATTCAGAAAGTGCTGTGCAGGACCCGAGCCCCGGCACACTCGCCCACCGCAGGCAGGGCCAGCTAACACCAACACAGGAGAGCCAGTCTCCTCTTCCCAAAACTGACTGGGGGAGCTTGCATCGGGGTCGGGAGTGGGGGGCTCCACAGCTTTCCCCTCAGGAATGGTAGTGATATAAAAGTTTCCTCCTTGGAAATAGCACATAGGAACTAGGGGATGCCAGCTGGGCGAGGGTCGCCTTTGATTTTATTTTTTTACCCCTTTTCGGTGGTGACAGGGGCTGAAGCTAATACAAACAGCTCCTTGCTTATTCATACACGTATGCACATGCATGTCCGTGCTGGCCTCGATATATCCCCCCTTCTCCCCTCAGCAGGATTGCAGATCTACCTCGGCGAGCAACAGACAGGGTAGCATTAAAGAAAAACAACGCATTGCAATGGATTGCTTACCAGTTGGGTTCTTGTTTTTCTTAAGACTCTTGCCACAAAGACACTGCAGCATATGCGATCCTTTGCTGAAAATGTTCCAAAGAAACCACATTGATTTGGGCGAAAAGCAATCCAGCAGCTTATACACCCTGAGAAAGAAGAGATCCTTGTGGTTGCATAATAATAAATTGAGATCAGTTCTCCTGAAGAGGGGCACCAGTTTTATCATAGAAAAAACGATTATATTCCGATCTTCTCCCAGTTTTTTTTCCTCACGTGGTATATTTCTTTGAGACTTTTCAACGGATGCTTTTTTTTCAGCCAGGCTGAACGGTTGTTCCCCCTAGACCAACACCGGATTATAACCAAAAGCGTGGAGAACAAATGTAAGAAATCCCTTTTTTCAGCGTGAAGCCAAACGAAAAGTAAGGTAGTGAAATCCCAGCCGAGGCCAAAACCTCATCGGAGACACCGGCAAAACGCGGAAGAAAGATCCCCAGAGAGAAAACCATAGCCTGGTACTTGACTGCTAGGAGGATGGGTGGATCTGCAGAACAAAAGCCACGGCAGGATCCATCCTACTGAACGACTGCCATTGTGCAGCCCCGCGGCGGGAGAGCGCACCGCCAGCACCCGGCGAAGCCCGGCTGAGGCGCAGAGACCGCTGCCGGCCGCGGGCGCGTGAG